>BLSH010086092.1:1104558-1125786 GCA_018402905.1 Glandirana rugosa
TGAGTTAATGCAGTGATATTTATTTGACAGTTTTTTTTGCTCGAGTAAACTGTCCTCGGGAGGGTACCTCCTCCTCGACAACACCGAAAAAAATAAAAAGGGCCCAGACAACTCGTGGCCTTAACGGTTACCTAATGTTGCCCCCTGTAACAGAGGACACATAAAAAGAAAAAACTGTGAAAAACCACTTAATCATCCCCTTGCTACATGGGTTATGATTAAGTGTACCCCCCCGACCCTAGACCCCCGGGGAATAAATTGGTGAACGGCTGGCGGCTAGCCGTAGACTGCCGCGCTCACAGTGCGCGTTATCGCAGCCGCCGTCGTATGACGGCGTTTTGCGATAACGAACCACTTTGTCGCCGTCAGATGCCGATCGGCGGTCGGCAAGTGGTTAAATAAGGGGCCCCCAGATCCCAGCCCCCCCATGTGAATTAGTATTGGGTACATCGTTCCCCTACTAATTCACCAAAAAGTGTCAAAAAAGAAAAATACACAGGAGACAATGTCCCCCGTTGTAATCCATTGGCAATTCCGGTGCTCAACAGACCCGGGAAAAATAAAAAAAGCCACAACAGCTCCTCCTCCATGGGAGGGCTCCTGTCAAATGAGCTCGTTTTTTTTGACAGTTTATTTATAGTGACGTAATTGAGTGACCCACCCCTCTGACATCACATGATGTCAGAAGGGGGCGGGGTCACCTGTACATCACCGGGGGGCCCTGCCCTTCACTATAAATAAACTGTTAAAACAAACCAAGCTAAGACGATGGCAGCCCTTCCATGGAGGAGGGGCTGTGCAAGCCGTCTGCACACTTTGCATTATGGGGTGTTCGGTGGTGCCGAAGTCGCTCCGAACACCCCATAATGTTCTAAATTCTGGGATCAGGTGAACAACGGGAGTTCGGGACTGTTCTCCCATCCCTATCCCAGAAGAGCTGAAGCTGTTATAGCTACAAAGGGTGGGTCAACTCAATATTGAACCCTACGGACTAAGACTGGGATGCCATCAAAGTTCATGTGCTAGTAAAGGCAGGCTTCCCAATACTTTTGGTAATATAGTGTGTGTGTATATATATACTGTATATATATATACTATATGTCAGTGTTTCAAAACTCCAGTCCTCAAGGCGCACCAACAGGTCAGGTCATGTTTTCAGGATTTCCATTATTTTGCACAGGTGATCAGTTTTACTGCCTTAGTAATTACCACAGCAGTTTCATCTGAGGGAAATCCTGAAAACATGACCTATTGGTGCGCCTTGAGGACTGGAGTTGAGAAACACTGCTATATATAGTTATACAGTATATATATATATATATATATATATACAGTATCTCACAAAAGTGAGTACACTTCTCACATTTTTGTAAATATTTTATTATATCTTTTCATGTGAAAACACTGTACAGCTTGTATAACAGTGTAAATTTGCTGTCCCCTCAAAATAACTCAACACCCAGCCACTAATGTCTAAACCGCTGGCAACAAAAGTGAGTACACCCCTAAGTGAACATGTCCAAATTGGACACAGTCTTAGCCCTCTTGAGCATAGAGTTCATCAGAGGTTCACAGGTTGCCACTGGAGTCCTCTTCCACTCCTCCATGACGACATCACGGAGCTGGTGGATGTTAGAGACCTTACGCTCCTCCACCTTCCGTTTGAGGATGCTCCACAGATGCTCAATAGGGTTAAGGTTTGGAGTAATGCTTGGCCAGTCCATCACCTTTACCCTCAGCTTCTTTAGCAATGCAGTGGTCATCTTGGAGGTGTGTTTGGGGTCGTTATCATGTTGGAATACTGCCCTGCGGCCCAATCTCCAAAGGGATGGGATCATGCTCTGCTTCAGTATGTCACATTACATGTTGCCATTCATGGTTCCTGCAATGAACTGTATCTCCCCAGTGTCGGCAGCACTCATGCAGCCTGGAACCATGGCACTCCCACCACCATGCTTGACTGTAGGCAAGACACACTTGTCTTTGTACTCCTCACCTGGTTGCCGCCACACATGCTTGACACCATCTGAACCAAATAAGTTTATCTTGGTCTCATCAAACCACAGGACATGGTTCCAGTAATCTATGTCCTTAGTCCGCTTGCAAACTGTTTGGGGGCTTTCTTGTGCAGCATCTTTAGAAGAGGCTTCCTTCTGGGATGACAGCCATGCAGACCAATTTGATGCAGTGTGCAGCGTATGGTCTGAGCACTGACAGGCTGACCCCCCCACCCCTTCAACCTCTGCAGCAATGCTAACAGCACTCATACGTCAGTTTCCCAAAGACAACCTCTGGATATAACATTGATTATGTGCGCTCAACTTCTTTAGTCGACCATGGCAAGGCCTGTTCTGAGTGGAACTTGTCATGTTAAACCATTCTATGGTCTTGGCCACCATGCTGCAGCTCAGTTTTAGGGTCTTGGCACTCTTCTTATAGCCAAAGCCATCTTTATGTAGAGCAACAATTCTTTTTTTCAGTTCCTCAGAGAGTTCTTTGCCATGAGGTGCCATGTTGAACTTACAGAGACCAGTATGAGAGAGTGAGAGTGATAACACCAAATTTAACACACCCGCTCCCCATTCACACCTTTGACATTGTAACACTAATGAGTCACATGACACCGGGGGGGGGGGAATGGCTAATTGGGCCCAATTTGGACATTTTCACTTAGGGGTGTACTCACTTTTGTTGCCAGTGGTTTAGACATCAATGGCTGTGTGTTGAGTAATTTTGAGAGGACTGCAAATTTATACTGTTATTCAAGATGTACACTCACTACTTTACATTGTAGCAAAGTGTCATTTCTTCAGAGTTGTCACATGAAAATATATAATAAAATATTTACAAAAATGTGAGGGGTGTACTCACTTTTGTGAGATACTGTATATATATATATATATATATATATATATATATATATATATATATATATATATAGGTTTTTTTTAAATTAAAATCTACCTGAAGTAAAATTGTATATACACTAGATAGAGGCACTGGTATTGTTCTTGCATAGTTACATAGTTACATAGTCAGTGAGGTTGAAAAAAGACACAACTCCATCAAGTCCAACCTATGTGTGTGTTTTTATGTCAGTATTACATTCTATATCCCTCAATGTTGTGGTCCCTTCGGTGTGCATCTAATAGTTTTTTGAAATGATCTATACTCCCAGCAGAAACCACTGTTTGTGGAAGAGAATTCCACATTCTCACTGCCCTTACCGTACAGAAACCTCTACGCATCTTAAGGTTAAGCCTTTCCTCCATTCTCAGTGAATATCCGCGTGTCTTTGTGTACTCCCTTGCGCTGAATAGTTTTGTCCCTATAGTGGGGTCACCAGTACAGTATTTGTACATTGAAATCATATCCCTCTCAAGCGTCTTTTCTCCAGAGAGAATAAGTTCAGTGCTTGTAATCTTTCCCTATAACTTAGGTCCTCTAATCCCTTAATTAGCTTTGTTGCCCTTCTCTGAACCCTTTCCAATACCTGGACATCTTTCCTGAGGACTGGTGCCCAGAATTGGACGGCATAATCCAAGTGCGGCCTCACCAGAGACTTGTACAGTGGGAGAATTATTGATTTATCCCTGAAGTTAATCCCTTTCTTGATGCATGCCAACACTTTGTTAGCTTTGCTTGCAGCAGCTTGGCATTGCATGCCACTGCTGAGCCTGTTCTCTACTAGGACCCCTAGGTCTTTTTCCATCCTAGATTCCCCCAGAGGCTCTCCCCCTAGTGAGTAGTTTGCGTTCATGTTCTTGTTACCCAAATGCATTATCTTACATTTTTCTATGTTAAATCTCATCTGCCACTTGCCTGCCCACCCCTTTAATTTATCCAGATCTTCTTGCAAGGTTTCCATATCCTGTGGAGAATTTATTGCCTTGCTTAGCTTGGTATCATCCGCAAATATTGAGATTGAGCTGGTCACCCCATTCTCCAAATCATTTATGAATAAATTGAATAGGATTGGTCCCAGGACAGAACCCTGGGGAACCCCACTTTCTACACCAGACCATTCTGAGTGCTCCCCATTTATCACCACCCTCTGGACTTGCCCCTGTAGCCAATTTTCAATCCATGTACTCACCCTTTGATCCATGTTAAGGGACCTTAGTTTGTACAGTAAACGTTTATGGGGAATCTATCAAATGCTTTGGCAAAATCCAGGTACACCACGCCTACATGCCTTCCCTTATCTAGATGGCCACTCACCTCCTCATAGAAGGTTAATAGATTAGTTTGGCAAGAACGATTTTTCATGAAACCATGTTGATTACTGCTAATGATACCGTTCTCGTTACAATAGTCTTGTATATAATCCCTTGTTATTCCCTCCAAGAGCTTGCAAATTATTAATGTTAAGTTAACTGGTCTGTAGTTCCCGGGGAAATATCTTGGTCCTTTTATATATTGGTACTACATTGGCTTTCCTCCAGTCAGCTGGTATCATACCAGTTAGAAAACTGCTCTTAAAGATTAGGTACAAAGGTCTGGCAATAACTTGGCTAAGTTCCTTAAGGACCCTCGGGTGTAAGCCATCTGGGCCAGGTGACTTATTAGCGTTCAGTTTTTCAAGCCTATTCCTGATTTTATCCTCAGTCAGCCATGAGGGTGTTTCCTGTGACTTATCTTGAGGACCAGCATTGTGGTTCTGAATAATTGAGCCTCCCGTTTCCTTTGTGAATACTGAGAAGAAAAATGAGTTTAACACCTTTGCCATTTCTCCATCATTTGTAACCAGATTACCTGCATCATTCTTTATGGGGCCAATATGATCTGACCCCCCTCTCTTACTATTTATATACTTAAAGAATTTCTTAGGATTCTTTTTACTCTCCTCAGCTATGTGTCTTTCATGTTCTACCTTAGCTGCTCTGATTGCACCTTTGCATTCCTTATTGCATGTTTTTTAGATATGAAAATCAGACTGAGACCCCTTCGCCTTGTATTTTTTGAAGGCCTTCTTTTTTGCTTTTATGTATGCCTTTATGTCGGGGTTAAGCCATCCTGGTCTTTGCTTAGCACTTTTAAATGTATTTCCTGTTGGGATACTCTGGCTAATACCTTTGTTTAGTATGTTCTTGAAGCACTCCCATTTTTCCTCCGCATTCATTGTTCCTAGAATTTTATCCCAGTTAACATCTTCCAGCAAGGAGCGTAGTTTATGGAAGTTGGCTCTTTTAAAATTCAGTGTCTTTGTATTCCCCTTACGTTTCCTAGATGTGTAATTTATACTAAAACTAATTGACCTGTGATCGCTATTTCCTAGATTGCCCCTTACTTCCACATCTGTGATCAGGTCTGTGTTGTTAGTAATCAGAAGGTCCAATAATGCTTTTTTTCTTGTTGGTACATTTACCATCAGACCCATGAAATTGTCCTGTAGGACATTTAGGAAATGGCAAGCCTTAGCTGAACGTGCAGTACCTTCCTCCCAGTCAAAATGTGGATAATTAAAATCCTCCATTATAATAACACTTCCCATCCTTGCCGCTATTCCAAATTGTGATAGGAGGTCCGCCTCCCTCTCCTCCCTCTGATTAGGGGGCCTATAGCATATTCCTAGTATTACTTTCCCCCTGGTATTGTCCCTTTGTAACTCTACTCATAAGGATTCAACCTCCTCCCCAGATCCACTAGTAATGTCATCTCTCATATTAATTTGTATGTCATTCTTTATATACAGGCACATACATTTGTATACCATACATAATTGCTTAAAAGTATGACTTTTCGTGACAGAGAATTCCAGGTGAAACTACTCCTAGTACATGAGCATTGCAATAGGTATAATTTTCCACACTTTTTTGGATTCTTGAATATTGAATTCTACTGCTTTAACCCAATAAGCAATAAGGAAACCGTAACAATATTCACTATGTACAATGTAGCATTAATGTAAAATAAATTCTGACCTTACATAAAAAATATGCTTACTATGTGGCTTTGATTCCTGGATAGACACCAGATTACTTCAAAAGCAGCTCCAGGGAAAAAAGCTATAATGGTAGTATAAAATACAGTATAAACACCTCTCAGAACTCTAGCTTTAATACCTTCTATATTAGTGTGGAGATGCAATCATGTTTAATAATTCAATCTATATATATATTAGGACATTCATTCCCATTATGAGTCATAAGCAAAATAATTATAAAATTGTAATTGCATTCTAAATATATGCTATTAATGTTCATTTAAATTCATTGCAGGTGAAAACCTTTTTTGATCAAAACTGGTCAGTTGTGGTTAAAACAA
Organism: Glandirana rugosa; assembly: GCA_018402905.1. Taxonomy (NCBI): domain Eukaryota; kingdom Metazoa; phylum Chordata; class Amphibia; order Anura; family Ranidae; genus Glandirana; species Glandirana rugosa. Next base: position 1,110,826 of record BLSH010086092.1, read on the forward strand.
AATTACAATAATTACATGCAATTTATGTTAACTATTAACAAGCTGTAGTAATAATACCCATTTTACAAATAATATTACAATTTTATATATTACTGTAATTTTGTATTCAGAATCGTTCTGTTGATATTTATTTTCTATGTTGCTTTTACATAAAAAGGCCAATACAGTTTAGGACAGCATAATTACTGTGAGTAATCATTTGACTTTGAGCATAAAGACCTCAAATCACACTGTGCAACAAAAGAGGGAAGATTATACTCCAAACTTTTAAAATGTGCAACACGATAATGTTAATTAGCTCTACTATAAATACCATAGTCAAGTTAACCATAACCTTCCTCAAGGTGGCCCCATCTCCCTTAAAGTGTAATTTAGGCACTGTAAGGGCTCATTTATACTGACAGTTGTAGATTGGTAAAATCAGTTGTGTTTTTACTGCTTGTCAACTGCCCCCTTAAGCTGGGGCAGGTGAATGGGGGTGTACACATGACATGTCTGCAAAGCCTTGCTTCACAGCTTGCAGCAGATTTTATGTTACCTTGAAATCCAAATTTTATGAGTGTTTGTTTTAGGTATCCCCAATGGATCCTATTGAACGCCTTTTCGACATCTAGCGTTACGAAAATTGTGGGGGTTTTCTTTGTTTCAGCGTGATGTATAAGATTTATGATCTTACGAGTGGCATGGGGTGCTTGTCTGCCCATAGTGAATCCTACTTGGTCTTGGTGGATAAGGTTTGGCATGATGGGTGCTAATCTTTGGGCTACCAGTTTCACATAGAGTTTGAGATCAGTATTTAGTAGCGAAATTGGGCGAAAATTTGGTGGTGAAACCGGCTCCTTCCCTGGTTTGACTAAGGTAATAATATTTGCTGAAAGCATTTCAAAGGCAAATTCGCCCGAGGTCACAGCAGCATTGAATGTTTGGCATATATAAGGAGCAAGGGTTGTGGAAAAGGATTTGTAATAATAATAATAATAAACTTTATTTTATATAGCGCCTTTAAAGGTGGCTTCTTAAAGTGCTTTACAAGGAAAACACAAGAAATACACAGGATAACATAACATAAGGGATACAGGGACAATTAACTGAAAGCTTGTCTAAAGAAAAACATTTTTAGAATTGATTTGATTGAGTTTAAAGAAGAGGACTCTCTGACATTCTTAGGAAGTGAATTCCATAGTTTTGGAGCATAGCAGGAGAAAGCTCTGTCCCCCCATTGAGTGTACGTGAGTAGGGGAGACACACAGTAAACCAGAATTTGAGGAGCGGAGGTTACGAGGGGGAGAGTACGTTGAAAAAAGTTCAGAGAGATAGTGGGGTGCCAAGCCATGAAGAGCCTTGTAGGTGAGCAAGAGGAACTTAAAGTCTATGCGAAACCTGATGAGTAGCCAGTGCAAGGACTCCAGGATAGGGGTAATTTGATCACTTGTACCAGACCTAGTTAGGATTCTGGTAGTATTCGGCTGAAAAGCCATCTGGGCCTGGAGCTTTACCATAAGGCAATGTCAACATTGCTTGTGTTATTTCTTTGACTGTAAATGGAGCGTCAAGAGCTGCCAGGTGCACGTCAGATAATTTAGGTAGGTGGATGAAGAATAGAAGGTTGTCAATGATTGCATTTGTGGGTTGCTTCACCAAGGGGTCCTTATTTAGATTGTACAATTTTTTATAGTATTCTCTAAAGGCGCTAGCAATGTCCCGAGGGTAAAAGAGTTTGTGACCTTGAACTGAATGTAGAATGTACAGTTTTTTTTGTTTAATTCTGCAATTCTTAATCATTGTTGTCATTAATTTGCCAGCCCTATTGCCATGGCCTGTGCGCGCTTATGGCACCAATAGCGGCCATTTAAGCAGGACAGCACCAGGAAGCAAGTATTGTCCATTCTACAGCGTTCCTGCACCTGTGACTCCCAGTATCTGTTCTGAGTGACTTCCTGTTCCTGTGTCCCCGGCTACCTTTTGGACTTTGCTGCTATCTGCCTGCCCCGACCTCTGATTGTTTACGACCACTCTTCTGCCTGTCCCTCTTGTACTTCAGCCCCCAGCCCATTACCAACCCAGCCTGCACCTGACTACCCGTCTGCCTGATCCCTCTGTACTTCACTGCAAGCCTGTTGCCGACCCGGACTGCACCACTAGTCTTCAGCTCGCACAAGCATCTGTGGACCTGTACCAGCCATCAGAGACTTGTCCAGCCCTCGTGCCTCCCTGTGCTCCTGAGCTCCCTGTGTGCACTACCAGGGGTTCTTGAACCAGGGCCACAAGAGAGGTTGCCCCCACATAAGCCAGACTCAACCACCAGGTACGTGACAGCAACGGACAGCCATGTCTGAGTCTGTGCCGGGGCCCTCTCCCATGGAGGAACTGTGTGCTCACCTAGCTGTCCTGACCCAAGCTGTGAAAAGCCTTCAGGAAGGTTACACATGTCTGGAGAATCAAGTCCGGGATCTCGCTACCCCAGCACCAGTCAGTGCCAGTCAAACTTCCTCCCGCACTATAGTGACTTTACCCACAGAGCCTAAGGTGCCCGAGCAGTTCTCGGGGGATCGTAGGAAGTTTTGGGCGTTTCGCAGATCCTGCGAATTGTACTTTACGCTCAAGCCCCGCACCTTTTCTCTGGAAGCCACCAAAGTGGGTCTAGTCATTTCCCTCCTCCGGGATGAGCCTCAAGCCTGGGCTCACCACTTGCTGGAGCAGAACGCCCCTGAGACCTCTAGCCTGGACCAATTCTTCTGCGCCATGGCCCAGTTATACCAGGATCCCCACCAGACGGCCACCGCAGAAGCAACACTCCATGCTCTACAACAGGGCGGCCGTCCGGCTGAAGACTATGTGTCGGCATTCAGGCGCTGGAGTGCCGACACGGGCTGGGATGACACCGCTCTCTACCACCAATTCAGACTGGGGCTCTCTGAGCCGCTCAAAGATGAGCTGGTGCACGTTGGGGTTCCACACAACCTGGATGCCCTGGTCAGTTTGGCAAACCAAATTGACCACCGCCTGCGTGAATGCAGAGCAGAGAGAGCCACCGGAACCCTGCGACCCACTTGGATGTCGCCCCAAGTGTCCAGTCTCCCAGGGCCTGGCCCAGCCGCAGCATTCTCCACCTTCTCTCCACAAGACCGTCCTAAGCCAACGCACACCGGACTTCCCTGTTCATCTCTCTCTCCTGAGGAACGACAGAGACGCATGACCCTCAGTCTATGTCTATATTGTGGGGTTCAGGACATTTGGTGAAAACCTGCCCCGCTAAGGCCAGTAGGGATCCGACCCCAGCCTTAGGGGAAGTACTATCATTGCCGAGTTCCAAGTCTCACCTCATCCTCACCCTCTCTACAGCTCCCCTGAGGGAATGTTCAAGTTTCGGCCATGTAGTTGTTTTGTGGATATCTCCTTCGCCACTCAGCATCAAATATCTCTCCGACCTAAAGACCACCAGATGGTCATCCGATTGGCTGATGGATCAATGATAAAGTCTGGTACAGTCATGCATGAGACTTTTCCCCTGTCTGCCCGGAAGACCGAAGGTCACACAGAATTCCTGTTACTAGACGCCATCGCATCTCCCCTCTTTCCAGTCATCCTCTGGCTTCCATGGCTCCGGATACACAGCCCACACATTGACTGGAGTACCGGAGAAATTCCGTTTCTGTCCCCCTACTGCCAAAGTCACTGCCTGAAGCCGCCCCAGAGGGCACCACCCGCGGTTCTCGATATCAACCTTGATCCTGACCCGGAGACCTGTCGTATTGTCCCTGAAGCTTACCACGATTTCCTGGATGTCTTCAGTAAGAAGGGGCAGATACCCTTCCTCCACACAGGTCATACGACTGCCCGATTGAGCTGCTGCCCGTATCCAAAGTCCCTTTTGGCAGGATATTCCCCCTCTCTGAGGTGAAGCTGGCGGCTCTCAAAGTCTACCTTGAAGAGAACCTGCAAAAGGGCTTTATCCGGCCCTCTACGTCCCCTGCAGGAGCTGGAATCTTTTTCATAGAAAAAAAGGACTATACTCTCAGGCCCTGCATTGACTACAGGGAGCTCAATAACATTACAGTCAAGAGCCGGTATCCCTTGCCCCTGGTTCCAGAACTCTTTCAGAGACTTGGCACTGCAGCTGTGTTCACCAAGTTGGACCTTCGCGGGGCCTACAATTTGGTCCATATACGGGAGGGGGACGAATGGAAGACGGCCTTTTGGACTCGGTTTGGCCATTTCGAGTACTTGGTCATGCCCTTTGGGCTCTGCAATGCCCCGGCCACTTTTCAACATCTAGTGAATGACGTCTTCCGAGATTATCTTGATCTATTTGTAGTGGTCTACCTGGGCGACATCCTCATTTTCTCCCCCTCCCTAGAGGAACATCGCAGGCACGTTAAGTGTGTACTCAGCCGTCTTCGGCAACACGGGCTGTACGCCAAGGCGGAAAAATGTGCCTTTAAGCATTCAGACATCTCCTTCCTGGGATTCCACATCTCAACTACAGGCACCACCATGGACTTCCAGAAGGTCTCAGCCATCATCGACTGGTCAACGCCAAAGGACAAGAAAGCGGTGCAGCGCTTTGTAGGCTACGCCAAATTTTATTGGAAATATATCTGAGAATTCTCATCTGTCATCGCCCCTATAACTCAGCTGACCAAGCAGAATTCCCGCTTTGTCTGGACCCCTGAGGCACAAACAGCCTTTCAGACTTTGAACAAATTATTCACCTCTGCTCCTGTTCTGAAATATCCCGACTCCACACGGCCATATATCCGGGAAGTGGATGCTTCAGAGATCGCAGTTGGGGCGGTCTTGTCCCAGCGACAGGGGCCTAACGTCTCTTACACTCCATCGCCTTCTTCTCTCGCCCAAGAGAAATTATGAAGTGGGGGACAGAGAACTGTTGGCTATCAAGTCCGCCTTGGAAGAGTGGCGATATGTTCTAGAAGGAGCAATCCACCCTGTTTTTTTATCTTTACGGACCATAAAAGTTTAGAGTATCTAAGGACGGCCAAAAGACTCAGACCTCGCCAGGCTCGCTGGGCCTTATTCTTTGCACGATTCCGGCTCCACATCACATAGAGGCCCAGGTCCAAATACATCAAGCCGGACGCATTATCCCGGATGTCCCATGAAACTGGGGGGCGTCCCCCCCAGACACCATCTTACCTGCCCACAGCTTTTTACTGGTCCAGGAGGACCTTCTAACTCGGATCAGGCAGACTGTAGCTGGCTCCACAGTACCTGCGGACTCTGGACTTTCAATAAGGGACGGGCTGTGGTGGTCGGGAACTCAGATATTTGTGCCTGAGGAGCTTCTTCTAGTTTCCCTAGAACTCTGTCATGACCACAAATTAGCTGGACATTTTGGCATCCACAAGACAGCGGAATTGCTATTCCGCACCTTCTGGTGGCCCCATATGATTGAGGACTGCAAAATCTATGTGGGTGCTTGCCCCACTTGTGCCCAAAACAAGTCAGAAAAGACCAAAACCTGGGGTCTGTTGAACCCGCTACCTATTCCCAAGTGCCCCTGGTCCCAAATCGCTATGGACTTCATAGTTGAGATGCCCCTATCTGCAGGATGTAACACAATCTACGTGGTGGTTGTCCGCCTTACGAAAATGGCACTCCCTTAGCAATGGAAACAGCAAAAATTTTCATCAAGGAAATTGTTCGACTTCACGGCATCCCCAACAAAATTGTGTCTGATAGAGGGGTGCAATTCACATCCCAGTTCTGGAAGTCCCTGTGTTCTACCTTGGGAATTGAACTAGCCTTTTCTTCGGCTTATCACCCACAGTCAAATGGGCAAACAGAGAGAACCAACCAGACCCTCGAGCAGTACCTACCCTGCTACTCCTCGTACTCTCAGGATGATTGGGTCTCCTTGCTGCCGGTAGCCGAGTTCTCCTACAACAATTTGGTCCATTCTGCCACCAAGCAATCTCCATTCTGGGCGAATCTCGGCTACCACCCTACATTTCTACCCAACATGTTACCTGAACGTGCGGTCCCCGCTGCACAAGAAGTCATCCAGTTCTTGGAAAGGAACAACAAGCTCTTGCAGGAGACCCTCGCTCAAACCCAGGAGCGCAACAAAAGGACATTCGATAGAGGGAGACGAGGAAAACTGGACTTACAACCCGACGACCGGGTCTGGTTGGCAACCAAAAACTTGAGGCTATCATGCCCCTCCCGGAAATTGGGACCGAGGTACATCGGGCCTCTTCCGGTTAAGAGAAAAATCAATGCCGTGACCTACCAGCTTGACCTTCCCCCTTCACTCCGGGTCCATCCCGTATTTCATGTGAACCTTCTCAAACCAGTCACCAAGGATCCTTTCCCGGGCGGAGAACAGCTACACCAGAACCAGTCCTGGTGGATGGAGAGGAGGAATTTGAGGTGGAAACTATCCTCGACTGCAGAAGGAGAGCTAGCATTACGCAGTTCCTGGTGAAGTGGAGAGGATATGGGCCTGAAGAAAGCTCTTGGGAGCCAGAAAGCAATCTACATGCCCAAGAACTCATTAAGACATTTTGGAGGAACAATCCGGCCAAGAGAGCCCGGTTGGGCATCCGGAGGCTGCTCCTTGGGGGGGGCAATGTTAGGAAAATGCACTTCCTGGCCATTTCTGGCCTCCTTAATTATTGTTGTCATTAATTTGCCAGCCCTATTGCCATGGTCTGGGCGTGCTTATGGCGCCAATAGCGGCCATTTAAGCAGGACAGCACCAGGAAGCAAGTGCTGTCCATTCTACAACATTCCTGCATCTGTGACTCCCAGTATCTGTTCTGAGTGACTTCCTGTTCCTGTAACCCTGGCTACCTTTTGGACTCTGTTGCTATCTGCCTGCTACGACCTCAGATTGTTTACTACCACTCTTCTGCCTGTCCCTCTTGTACTTCAGCCGCTAGCCTGTTACCAACCCCGCCTGCACCTGACTACCCGTCTGCCTGATCCCTCTGTACTTCGCTGCCAGCCAGTTGCCGACCCGGACTGCACCACTACTCTTCAACCCGCACGAGCATCTATGGACCTGTACCAGCCATCAGAGACTTGTCCAGCCCTCGGACCCCCTTGTGCTCCTGAGCTCCCTGTCTGTACTACCAGGGGTTCTTGAACCAGGGCCACAAGAGAGGTTGCCCCTGCATAAGCCAGACTCAACCACCAGGTACGTGACAGTAGGGCTTTAGCATGTTTGGCAAGGAGGAAGGATCTGAGTTTACTTCTAATTTGCCAAAGTTTGTTACTGGTAGATGCATTTGGTTCTTTTTTGTTTGAGAGTTCCAGTTCTTTTATGTTGCTGTGACCTTTCGCAATTCGCCTGTGGGCTAAGTTGGATTAGAACGCCTCTTATGTAAGTTTTATGAGAAGACCACACAGTGAATGTATTTTTGACCGATTGATCGTTTAGTGAAAAGAAGTAATTTAGGTGTTTTTGAATCTGAAGACTATTATCAGGTAGTGACATCAGATGTGGGTCATTGTGCCAATTAAAAAAAAATGTCATGCATTCTTGCTTTTCTCCTAGTATTATTGATATGGGTGCATGGTCTGACCATGTTGTGACGTGTATTTAAGAGTCAATGGTATCCTGAAGTAGTTGTTTGTCTCACAAAAATAAGTCTATACTGGAGTATGTACAGTGTGGCTTTGAAAAAAATGTAAAGTCTCTCTCTGTGGTGTGCTGGCATCTCCTTATGTCATATAACTCGTTTGTATGCAAGAAATTCAGGAGAGTAGACGTACGTTTTTTTCGGAGTTGGTCCTTTCACATTGTAGTAGCATCCTGTACAAGGTTAAAGACTCAACAGAGAACAACTTGGCCTTGTTTCAGTTTGGTTACTTTCTTCCACATTTTGTTGAGAAAGTGTAGTTGTCCTGTGTTCAGTGTGTACATGTTTACCAGTGTGTAAACAGAGTTGTTGATTTTGCAAGCAAGTATTATGTATCTCCCTTGAGCGTCAGCGTGAATATTTAATAGTTTGAAGACTACTGTGTCTTTCATTACGCCTTTTGTTTTAGTAGGGGCATTCGCCATGAATAAGTGTGGAAAGTTTTTTTGGGAAATTTTAGGTGCCTGGGCTTGACTAAAATGAGTCTTTTGGACACATAGGACGTTGCATTTGAGTGTTCGAGTATCAGACCATAAGGAGTATCTCTTGCCTGGTTGATTTAGGCTCTTAGCGTTTAAGGATGCAATTTTGAATGGCATGTTGTCTCTGAGGGAGGTCTCTTGTGGGGGAAAACAAACTCAGCAGTTTTGTTGTGTGAGTTTGTATGTGGTGTGAGGATAACTTACTTTTAGTTGCTTTTAATCCTCTGTAGTTGTCATATTGCAGCTGTCAGGGGATAGTAGACTATGGCCCTGATTTGCTATACCTCCCAAATCTACTCCAGCAGTGCCTTAAAATAACTCCCAGTTAAAGGCAATTACAACTTCAACTCTCACAGACTCGAGTAAAATAGCACACATGCGAGCTCTATTTGCCTGTGAAGATGCCTCTCAGGTTACGTGTTGATGTTGGCTGGGATTGAACTTGTGGTTGTATGCAAGTTCATTGCCATAAAAAAAAAATAACATTACCACCCTCTCTCTAATTTTAACAGCCTTAGCCCCAGGGGACATGTCTGAATAGATAAAAAAAAATTCTAATATTTTTTTTTCATGAGCAGTGGTTTTAATAATGGTTAAAGTGAAAAAAAAATATTCCTTTAACCACTTCAGCCCCGGAAGGAATTCACGCTTTAGGACCAGAGCATTTTTTGCGATTTGGCACTGTGTTGCTTTAACTGACAATTGCGCGGTTGTGCGACGTTGTACCCAAACAAAATTTGCCTTCTTTTTTTATCCGCAAATAGAGTTTTCTTTTGGTGATATTTCATCTCCTCTGCGTTATTTGTGATCGCCGCTCTAAATAAAAAAAGAGCGTCAATTTTTCAAAATAACCAGTTTTTCTTAGTTTTTGCTAAAATACAAATCCAATTGTAAAAAAATAAAAATCATTTTATTTACTTGTTTTTGGCCAATTTATATTCTTCCTCCTACCTTTGTTAAAAAAAAACTTGCAATCGGCGTTTATTGTTTTGTTTGCGCAAAAGTTGCTGTGTTTAGGGATGATGCAAATTACTTTCTGGAGTTGTATTTTTTACATTTTTTACTAGTAATGGCAGCGATCTGCGATTTTTAGTGGCACTGCAATATTGCGGCAGACATGTCGGACCATTTAAACATTTTTTTTGGACCATTGGCATTTATACAGCGATCAGTGGTCTAAAAATGCACTGCTTACTGTAGAAATGCCATTGGCAGTGAAGGGGTTAACCTGGAGAGTGTTAACTGTGTTCCCTATGGGGAGTTCTAACTGTATGGGGGCTGGGCTGCCAGGGGGAGGGAAGTGATCACGGCTTCCATATACACGAAGCCTGTGATCACTGCCCTTCCCCCTCTGTCCGAACGGAGATTCATTTTTACATACACAGACCTCCGTTTTTTCACTGCAGAGGGGCCATCGCGGGTAGCCAGTGGCGATCGAGTCCACCCTACCCGCTCCCTGACCCCCCAGAACACAGTGAGCGTGTGAGAGTGCCTCCGGCAGCACGCAGGCGCTCACAATGCTAGTCATCGCAGCTGCCATCAGGTGAGGGCGGTTTGTGTTAACTAACCACTTTGCCACCGTCACGCTGCGGCGGACGGGCGGCAAGTGCTTAAATATCGTGCTTGAGGGGTCCCCTTAGTATGGATCTCTGTGATGTTTAGAACAGTGGCACCGCAAAATGACATTTGTAAAGGAAAAATTGTCATTTAAAATCGGTCGTGGCTGGAATGTATTGCTGGCTCCCTGCAATATAGATAAAGATCACTGAAAAAGCATTGCGTTGGGGGTCTCCCCAATCCATACCAGGCCCTTCGGGTCTGGCATGGATTTTAAGGGGAACCCCACGCCAAATTGTTAAAAAATGGTGTTGGTGTCCCCCCAAAATCCAAACCAAACCCTTATCCGAGCATGCAGCCCTGGCATGGCAGGGGGGGTGGGAACGGGTGAGTGCGCGCCTCTGAATCTTACCAGGTCACATGTCCTCAACATGGGGAGGGTGCTTCGGGGTCTGGTTTTGTTTTTGGGAGGACCCCTGTGCCTGATTTTTGTTGACTTTACTGTGGGGTTGCCGTTTAAATCCCTACTATACCTGAGGGGCCTGGTTTGGATTTTGGGGTGCCCTTATGCATTTTGTCAAATTAAATTGAGCGTGGGGTTCTCCTTTAAATACTTACCAGACCCAAAGGGCCTATTATGTGCCTGGGGGTGTGACCCTACTACGTTTTGGGGGTTTGACTTAGGCATGGCGTTCCCCTTAAAATCAAAGACACACCTGCAGCACCCCATAATATTGAATATGTATGTACCATTGCATACATTTTTACACACACTTTATAGTATGGAAGCCCCAAAAAGGTTGGTAATCAGTGTCTGCATCATTTTTAACATCCAATGCAAATTTGAAGCATGTGACACCTGGGAATCAAACCCATGGAACCAACTGTGAAAGGTAGATGAGCTAACCACTACACTACCCAGCTGAGTGGAATTAAACATACATAATCCAAGTAATAATGTTTGCCTGATTTAAATTGGAGCTAATAAAGGTTTGGCATTTCAATTCTCATAACAACCATACTCATACTGATGTGACATTACCTATTAGCGGTTTGTCTATTTTCTGCATATGCTGCTGAGTAGAATGCAAGATTTCAGTAGGTGATACCATCTGGGTCATTTTAAGTCATTTGAACACAATTATATTGAGAAAATACCTTTACTACTGTTTGCTGGTGTCACTATTTGATCTTATAGGCATGGCGTTCCCCTTAAAATCAAGAACACACCTGCAGCACCCCATAATATTAAATATGTATGTACCATTGCATACATTTACAAACTTCATAGTATGAAAGCCCCAAAAATCTTGTTAATCAGCATCATTTTCAACATACAATGTAAATTTGAATCAGGTGACACCTGGGAATCAAACCCATGGAACCAACTGCGGAAAGTTGATGAGCTAACCACTACACTACCCAGCTGAGCAGAATTAAACATACACAATCCAAGTAATAATATTTGCCTGGTCTTCATCTTACAGTGTTTCATAAATGTACATTTAAAAACAAAGACATTCAGCAATCTGATTGCATGATGCATTCGCAGCTTACGTCTAGGAATTTGAACAAACAGGTCACATACATGGTTATTTAAAAACATTTTTATTTATTCAAGCCACTTATGGAGCAATGTAGCCAGCCACGGCTTTTTGCACGATGTACAGATTTGGGAAACATGCAGGACTCTGATATCTGGTACAGGTTCTTGCCCAAACAAGAAGCAATTATGCACCCAAACCAGCTGCATACAGGAAAGGCATGGCCAGGTTGCTGGGCAGCTTCCAAGCCACATCTGATGTGCCAGGCTATTTATACAGGTCATAGATGCCAGTTCTTGCCTTGTATCACAAACGATCCACTTTCCACAAATGAAGATGAGTGCAGGATATAAAGGTGCCTTTCTACCACCTTGAACCGAAAGCAGTACCACTCCTGTAAAATGTGAACAATGGATAATTGACATTTCATCGTGACAATCAATTCTCAGTGCAGCCTAGCTTGATTTTATGTTACAGTTTTTTCCAGATCAGGACTGATGTTAGCAATGATTGCCCTAGAACATTCTTTACAAAGGCAGAAGTGTTTGTACCTTCGTGGCTTCTATATATGAATGTAACAAATATTCTCTAGCCAGCAGCCCCCACAGCCACTCAAATACTTACCTGAGCTCCATCACTATGCACTAATGGGCACAAGAGCCTTGGCTGTATGTGTACTCATTCTTCAGATTAGCAGAGGCAGCAGTAACTGCTATTGGCTAACAATGTATGGGGTGGAGGGCGGAGCTAGGAGTGTCTATGTTGCCAGCCATGCACAGAGGTGGCTCATCAGCAAGGCTTGGGTGCCCTCCAAAACAAGCTGTGTGCTCTGTGTGCACTTGACTGGGGTAGGGCTCGGGAATTCCAGCATCATCACCCATGAAAAGAAAGATCATGCCTGCTCTGTTGCTTACCACTGCAGTGACCTGGTAAGTTCAACATTTGACTTTTTTTTTTTCCCGTTATATTTGACTTTTTTTAGCCAATACAAAAACGTAAGATACGATTTCAAAACACACCTGTGACGCCAGACAGTCATCCCAAAAAGATTCCCAGGGTACATGCCATGGCTGCCCAAATAGACGGATCCCCTGAAAATACAAAAACACATTTAGACACTTAGCTGAGGTTCTTGTTCATTTAACATATATACAGGTGGCACAGACAAAAGCAAACACCTGCCAGGTGTTCCACTCCCTCTCCACTCTCTTCAAAATTGGCACACATTTGAGAAAAGAGGTTAGTGGGCAAGACTACACACTAGATAAAGGGTCAACCCCAACTGGCATATGTTTGTTAGCATCTGGGTTTCTGTGAGAACTAGCCTGCAAAGTTGTTATTTATACACATTCTCAATCCCTAGCTATGTTCTAAAACGTACCTGTAAAGTAGCCAGCAATCAATCGATTCCGGGTGCCAATCCCACCAGTTGTGTTTTGGTCCCTAGGGACTGGCAGCTGACGGACCTCTGGCTCCCTCTCCTCATCCAGCTCCCATGAATCACCCCTTGCAAGGCACATGTTGTGCAAAATGCAACAGGCAAGGATGATCCTGGAAGCCTTTGGAGGAGAGTACAGTAGCTCCCCCCAGGCCTGGCCAAGCAGAGAAACCGGGACTTCAGTAAGCCAATAGTAAGCTCAACAATGGCCCAGCTTCTCCACAAGGCACTATTGTAGCGATGTTGTGGCTAGCCCTGGGGGTTCCTGATTGGAGCCATTAGCCACGTCAGCTGCGGATAGCCAGCATCCCCTGGAAAATAAACAAAACAGCAAACATTAGTCCTTCCCATCCCTTTTTGTGGCCATAGATGCCTGTCTACAAAATGGGAGACAAGGAAGAATGTATTAGGCCAACCTGGTTTTTCAGCTGTAAAAATGTTCAAACAATCAAAAACGGCCAAAAACAACCAAAAATGCTATAGAACGCAGATCCCCAACGTTTTTGGACGTTTTAGACCAATTGAGTAAAAGAAAAAAAGAAAAAAAAAAGCTGGCCCTTTAAAAACGCACAAAAAATTGCAAAAAAAGGCAAAAAAAAGCATTAATATAACACCGGTAAAAGGTGCAAAAATTACAGATAGACCTCTTTCACACTGAGGCACTTTACAGGCACTATTTAGCCAAAAAAAAAAAAGCTCATGTAAAGAGCCTCAAAAGTCACTCTCCATCCACCCCAAGCCTGAGTGCTTTCACACTGTTGCAGTCCGCTTGCAGGACGTTACAAATAGTCCTGCAAGCAGCATCTTTGGAGCGGTGCGGTGAGCAGTAATTTACCGCTCCTCCACCGCCCCTGCCTATTGAAAACCATGGGCAGCGCTTCCAAAGCGGCTGCACACCACCTCGGAAGCGCAGAGAGTGGGCACTTTTAACCCCGTTTTGACCCCTTGAGGGGGGTTCAAAGTGCCCCACTCCCGCAGCCTTAGCGCCACTCTAACAGCAGTAAATCCCCGCTGTGACTAGCAGGGATTTACAGCTAATGCCCCACTGCCCCCAGTGTGAAAGTGCCCATAAGCTACAGACATTTTTTGGATGTTTTTTTTAAAGTCTTATGTGCATGAAGCAGCACAGACATTTATTTTGTACCATATCTTCCACCATGTTTAGACTAAACCTACATTGACTCATTCCTATATCAAATGACTCCTTGTTCATGTGGGAATACCATAGTAATGACTAGTGTGTTCAGCTTCTGTGGAGGGGGCAAACCTTTCCAGCTTGCTGCACATTAATGTTATTAGCTAGAGACAACCTCTCTAATGTTCCTGGGATGAGCTGCCAGGCTGGGTGCACACAAGTGTATCAAGATGTCAGCTTGTGTCCAACCAAGGTACATATACATTGCGTACAAATCTGTTTCCCTGTGTTGAGCCTCTAATTTTGCCAAACATGTACCGATATGTCTGTATGTAACTTTACATTTGAGTTTTAGATAAAAAAAATATACTGTACCAATAAGCCACCCGGGTGGCATTTGGCCACATTCAAATTTCCTGAAGAGTCCAGACTGCTTCAAGATGTAGGCATCATGGCAGGACCCTGGGAAAGCTGCTTGGACACTCATAATCCGCTGCCTGGCGTCGTAGACAACTTGGACATTGAGGGAGTGGTACTGTTTTCGGTTCCGATAACCAACTTCACTGATCCTGGGGGCCCTGATTGCCACATGTGTACAATCAATGGCCCCCAGGATTTGTGACATTTGAGCACAGTGGTAGAAAGCCACCTTCACATCATTCCACTCATCTTCATTTTGTGGCCAGTGTATAAATTGTGGTACAAGGTCAAGAATGACATTTATGACCTGCATAAACACCCTGGACACTGTGGGTTGGCTTATGCCTATAATACTTGCAGAAGTGGCTAGGAAAGCTGCCTCGTCCCAAGATATATAAGGTCACCAATAGCCTGACACAGCATGACTGCATTCTGTCATTGGTGCGATTTTTTCCTGTATGAGGTGGTAGAGGTGCATAATTGCTGGTCTCCTTAAGCGAAACCTGCTCCAGATATCAGAGTCCCACATGTTTTCCAAAAATGCCCGTGGGGCAAAAAGCCGTGGCTGGCAAAGATGAAACAGAGGTGCCGCAATATCCTGGCCTGCTTCTTGATGGGCTGCCTCACAAAAGGCACCCACTGCCAGCATAACATGTTCTTCTCCCTCTGCCATTGCTCTGTGCCAATGATATTAATACCACTGCCATTTATATATGCTAATGCACACAAGTGTGCATATAAGCACATTTGCATGCAAATATATACTTGTCATGGCTGTTTG
>BLSH010086093.1:18882-33397 GCA_018402905.1 Glandirana rugosa
GACGCCGTCAATGGAGAGGGATATGTTCATACTCTACTAAATTATTGCCATTAGACAGGGAGTGTCGTCGTCGTCCTTGGAGAGGGATATGATTATACCCTACTAAAATATTGCGATTAGATAGGGTTAGCGTTATAAAATCATCTCATACTGGTGTAGGGAGAGGTTCCTGCTGCTGGTGTGAGGGACAGATTAACGTTATAAAATCATCTCATACTGGTATAGGGAGAGGTTCCTGCTGCTGCTGTGAGGGATAGATTAGCGTTATAAAATCATCCCATATTAGTATAGGGAGAGGTTCCTGCTGCTGCTGTGAGGGACAGATTACCGTTATTAAATCATCTCATACTTGTATAGGGAGAGGTAACTGCCGCAGGTGTGAGGGATAGATTAACGTTATAAAATCATCTCATACTGGTATAGGGAGAGGTTCCTGCCGCTGGTGTGAGGGATAGATTAGTGTTATAAAATAATCTCATACTGGTATAGGGAGAGGTTCCATGTCGCTGGTGTGAGGGATAGATTAGCATTATAAAATCATCTCATACTGGAGTAGGGAGAGGTTCCTGGCAGTTCTGTGAGGGACAGATTAGCTTTCTAAAATCATCTCATACTGGTGTTTGAAGAGGTACCTGCTGCTACTGTGAGGAACAGATTAGCGTTCTACCCTCATCTCATACTGGTGTAGTGAGAGGTTCCTGCTTCTGGTGTGAGGGACAGATTATCGTTCTAAATTCATCTTATACTGGAGAAGTGAGAGGTTCCTGGTGGTGCTGTGTGGAACAGATTAGTATTCTAAAATCATCTCATACTGGAGTAGGGAGAGGTTCCTGGTGGTGCTGTGAAGGACAGATTAGCGTTCTAAAAAACATCTCATACTGGTGTAGGGAGAGGTTCCTGCTGCTGCTGTGAGGGACAGATTATCATTCTAAAAACATCTCATACTGGAGTAGGGAGAGGTTCCTGGTGGTGCTGTGAGGGACAGATTAGCATTCTAAAATCATCTCATACTGGTGTAGGGAGAGGTTCCTGCTGCTGCTGTGAAGTGCTATATTTCAGCATTGAAATAACTCAATACACCAAAACTTAAGAATACAGCTCAGCCACTCAGACTCAAGCTGAATAAAAAATCTGACTTAAATTGTATTTAACACAACTGTCCCCTCTTTACTTAATTAGCAAGAAGGACCCTACCACATGATATAGCCACGACAGGGGAAGGGGGGTGTGGGAAGTTCCACTGTTGATTCTCTTCAGGCAAATGGCCGAGGACCCTACGGACCAGCCCTTTATATAGGGACCCCATAGAATTCTAGAATATTTCAGGGAGTCTCCTGACCTATCCTGACAGGGGAGCCCTATGCTTACAGAAAATTACAGGTCAGCTGACCTGGAATAACCAATCATAGGCTTCCCCATTGTTTTCTGACCATGGGGAGCCATTGAAACTGCTACTGCCACAATCCCATAAGGAAAGGGGGGGGGGGCTTAAGACAGGCTTACCCCCTTTTCCCTTATTCTTTTCAAAGTGATATTTCGCCACATTCACTAAGCTAAGTGATAATTTCCTTGTAAAGTAAAAACTCCCTTGTAATATGTACAGCTGATTTGCCTTTAGTAAATCAACCATATTGCTTCCAATGTGCTAACAACTCATAGATAAGGATTAATTAAGGAGCATTAATGCTCAGCCAGCACTGCAAAGTAGGTAGCAAAGTCTGCACATGTAATGAGCTATTATTGTTGCCCCATGTGCATACAGTATCTCACAAAAGTGAGTACACCCCTCACAGTTTTGTAAATATTTTATTATATTTTTCATGTGACAACACTGAAGAATTGACACTTTGCTACAATGTAAAGTAGTGAGTGTACAGCTTGTATAACAGTGTAAATTTGCTGTCCACTCAAAATAATTCAACACACAGTCATTAATATTTTAACCGCTAGCATCACAATTGAGTACACGCCTCTAAGTGAAAATGTCCAAATTGGGCCCAATTAGACATTTTTCCTCCCTGGAGTCATGTGACTCATTAGTGTTACAAGGTCTCAGGTGTGACTGGGGAGCATGTGTGTTAAATGTGTTGTTATTGCTCTCACTCTCTCATACTGGTCACTGGAAGTTCAACATGGCACCCCATGGCAAAGTACTCTCTGAGGATCTGAACAAAAGAATTGTTGCTCTACATAAAGATGGCCTAGGCTATAAGAAGATTGACAAGACCCTGAAACAGAGCTGCAGCATGGTGGCCAAGACCATAGAGAGGTTTAACAGGACAGGTTCCACTCAGAACAAGCCTCGCCATGGTCAACCAAAGAAGTTGAGTGCACATGCTCAGCATCTTATCCAGAGGTTTTCTTTGGGAAATAGACTTATGAGTGCTGCCAGCATTGCTGCAGAGGTTGAAGGGGTGGGGGGTCAGCCTGTCCGTGCTCAGACCATACATTGCACACTGCATCAAATTGGTCTGCATGGCTGTTATCTAACGATAATGCACAAGAAAGCCCACAAACAGTTTGCTGAAGACAAGCGGACTTTTACTGGATTACTGGAACCATGTCCTGTGGTCTGATGAGACCAAGATAAACGTATTTGGTCCAGATGGTGTCAATCGCGTGTGGGGGCAAGCAGGTTTGGAGTACAAAGTGTGTCTTGCTTTTAGTCAAGCATGGTGGTGGAAGTGTCATGGTCTGGGGTTGCATGAGTGCTGCCGGCACTGGGGAGCTATAGTTCATTGAAGGAACCATGAATGCCAACATGTGACATACTGAAGCAGAGCATGATCCCCTCCCATTGGAAACTGGACTGCAGGGCAGTACTCCAACATAACAACCCAAAACACACCTCTGAGGTGACCACTGCCTTACTAAAGAAGCTGAGGGTAAAGGCGATTGACTGGCCAAGCATGTCTTCAGACCTAAACCCTATTGAGCATCTGTGGGGCATCCTCAACCAGAAGGTGGAGGAGCGCAAAGTCTCTAGCATCCAACAGATCTGTGATGTCATCATGGAGGAATGAAAGAGTACTCCAGTGGCAACCTGTAAAGTTCTGATGAACTCCTTGCCTAAAAGGGTTAAGGCAGTGCTGGAAAATAATGGTGGCCACTCAAAATATTGACATTTTGGGCCCAACTTGGACATTTTCACTTAGGGATGTACTCACTTTTGTTGCCAGTGGTTTAGACATTAATAGCTGTGTTGAGTTATTTTGAGGAGAAAGAAAATTTACACTGTTATACAAACTGTACACTCACTACTTTACATTGTAGCAAAGTATGTGACGGGTGTGCTTACTTTTGTGAGATACTGTATATAATTGCAACTATATATAAAAACTAAGGAAACAAGGTAACAATTCATATAGAAAAAATCAGTTACTTCATGCAATTCCATTTTACATGTTTATCTCAAACCACATACAAAGGCTATACATTCTCTTTAAATACTTTTGCAAAGTAATTTATTTCACAGCCCAGTTCTACAAGGCCAATGCTCAGGACCGTATAAGCTAAAATAGAGTGTTTGTTCTTGTTAGGTTCAAGACAAGATATTTTTCCTTCAGATATTTTGTATGACTCTTTTCATTTAAGTGAATATAGATAAAATCTCTCCTCACATCTTCTGCACAAAGAAAAATGTTATAAATCATGCTGAATTTGTTCTGAGCAAACTCTTTTGATACTAGAGAAGTATCCCTAAGGTATATTTTTCTACATATGGTGTGATAATAATAGTTATTATGCAGAGCCAACATCAGTAAATCAATATAAAATTCTGCAGGTGTCTTCACTTCTCAGCTGTGCACATGAGATTTATACACTCAATTAGTGCACATAATTGTAGATTTGAGGACTACAGTTATTTTTAATATTAAAAGAATATTTTGATACACCTAGTTGTTAGAAATAAACCTAAGATGTTTAAATAATTTGTAAATACTTATTTTAAGATAAAAAATGTGTACATTATATTTTAAATAAAACTAAAATGCTAGAAGGGGTAACATTTTTTCGTCATGGAGCCCTGACAGAAATTACAGATATGGAACTCTGGCATTATAGAACTTCATTCTAGTTTACCTAGGTCAATTTTGCAGGCTGATTAAGTTGGAAATTCAGCCCTGTCCTTGCAGGAGAATCAAGGTTTAAGTTTTGCCAAAATGAGCCCAGTATTGCTAATGGGCCAGAGAGAGAATGTACATTTGCTATAGTGAACTGTGCTTTTTTAAAGTAAACCAAAGAAACTCATGTCATCCCCTACTTACTCTAAGATCAGGAGACCAAATACTAGGCTAGCCAAACTGTCAGCCTGGGCTTGCTATATGATCTTTAGCTTTGTATAGTGAATATCTATACTGCAGTAGCAGGTTTTCATGAAGGTTGATTAAATATATTAAAGGCTCGTACACACGGTCCAATTATGGCCCGAAAATTTTCATATGGCAACCTGACCGTTAGTATGCTCCATTCGACAGCCGATTTTCATTGTCCAACAAAAGCTGGGTGAGCTGACTAGAAAATGTGTTTTCTGCCGATAAGGCCAAGTCCAATTTTACAGCTAGTCTGTACAGAAGTTGGACAAACAAAAGTTGAAAGTACAAACATGCATGTTCGAAACCCAGGAATGAGCCAGAAGTGTTTGGTCGTGTAAACATGAAATCAGCCGTAGGGGCCCAAAGGGTGACGCACGAACACTGAACTTCCTCTTTATACGCTCGTAGCATGTCACTACATTTGCCTTTGTTGAACAATAATTTTACTAACCTCAGTACACTAGACAAAATCACGGACAGCCGATTTTGGGAAAAAGTGGACGTGCGGTCATACGACAATCGCAGCGTGTGTACGAGGCTTTAGCCTATAGTAGATCATAACAAATTGGAAGCATCCTTTCCTCACAAGGGTAGTATAGTTTAGTATATTGAAGTTTATTTTCTAAAGCTGGAGAGTGCAAAATCAGGCTCACTTCTGTATAGAAACCTTCAGCTTCTAACCTCAGCTTATTCAATTAAGCTTTGACAATAAAGCCTGTAAGCTGATTGGTTTCTATGCAGAAGTGAGCCTGATTTTGCACTCTCCAGCTTTAGTAAACAAACCCCATTGTGTCTTGTACTGGTTTTATGGCAATGGGCAAGGCTTTTGATAACAAACTGTGAATTCCATGCCATATAGACTAAGGTCTCTCAATTAGTAAGCAGCTGAAGATAAAAGTCCTGCTGCCACTCTGCAAAAACCTAAGTGAAAGTGAAGGTTCAGCAATCACTCACTCTCACGTTATGGGTTTTAGCTTTTATCTACTGTAGCTATCTGATAGAGGTTGTCATTGCTTCTCTAGAAAATACCACTTTCCTGGGTGTTCCATGATTTAATGCATTTAGTACCTTTTGGGTCACCAACCTGAAACAATTATGCAGATATGAAGTTCTGACTGTACTCTACTAGCAATTTGGAAGGATGCCCGCAAAGGAAACCACCATATTCCTCTCAGTATTGATGCTGTTTAACTCCTACCCATACGCCTTGGCATCCCATTAAATGGGCTATTATGCCCAGGGAAGCAAGGATGTCTGCCCAATCATGTGACTACTGTAATTGGTTGTAACTGTGCTCACATGCTCGGGACTCATTCCTGCTGATGCCTGATCATTAGGACAGACCTAAGAGCTGTCTTTTACAGCTTGGTCTCTGTGCTGGGAATGCACAGTGAGAGCGCTCCTAGAACAGAAACCTATGCTGACCATGGACACATATTTAGACATGTGGACCTTAACGCCCACACTCTTTTCTACTGCATATATGCATTGCAAAAGTTTTTATTGTTCAAATAGTTTTATTAACAAGACGAAAAAACAGGCCAGAGGGCCTAACAGGTTACAGAGTCATGTTAAGTCAAAAAACAAGGATGGGAGTACTTCCTTACAGTAATATGTATGAACAATAGGCTATTCGCCTGAGTAATATTAGCAATGAGAACAGAGAATATGCATGACATAGCTCAGAGATACACTGTAACATGTGGAGCAAAGTATAGTAGGAAAACGGTATGCTTTTTCCCCGTCGTCGAGTCAATTAGCTATTAAGCCTTGTTAATGTGGGGATGCAGAGATTTCATTATGATTTTATTTGAAAAACATTTATATTGTAAAATCACGTCCGGGCCGTGTGAGGAGAGGTGGGAGGGAGTATCCCTCTATCAATTTAACTAGGTAGGACTCTAATAGGGAAAGAGAGAGAGTGCAGAGGGGAATGGAGAAAAGAAAAGAGAGAGAATTACAGGAGAGATAGAGAGTAGGGGGCGCTGGGAGGGGGTAAGACTCAAGTGTTAAAGGGATTTTGTTGCTGGTTTAATGTTTGGATAGTAGAATATAAAGGGAGCATACGATTTCTGTCGAAGTCAGAAGGGAGAAAGTAACTCACCCAGGGGAGCCATAGACGTTCAAATTTAGGGATTGAGCCTAGGATGGTGGCTTCTATTTTGGCATGAATCATGGCTTTAGTTATTCTATGTTTTGTCTCCAAGAGTGGGAGATGGGGGGTCTTCCATGCTCTGGCTATAGTTTGTTTCACTGCAGTGGTTATTTGCAGTAGTAGTTTAAATTGTGTACAAGTGATCTCCAGGGGTTTGTAGTTGAGTAGAGCAGTTGTGGGTGATGGTTGTAGAGTTTGGTCCGATGAATGTAGAAATGATGGAGAATATTTCACTCCAAAATTTGCGCACTATGGGGCATTCCCACCAGATGGGTATATGTGTGCCTATATCAGGACATCCTCTGAAGCATGTGGCTGGATATGTCGAGTGGTATTTAGCTATCCGGGCAGGGACCAAGTACCAGCAAAATAGCACTTTATAGTTTGCCTCTATGGCTAGTATGTTCTGCGAGGCAGATTTGGTGGCAAGCCAGATGTCTTTCCATTCCTGGGCTTCAAGATGCTCATTTATGTCCAACTCCCATTTATTGACATAGGGCAGACTAGTATGTGGGGGAGGGTTTAGTAGGAGCTGGTATATTTGCGAAATAAGCCCACGCATATGTGGGTCTCGATCACAGGCTTGTTCATAAAACATTTTGTGGGGTAAGGACTGGTCTAAACACGTGCAGGGGGAGAAAAAGTGCTTTAATTAGAGGTAACAGAATAGTTCTGTATTTGGGAGATCATGTGTGGCTGATAGAGTAGAGAAGGATTTCAGTGTGTCAGGGGTAGTGAAGGAATAAGCTCTGAGAAGGCCTACTATCGTCCATCTATGAAAAGATGACCGGGAGGTCCAGGCAGGGTAAAAGGAGGAGTTGTGGGAATATGAAAGGAGCGGATTATGTGGGGATTGTAGTTTGTATTTAAACTTGAGGTTGTCCCATAGACGGAGAGAGTGACACGTGACAGGATTACGAATAGTTCTACGATCTTTAGGTTGGAGCCAAAGTAAATTGGCGGTAGAGAGAGGGTCACAGTCAACTGACTCAAGGGCAACCCATAGAGGAGTCTCTTTGGTTGCATGGTATTTGGTAAGAATTGCTATCTGGGATGCTTGATAGTAATGAACAAAGTATGGAAGGTCTAAGCCACAGTGGGTTTTAGGGCTTTGGGGACCAGAGATCTCGTTTTACCCCAGATAAAAACTGAGACCCTACGTTGTAGGATACGTGTGTAGTATGAAGGGAGAAGTATAGCAAGTACTCTGAATAGATATAATATTTTTGGTAATATCACCATTTTAACTGCAGCGATTCGTCCTAACCAGGATAATGTAAGAGAGGACCAGGAGGACTGAAGTTTTGTAAGGTGGGCTAACATAGGGGGGTAATTGGATGAGAATAGATTAGAGGGGTCAGAGGTTAGTTTGATACCCAGGTATGTTAGGGTGTAAGATACCCATGGGAATGGGAGGACTGATTGTAGGTGGGCGTAGGTAGAGGGAGCCAGGGATATATTGAGGGCTTTAGATTTTTGAACATTAACCACCAGCCCGGAAGAGTTTGCGAAGTTTGTCAGGATGGTCAAAATATTTGGAATCGATATGGGGATGTAAGGAACATTAGTACATCGTCCGCAAAGAGACAAAGTTTATGGGTTTGACCTCCTGCTTCTAGACCTTTTATATTTGGGTCATCTCGGATTTTCCAGGCTAGTGGTTCAATAACCAGAGCAAATAGGAGAGGGGAAAGTGGGCATCCTTGCCGCGTACCTCTTTTAACTGGGAATGGGTCTGAGCGATGTCCTGCATAGGAAATGTGTGCTGAAGGGTTTGTATATAAGGAGAGGGTCCATTTTAGGAAATGTGGGCCGAAGCCCCATTTCTGAAGTACGGAGTGTAAATATGACCAGGAGAGGCTGTCAAAAGCTTTTTTTATATCTAGGGAAAGAAAGCAGGTAGGGATTTGTTGTGTATGGGCTAGATGGGTCAGAAGGACCACTCTTCTCACGTTATTGCTAGCTTGCCTAGAAGGCATAAAACCTACCTGGTCCTTATGAATTAGGGATCCTATATGCAAATTAAGTCAGGAGGCAAGAACCTTGGCAAGTAATTTGATGTCATTATTAAGTATTGATATAGGGCGGAAGTTGGACCATGAAGTTTCATCAGTTTGGGTTTTGGGTATCATGGTTATAGTGGCTCGGAGGGAATCTGGGGCAAAGAACTTTCCTTGAAGGATTGAATTTAGAGCCTCAGTCAGTAATGGAGATAGAATGTCTATGAAAGGTTTATAGTAAACTGCTGTGAAACCATCTGGACCCGGGCGCTTATTGGTTTTGAGTGTTTTGATCGCTGTGTGTATTTCCAGCTCTGATATAGGTTGATCTAATTGCATTTTTTGTTCGGTAGTAAGTGTGGGCAGATTGAGCGAATCTAGGAAATTGTGGTTTTGATCTGTGATATTTTCGGGGGTTGGGGTAGAATATAATTCCGCAAGATGTTTGCGAAATATATGCAAAATTTTTGTAGGGTTACTTGTGTAGGAGTCTCGTGTTGTTTTTAGGCGTATTGGTTTATGTGGTTTTTCAAGATTGCGAAGAGCGAGGGCCATAAAGGTGTCAGGTTTGTGTGCTTTCCTATAAAATCGATGGTTTGTTCATCTAAGGGAGTTCTCTGCTGAGTCAGTGAGGAAGAGGTCCAGTTCTAGGGTGGCTTTGTCTAAAGTTTCTTTATTGGTGGTCGTGGGGGAGTTTTGAAAGGTAGAGTGTGCTAAAGTGAAGGCTTGTTCAAGGGTATGGAATTTGGCATTACGTTCTTTCTACCTGTGGGAGGCTAGGCTGATCAAGGTTCCTCGGATAACTGTTTTGTGTGTTTCCCAAACTATTAATGGAGAAACGTCTCTGGTATGATTGAGGGATATATAGTCTTCTAGAGCTATTTCCAAGTCTTGGATGATGGAGGGGTGGGATAAAAGTGTATCATTGAGGGTTCAGGTTCTGTTTTTCTGTGGTGTAAGTAAGGAGGATAGGGAGGTTAAGATAGCATGGTCAGACCAGGGAACGGGAATTATTTGGGAGGATAGCAAAGATGGGAGTGAGCCAACTGAGGTGAGGATATGGTCAATACGTGAAAATGTTTTGTGTGGGTGGGAGTAGTGTGTATATTTCTTTTTAACGGGGTTGTGATCCCTCCAGGTGTCAACCAAGGAGTGTCGTTGCAGTAGCTGTTGGAATGTGAGATTGTGAGGGTGAGTTGGGGGGGCATATGGTGACTTGTCTAGGAAGGGAAATAAGACTTGATTTGAGTCCCCACAGGCTAACATGGTGTCTTCCTTGTGAGTGTCGATCATTTGAAAGAGATGCGAGAGAAATGAGGTGGGGTTACGGTTCAGGGCATAGTATGAGACCACTGTCACTGGTGTCTCTAGTAGGTGGCCAACTAGGATCAGGCATCTACCTTCTGGGTCACGTATTTCCTTCTTAGAAGTAAAGGGAGCTGTTACGTACCTGACGGTGGAGTCTGTCTTGTGCAGGGAACAACCGCTCTTGCGCACCCGATTCAAGGACCCCTGGTAGTGTAGACAGAGGCCCGAGAGTGCGGGATGGCACGAGGGCTGGATGGTCACAGATGTTGTAGTGAGATTCCAGCAGGTCGTGCAAACAGGAGAATGGTCGTACAAGCAGGGTTGGCAACGTGCAGGCAGAAAGGTACAAAAGGGGTTAGGCAAGCGGATCGTCAAGTTCAGGCAAGGTTCGTTAACGGGCGGGCAGCGGAGGTACAGAGGAGTAGACAAACGGATGGTCGTGGATAGCCGGGGTCGATGCAGGTAGCGGACAACAGGTCAAAGCAAGCCGGGTAGACAGGAAACAGGTGAAAACACAGGAACAGGTAGGGAGCTGAGGCTCACAGGTCTGGAACGCTGTAGAACAAGCAGCAACTTGGTGCAGTATGTCCAGGGTTTAAATAGGCACCATTTGGCGCCGTTTCCGGCGCGTGCGCGCGCACGGGAGCGCGCGAGCGCGCACGGATGCGCGCGCACCACCCGGAAACGGCCAGGAACACTGGCAAAGTCCTTTTTACTGACAGGAGCAGATTTATGAAATGCTATTAAGACCCCTCTTTGTTTAGTGTTTGCCGTGGAGGTGTAAAATTGAGGGTAGGTGGGATTGAGGTATTTGGGAGTGAGATGAGTGGCGAAGTGAGTCTCTTGAAGGCAGATAATGTGAGCTTTAAGGGAGGCAAAGATGTGGAGAGCTTTACGTCTTTTGCAAGGTGAGTTCAAACCCTGCACGTTAGGGGAGAGTATATTCAACATGGCCATGGAGGGATATGGTGATTTAAGCTAATGGTGACATTATTCTTGGAGAGGATAACCCCCTTCCGGCGAGAGGTTGAGGAAGTTGAGGTGGGGGTAAGAAGGGATAGGGAAAGATTAGAAATAGAGAGAAAGCGAAAGTGGTAGGATTCCATGCCGTCTAGGCAGGTCAGATTGACATGCATAGAGGGAGGGATGGTGTCCAAGGAGTCCCTGACGTGGGGAATCGTTGGGTAAGATGTGGGGCAGCAGTGACAAACAGCCAGAGACCAAGTGGCCCATTTGTGGCTTATGTGTAATAGATGAAAACAGCCAGTATAAGATTAGGCCGGGGGAAGCTTACCTTATGCGTCTAGAGTGTTGGATCAGAAGTTAAGAGTATAGGTATGTGTGGCATGCTGAAGTGAGAAATGTGAGGCCCTGTTTTACAAATACATAGAGCTATAGCCGGTATAACTGATGTTTGCGCACGCGAGGCTCATGACTTAGATTGTTTAATTGTGTCTTAAGAGGAGGAGCATATGTCAAATTTCGTGGCAAGCTTATTGATGTAGAGATAGCTCATGGTTGGGCTATAGGGAGGTGGCTATAATGGGGCAGTCATGAGAGTCACGCACGGACATAAAAGTATAAGTAGTTAGATATTTAATAGAACTCTAAATCGTTTAACTTAGAGAGGCCAAGCCATGCTCAGGTAACAGCCGAGAGGCCAGACTCCCTACTCCTCTGGGAGGAGGAGCAGGGAGTGTGGCGTACCCGTCACCAACTAGTAGAAAGTGGCCACAGGTTTTCATATGTTAACAGAGAGCAGGGAAAAAAGCAAGAGGTCAAAAGTCTTTCAATAGTGTGGGGTAGATCTAACCATGTTCAAAAGGTGCATATATAGAAAAAAAAAGAAAAAAAAACAACAGGAAAAAAATCCCTGGCAGGAGGCGAAAACGTATCATAAAACGTCCAGTTTCTGAAAACATCAAGCAGGAACATTCCCCCTAAGTTTTGTGAGGGGATATAAACTGGGATGTCTGACAGTGAGTAGTAGCCTAGAAACATTAAAGTTTCATTCAGATTCGGAGTGTCTTACCGTTGCAACCAATAGTAGGCTGAAGGTGTTCCATTTGAGGCCAGTTAAAGATACCTCAAAGATGCCTATAGAAGGTAAATAGAATGCAACAATAAAAAGAAATTTCCTCGTCAGTCCAAGTGGAGATCTTGCAAGCAGCTTTGTAGGTTTTCCTCAGTCTTGCATGTATGTTTGCGACCTTGATATGTGAAGCGCACGGCGAAGAGGAAGCTCCATGAGTATGTTATACGGCGTTGCTGAAGGACCTGCAGGTGGGGTTTGAATGCCCTCCGTTTGGCAATGGTGGTTTTGGAGAGGTCGGCAAACAATTGGTAGTCATGGCCTTGAAATGAGAGTGAATCTTTTTGCCTGGCTGCTTGCAAAAGCTGTTCCTCGGTTCGGAAGTAGTGCAGCTTGGCGATGATGTCGCGTGGCGGGCCATTTTGTTTGCGGGTAGCAAGTGCCGTGTACTCTGTCTATTTCTAGACGTTCTACCGGTATGGAAGGGGTTAATTCTTGAAAAAGGGTCGTGACCGTGGACTGCAGATCTACGGCTTCAGGGATGCCTCTGATTCTCAGGTTGGCGTGTCTAGCTCTGTTTTCAAATTCCCCTAATTGGGACTGGAGTTTGAGGTTTTCATCTTTAAGGGGTTCCTCTGCTTGAGAGGAGATGTGATGTTCCAGTTCATCAACCCTCTGTTCAAGGTCGGAGGTGCGTTGACCTAGCTCCCTAATCTCTTTAGTTAGCTTTTCTGTGATTTGATCTGAGTTTGCTTTAAAGCGCGGTGAAGTATTCTCTCAAATTGCTGGAGAATGTCTGAATGCATTTCTCCGTGCAGTCCAGGGAGAGGGGAGGCTAGGGTTTCCCCATCTGATTCCCCCTCATCAGGGTTCCGCAACGGACGGAGCTTCAGTGTGCTAGGTGTACCTGATCTGGAGGTGGGCAGGTCCTGGGGGAGTGGATTCAGCGGGCTGGCTGACTGTTAGCGGGCTGTAGGACTCCTGGCTGTGCGGAGCTCTAGAGCGGCATGTCCGTCTCGGTGAGCTGCGCGCATGCACCCACATTGCAAAAGTTTTAGTAGTGTATTGTTTTCTTTTTCAATATTTTATTAAAGCGGATTTCCACCCAAAGTTGGAACTTTTGCTTATCGGATTCTCCCCCCCCTCTCCGGTGCCACATTTGGCACCTGTCTTTGAGAGGTATCCTGTCCCCACTTCCGGGAGACCAGGCCATGGCGGATTACTCCAGCAGCCCAGCTTCCTCCTCCTTCCCACTCCACCAAGCCAGTGAGAGAGTGCAGTGGGGTCTCGCACATGCGCAGTAGAGACCCGGTGTGAAGCTGTAATGTCTCACTGCAGGGTTCCCTTACCCGCAATGGCGGTGGCAGCACCCGGCAGCTGATGGAAACATCAGCTGCGTTGCCAACATCGCTGGACTCCAGCACAGGCAGGTGTCCTATTATTAAAAGTCAGCAGCTACAGTATGTGTAGCTGCTGGCTTTAAATTTTTGCAGGAGTGAGTGGAACACCGCTTTAAGGTGATTGTAAATGCATGTTTTTTTATTAAAATAACAAACATTTCATACTTAGGAGGAGCCGATGTGCGTGCCAGGTGGACCCAAAGTCTGCCGGTCAGCTGCAATCGCTCCACACAGGGAGAGAATGGGGATCTGCATTTGTAAACAAGGGGACAGGGGAGAACAGGGAGATCTGCTGTTCCTAGTGATTAGGAACAGGGATCTCTGTGTTGTTCCTGTCAGCACTTCTCCCGCACAGTAAGAAAACACACTGAGGGAACACAGTTAACCCTTTGATCGCCCCCTAGTGTTAAACCCTTCCCTGCCAGTGTCATTCATACAGTAATCAGTGCATTTTTTAGCACTGATCACTGTATTGGTGTCACTGGTCCCCAAAAAGTGTCACTTAGGGTCAGATTTGTCTGCCGCAATGTCATAGTCCCGCTAAAAATCACAGATCGCTGCCATTACTAGTAAAATCCATAAGTAAAATTAAAAGTCCATAAATCTATCCCATCGTTTGTAGATACTATAACGATTGCGCAAACCAATCACTATACGCTTATAGGGATTTTTTTTACCAAAATATGTAGAAGAATACATATTGGCCTAAATTGATGAAGAAATTAGTTTTTTTTTTCCATTTTTTAGGGTATGTATTGTAGTAAAAAGTAAAAAATAGTGTTTTTTTTTTCAAAATTGTCTGTCTTTTTTTGTTTATAGCGCAAAAAATAAAAACCGCAACGGTGATCAAATACCACCAAAAGAAAGCTCTGTTTGTGGGAAAAAAGGACATTTATTTTATTTGTGTACAGCATCTTACGACCACGCAATTGTCAGTTAAATTAACGCAGTGCAGTATCACAAAAAATGGCCTGGTCATTAAGAGGGTAAATCCTTCCGGAGCTGAAGTGGTTAAAGGTAGTACATTCGCAATTAAATTGACTGTTAACGCACCAGCATTCTACGACATGTGTTTATTTTATTTACAGGAAAAAAGGGTGTTTGTCTCGAAAGAAAACCACCATAAACTAGTGGCAACGCCAAAAATAAAAAACGCGATATTTGTTTTTTTCTGTCTGTTAAAACTTTTTTTTTTGTGATAAAAAATGAAAAATGATGTTATGTATGGGATTTTTTACCTTTTTTTTTTGATTAAAGAAGTAGTTAAATCCGGTTATACATAAGAAGATGTATAAAACCATTTT
>BLSH010086093.1:46736-65181 GCA_018402905.1 Glandirana rugosa
CTCTAATGATGATGACGAAAATCCCTGTCTAATGTCTAGATTATTGTGAACCTGACCCTATAGGAGTAGGCGATGATTTTAGAACAATAATCTGTCCCTTACAGCAACAGCAGGAACCTGACCCTATAGAACTAGAAGATGATTTTAGAACAATAATCTGTACCTCTAAGCAGTAGATTCTACCTAGTCCAGTCAGATCATTCTGTAATGCAGGATGAGATGTTATTAGATCTGTAATCTGTCCCTAAAAGCAGTAGTAGTAATCTCTACCTAGTCCACAATCAGATCATTCTGTAATGCAGGATGAGATGTTATTATATCTGCAATCTGTCCCTCACAGCGCCGGCAGCATCCTCTCCCTACACTAGCTAGAGAGCATGTGACATGCAGCACTAAGTGACTTCAGCTTATAAAGAGGCTGGGTCACGTGATGCACTGGCCAATCACAGCCATGCCATTAGTAGGCATGGCTGTGATGGCTTCTAAGGGCAAACCAGTGAAACGCTTGTTGATTGGCTGCCCTGTAGCTATTCAACAGGCGGGATCAAATACCCGAACCAAGAGCCGGAGCCCAAACTTTTTTTCAAATGTCCGGGTTCGGGTCCGGGTCACGGACACCCCAAAGTTCGGTACGGACCCAAACTTTACAGTTCGGGTTCGCTCAACTCTAGATGTGACGATTCAAAAAGAGGAGGATGGTATTCTATCCAGCGGGTTATACCACAAACCCATTCTCGCAATATTTACAGCTAAAAAATAACTGCTCAAACCAGGATAACTTTCTTTTGGAAGCAACCAAGCTTAGAGAGAAACTTCTTCAAAGATGTTATTCAAACACATGCCTGAAAAAGACCTTTAATAGAGTGAATAGCCAGTCCCGACAAAATCTTCTTTTTCCCATCCCTAAAAAAACAGCCAACCAATCTCAAATCACACAAATTATGACTAAATTCAATAAACAGCATAAAACTATAAAACACATTATTCAAAAGCACTGGCACCTACTCATATCAGATCCCTCTCTAAAACCACATTTACCTCCATCTCCGGCTATCACCTATTGCTGGGCGAAATAACTAAAGGACCAATTGGTCCAAAGTGAATAGGTTGGTTCTTTTAGAGGTGATCCCTGCAAACGTAAAGAGACCTTTTCATGCAGGGGATGCTCCATGTGCCGGTACATAAATACCCAGCAGAACATAATATTACCTAATGGCAGGCCCTTCAAACCCCAGCATTTTGCCAACTGTAGAACCCCCTATGTGGTATATTTACTCCTGTGCCAATGTGGGGGGTTCTACGTTGGCAAAACTATTCAGGAGCTCTCCAAGCGAGCTGCCAGACACATTGCAAACATGAGAAGTGCTAACCCTGAGGCTTCACTGGGATGCCATGTACAACACTGCCACAACAACCAGTTTCCAAAGATTTCATTTTTAGTTCTTGAACGTGTACATCCTAGTGCCAGGGGCGGAGATTGGGACAAGGTTCTGCTACAGCGTGAACATCTCAGCTACAGACCTTTTTTAGAGGGCTTTGCGTCTGGTGGGTGGGACAGGGATAACCAATAAATCTATGTCTGGTATTTATGCTGTTTCAAGCCTGGTCTAGCTGGGATCTCAGCCAACTATAATTAATTTTTAGAATATTATTATACTACTTAATAGTTTGCTCAGTTTTGCAACATTAGATGTGGTGCCCCGCTGACACCACTGTGGACTTTTCCCTTTTTTTTTTCCTTCTCCAGGGGTTCCATTTGGATGGTATTTTTTCCTTTATCTCCATCAGGGCCCTATCTCCCGGAGAGCGAGTTTTTGATTGGGGGGCCTTCCGCTGCCTGGCGCACCCAGGCCCCTGTCCCTATGGGGCGGGGGCTTGGACAAGAGGGGACTATCATGCGCGGTGCAGGGTGAGGACGTATCATCTTGGGCGGGGGGGTTGGGCGCTGTTTCTGGGCCCCTGCGTCTCCTGAACCAGTTTTCACCCCCTTGGTGGGGAGCCCTATGACTACTCTCACATCAGTGCCGGCCTTGCCCCCTGGGGTGCTATGGGGGGGCAGTGTAGGACGTTTGGGTCTAGGAGGCTGTTTCCTTCCTTTCCCCTCCTCATGTCTCTCCCGGGTTCCTCCCTGGCTGTAGCATCCTTCCCGGTTTTTTTCCCCGGCTGTGACATCGGGTGTAACTTTTAGGCAATCTCTGTCCTGTGAGTCTTCTAGTGGCGGCTCCATTGCCATGGGAGCGGATGTATGGAGGGGGCGCACCCTGGTACATAGGACATCCAATGCCGACACGCTGTGTCGAGATACCGACTCACGTGACTGTCCCAGTGACGTCACTCCGTGCGCCCCACATGAAGCACGGCTCCCCTCCCCTCCAGACTCCATTTAAAAGCCGGACGGAGCTTAGGCATGAGCAGCCGCCGCTCTGATCGCTCCTGGGACACAAGAGACCTAAGACTGTTCACCATATAGGTAATTCTCATTTGTACACACTTGTCTTGTCAGTTAAATATAGGGGGCGTCTTTTTGGCTTATAATTGGATCGCTGCCTTCTGCTTGGGATCTTTTTTATGTGTATTTTAATCACAGCTTTGACCAAGTAAACCTTATTTGTTGCCATGCGGCATTTTTCTGAGCGCTTACACTGCACCACCTGTGCTGTGGCTTGGAATGCTACAGTATAAGTGGGGGGTTAGTGTTAAGTGCATCTGCATATTGTTCATTGACAAGCGGCTAACTTGTACAATGGCTGCTTTTTAATTGCAATAAAGAAAAATGGTGGACCAATACATTTTTTGATAACAGTACATCATATTGTTCCATAGATAGACTGTTGTGTTCCTATGATGTATGTTGTTTCCCTTTTTCTGACAATAGTACATATTCCTGTACCCCTGTCTTTGTTCTCTGTCCTATACGTCAAAAGCGTTTTTTGACCAGCTAGAAAACAGCGATAGTAAATAAGATCACTTGCAGAATTGAGTGATACTGATTTGTAGGGGAAATTCATCATCAGACACTGAAAGTGACGACAATGACAATTCTGCAACTGAGCAAATTTCAGTGTTTTTTATTTGATTACGTTATTGAACACATTTTATTATTATATTATTATTTTTTAAAATGATTTATAGTTATTTATTATTTTATAATTTATGATTTCATGTTTCAAACATTATCATACCCGGGATGTCTACTAGACTCTTGTTTGGACAGATTTAAGTGAGTTATTCTTAAGAATTACAGGTCTACAATATAAAACGCCAAATATCTATGTGAAACAATGTACCGCTTTTAGACGCAAAAAGCTGACATAATCATACTGCCAGGGAGGTTAACCACTTGACCTCCAGAAGTATTTTTTACAATTTGGCACTGCACTACTTTAAGGCCTCATACACATGGGTGTATTGAAAAACGAACAGTAACGTCAAACGCAATTTTATCAGCGTTATGCATTGACGTCAATGCATGTTTTTCTGCGCTAGCTTTCAGCTGCGTTTCTCTGCCTCTATTCAAAATCAATGGTTCCCTATGGGAGCCCATTGATTTGAATAGAAGTCGCACCAGAAGTCGGATCATGATGATCTGACTTGCGGCGCGACTTACGTACTGAGGATCTTGAAGGGAAACCCCCGCAAAAATTTGCTTGGGGTTCACCCCCAAGAGGTACCAGGCCCTTTGATCTGGCATGGATTTTAAGAGGAAACCCTACACGCTGAAAAAACGGTGTAGGGTCCCCTCAAAATCCATACCAGACCCTTATCCAAGCACACAGCCTGGCAGGCCAGGAAAGGGGGTGGGGACGCACGAGCGCCCCCCCTCCTGGACTGTACCAGGCCGCATGCCCTCAACATGGGGAGTATGGGTGCTTCTGCGCCCCCACCCCAAAGCACCTTGTTCCCATGTTGATGGGGACAAGAGCCTCTTCCCGACAATCCTGGCCATTGGTTGTCGGGGTCTGTGGGCGGGGGCTTATCAGAATCTGGAAGCACCCTTTAACAAGGGGGCCCCAGATGCCGGCCCCCCCACCCTATGTGATTGAGTATGGGGTACAATGTACCCTTACCCATTCACCTAAAAAAAAAGTGTACAAAAAAACACACTACACAGCTTTTTAAAATATTTTATTAAATCAGCTCCAACGTCTTCTCCCCTCTCTTCCAGATTCCTATAAGCCCCCACTTGCAGACCCCGACAACCAATGGCCAGGGTTGTCGGAAAGAGGCTCTTGTCCCCATCAATATGGGGACAAGGTGCTTTGGGGTGGGGGGAGCAGAGACCCCCCCGCCCCAAAGCACCCATACTCCCCATGTTGAGGGCATGTGGCCTAATACGGTTCAGGGGGGGCCCTCGCTCGTCCCCACCCCCTTTCCTGGCCTGCCAGGCTGCGTGCATGGATAAGGGTCTGGTATGGATTTTAGGAGGGCCCTATGCTGTTTTTTCGGCATGGGGGTTCCTCTTAAAATCCATGCCAGATCGAAGGGCCTGGTACCTCTTGGGGGAACCCCATGCAAATTTTTGCGGGGGTTTCCCTTCAAGATCCTCAGCGCGGAAGTTGCGCAGCAAGGGGGATCATCATGAGCCAACTTCTGGTGTGACTTCTATTCAAATCAATGGACTCCCATAGGGAACCATTGATTTTGAATAGAAAGCCTGACGAGGCTTAATGCTGTGTATACAACGTTAAGCCACTTTGTTGAGTGTTTTGCCGGCTCAGCGTCAAAAACGCCATAACACTGCAGCTTCGGAACGCACTGGTCCCGCGTTCTAGTTACAGCTAACTAATACCGACGTCCTCTACAGCTCAAAAACGCCTGTGTTTTTAAGAGGCCATTGAATAACATGAAGAGCTGTAAAAAACGCTCAAACACGTGGCTGTAAAAAACGCCTGTGTGTATGAGGTCTTACTAATAATTGTGCAGTCATGCAATGCTGTAACCAAACTAAATGTACGTCCTTTTTTCCCACAAATAGAGATATATTTTGGTGGTATTTGATCACCACTGGGATTTTTATTTTATTCCGATATAAATAAAAAAGACCAAAAATTTTGAAAATTTTTGTTATAAAGAAATATCCAATAAACTGAATTTTTGTCATACATTTAGGCCAAAATGTATTCATCTACATGTCTTTAGTTAAAAAAATCCCAATAAGCGTATATATATTTTTTGGTTTGCGCAAAAGTTATAGTGTCTACAAACTATGGTATATATACTGGAATTTACGCAGCTTTTATTTCTGAATGCCTATCTCATTTCTTGAGGTGCTAAAATGGCAGGGCAGTACAAAACCCCCCAAATTATCGTTTTTTGCAAATTAGAAACCCCTAGGAATTTACTGAGAGGCATGCTGAGCCCATTGAATATTTAATTTTTTTTGTTAAAATTGTTTGAAAAATTACAAAAAATTTTAAATAAAGTTGTCATTTAAATGATATATTGCTCACACTTGCCATGGGTATAAGTGGAATTACACCTCAAAATACATTCAGATGCTTCTCCTGAGTATGAGGATACCACATGTGTGGGACTTCTTGGAAGCCTAGCCGCATACGGGTGCCGAAAACTAATCACCGCCTTCAGGCTTTCAAAGGGCATAAATTGCTCATTTGTCTTCCTCACTACCTATCACAGTTTCAGAGGATCTGAAATGCCCAGATAGCACAAAACTCCCCACAAATGACCCCTTTTGGAAAGTAGACACCCCACACTATTTGCTGGGATTTTTATTTATTTTTTTGTTATGCACAAAGTTGTCACTTAAATGATATATTGCTCACACCTGCCATGGGTATATGAAGAATTACACCCCAAAATAAATCCTGCTGCTTCTCTTGAGTATGGGGATATCCCATGTGTGAGACTTTTTGGCAGATGAATGGGCTGCCCTACATGCAGCAATCACCCTAGAGAAGCTCCAGAACATTTTTTTGAGTGGAGCACGGTGCGATACCGCAGTTTGTGGTGTGTTTGGCGCACTTGGGAAGCCTTTAACATGTAATGACAACACAAGCACAATGCACATTTGCAGCATTTCTGAAACACATGGCGAAGCACATATTTTCTGTGCAGTTTGGAAACACACAGATGTGAATGGAGCCTCATTGTTCTTGTGTTAACACACCAATTTCACTTTCTGGCCCCATTCACACCTAGAGTAGTGAGAGTACATGTTTTTTGGCTTGTTTTTCCAGTAACACACATAGAACAGCCCAGTGATTTCAATGGGCTGTGCTATACCTGGTAGCTTGTGGGACATTTTTGTTGCACTTTTTTTGCTGCATTTGTCACCTGTTTTTTTTCATGCAGCAAAATGTGTGTTTGCTTCTATGTTTGATGTGCCATTTCAGTTAATGACACTGAAAGCACAACTAGGTAAATTTAGGTGTATACGGTAAATGTGGCCATACACTATTCAATCTGATTGTACAATCTCTGTACAATCTCCTTTATATTTACCAAAACTATATATCAGGAGGACACACCATCAATCCAATCACTCTGTATCCAATAAGGCAGGCTCTTGCACTACATCAGGGGTGTCCAACCTTTGGGCCGAATGTGGCCCCAGGGAGTTTAGCATGCAAACAGAAGATAAACAAACAAATACTCCTGTGTATGAGTATAGTGGCTAGCCTAATAACGAATGATGGTTCACTCCTCTATAGACAATGTTTCCGTCTTTGCTGTCCTCTAGGACCGGGGATGTCCTTATTGCACTAGAAAGATAAAGGAAGAGAGGGCGCACCAATCTTGTGCCTTACCCCAAGTAAATTTATTTTGTATAAAAAATATAAAAACTACTCACCCTGAGCCCTGAGGAAGAAGGTCTACCTTTGAAACACGTTAGCCAGCAGGGGCCCCTACATGGTCTTCCCTATGATCTGATGATCGAACGCCTTCCCTTTAAAAGTTTTGCATATAGTGTGGAAATGTTAGAAATCCCTGTCTGGTTTTATGCAAATTTTGAGTTTGTCTAAACTCCTAATAACTAATGTTACAGATTTTCTATTTGCACAGCCAACTTGTGCCTTGGGTAACAAGTTGTGGGGAAGAAATGTGTTAATCACCAGCTGAGGAAATTTTTCATGTTTTGATCAATTTATTTCAGAATGTCTCTCTTGCATCACAGCAGGTGTATGTCAGATTACTGAAAATAGGGAGTGGAATAAAATAGTGGACTAGTGCAAAGCCTGGTTAAAATAACAGAAATACTGACCAAGTAGGTTGTGGTGTTCTTATGCATTTCAAGGTTTACCCACTTCACCCCCGGATGGATTTCCCATGTTAGGACCAGAGCACTTTTTGCGATTCAACACTTTGTCGCTTTAACTGACAATTGCGCGGTCATGCAAAGCTGTACCCAAATGAAATTTGCAGCCTTTTTTTCCCACAAATAGAGCTTTCTTTTGGTGGTATTTGATCCCCTCTGTGTCATTTCTGATCACAGCTATAAACAAAAAATAGCGACTATTTTGCAAAAAAAATATTTCTTACTTTTTGCTAAAATACAAATCCAAAAAAATATAAAAAAAACTAATTTATTCATTGGTTTTGATTCAGGGTTTATTGATTGGTTTGAGCAAAAGTTGCCACATTTACAAACCATGAGAATTAATTTCTGGCATTTTTAAATTTTTTTTTTTACTGGTAATGGCGGCAATCTGCGATCTTTATCGGGAATGCAATATTAGGGCGGACACGTCGCACATTTTTGACACTTTTTTGGGACCAATGACATTTATAAAGCGATCAGAAATTTAAATTTCCACTGATTATTGTATAAATGTCATTGGCAGTGAAGAATTTAACCTAGGGGGGTGATCTAGGAGTTAAATGTGTGCCCTGGGTGTGTTCTAACTGTAAGGGGGCTGGGCTGTCAGGGGCATCAGAGATCTAACTGATCCCAGTGACAGGGATCAGTAGATCTCTGTCTTGCTGCCTGACAGCGCAGGGAACCGCTGTGTTTACATTGGCGGTTCTCCATGTTTCTCCTCTCCTAAACAATAGTGGCTCGCCGGCAGACATTAGGTCCGCCCGAGCCGCAGGCACACTCCTGCAGAGTGCGGCGGGCATGAGAGCATGCGCGAGCCGCTCGTTTAAAAACGGCCATTCGCAGGACGCTGTCACTCAAATGTATGTGAGCCGGTCGGGAACCGGTTAAATTTGACTTTTGAGTGAAATGCACCTTTATTATAACTAAACATCAGAGTTGATAGGCTTACATACTTTGGAGCAGTATGATACTTCAATGACATCCCACAATTTTTTGTTGTTTTATGGGTCGCTGTTTACTTGCGCGGGGACCTTGCTATATACAATATGCAGTTAAACAACTTAATCTCAGACTGTTTACTAGTAGATTCGTGATAGTGTGAGCTGGGAATGTGATAAATATTTGGGACAACTTGGTATGATGTGTTGAGTTCTAAATCCTCTGGGTTTGGATCAAGAGGGCTATGTGTTGGAGGAGTCTCAACTTTCAGGAGATTGCTACAAGATTCTTTTCTATGAAAGTTAAAAATGTTTTTAGCTTTGAGGAAGCAATTGTCCCTGACATAAAGAGAGTAGGTCATGGTTAGTGACTGGCCAGGTAGAAGAGAACACACTAACTGCTGTTTCTTGCATTTGAATACCTCCATAGATTTAAATCTCTCTGGACAGGTCGCTTGCTTACTCAAAAGAATGCACAGACAGCTGAACTCTCCAGTAATGTACAGAGTTTAAGAAAATTTTACATCACCAAGTACAGTACAGAGCAAACTTTTCCAGCATTTTGCTGCGTAAGAGGACAATTACCGGTACTTTTTAGCCCTCTCTCTGCAATGAACAGAAATGATCTGAAGGACTATGAGGAAAGCAGGGAGTGCCTACCTAGGACTGCACTAATTAGCATTGAATAGGAGAAGTGAGGAGGGAACATAACAAATGCACAATCTAAAGAGGATGTAAACCCTAATGGGTTTTACTTCCTCTTTATTACCCTGCAATGTAAAAGCATAATGGGCTAGTATGCATCGCATATTAGCCCATTATGTGGCACTTACCTGCATTGGAAACCTGCGATGTCCTGCGATTTCCCAGCTCAAGGCTGTGTCCATCTTCCTCCCCTTCATCCTTCCAGGGCTGTGATCTCGGGCTCTGCGACTGGCGGAAGTTGTGTGACGTCACTCCTGCGCGTGCGCGTGGGAGCTGCCATTCACACCAGGATCTCAGTGAAGCCGTTTCTTCACTGCGCATGTGCCCGATGACGTGGGCACATGCGAGTACACTGCATATCTCCTAAACCGTACAGGTTTAGGAGATATGCAGGGAATCTATAGGTAAGCCTTATTATAGGCTTACCTGTAGGCTAAAGTGGTTGGCAAGGGTTGCGGCACTAAACTACCACAAGAAGTAGTTTGATACACAAAATCAACCCCTTCAGATCCGCGCTATAACCGACAGACAGCTACAGCGCGGATCTCAATTGCCGGGCATGCCCGCGGGTCGGGCGGACTCGATGTCCACTCGTGACCCGCGATCGCCTGTCAGAGCTGCAGAATGGAGAACTGCCGATGTAAACACAGCGGTTCTCCGTTCTGTGAAGGGGACATGACTAGAGTTGAGAGAACACCTGGATGTTCGGGTTCGGTGGGTTCGGCCGAACTTCGCAAAAAAGTTCGGGTTCAGTACCAAACTTGACCCGAACTTGACCCCGAACCCCATTGAAGTCAATGGGGACCCAAACTTTTCGGCACAAAAATGACTGTAAAAAAGTCCTGGAAAGTGCTAGAGGGTTGCAAAAGGAAGTAAAATGATTTTAGAACAATAATCTGTCCCTTACAGCAACAGGAGGAACCTGACCCTATAGGAGTAGGCGATGATTTTAGAACAATAATCTGTCCCTCACAGCAACAGCAGGAACCTGACCTTATAGGAGTAGGCGATGATTTTAGAACAATAATCTGTCCCTTACAGCAACAGCAGGAACCTGATCCTATAGAACTAGAAGATGATTTTAGAACAATAATCTGTCCCTCTAAGCAGTAGACTCTACCTAGTCCAGTCAGATCATTTTGTAATGCAGGATGATATGTTATTAGATCTGCAATCTGTCCCTAAAAGCAGTAGTAGTAGTAATCTCTACCTAGTCCACGATCAGATCATTCTGTAATGCAGGATGAGATATTATTATATCTGCAATCTGTCCCTCACAGCGCCGGCAGCATCTTCTCCCTATACTAGCCAGAGAGCATGTGACATGCAGCACTAAGTGACTCCAGCTTATAAAGAGGCTGGGTCACATGATGCACTGGCCAATCACAGCCATGCCATTAGTAGGAATGGCTGTGATTGCTTCTAAGGGCAAACCAGTGAAACGCTTGTTGATTGGCTGCCCTGCAGCTATTCAACAGGCGGGATCAAATAACCAAACCCAGAACCCGAACCCAAACTTTTTTTCAAATGTCCGGGTTCGGGTCACGGACACCCCAAAGTTCGGTACGGACCCGAACTTTACAGTTCGGGTTCGCTCAACTCTAGACATGACAGATCTACTGATCACTGTCACTGGGATCAGTGAGATCTGTTATGTCCCGGCCAGCCCCACCCCCACACAGTTAGAACACACACAGGGAACATTGTTAACCCCTTCACTGCCCCCTGCAGGTTAACCCCTTCCCTGCCAGTGACATTTATACAGTAATCAGTGGACATTTACATTTCTGATGGCTGTATAAATGTCATTGGTCCCAAAAAAGTGTCAAAAATGTCCCCCCAATATCTAAGTCCCGATAAAAATCGCAGATCGCCGCCATTACTAGTAAAAAAAAAAAAATTATAAAAACGCCATAAATCAATTCCCATAGTTTGAAGACGCAATAACCTTTGTGCAAACCAATCAATAAACGCAGATTGCGATTTTTTTTTTACCAAAAATATGTAGAAGAATATATCTCGGAAAA
The DNA here is from genome assembly GCA_018402905.1 of Glandirana rugosa. Classification (NCBI taxonomy): domain Eukaryota; kingdom Metazoa; phylum Chordata; class Amphibia; order Anura; family Ranidae; genus Glandirana; species Glandirana rugosa. The sequence goes on from BLSH010086093.1 coordinate 57,686, forward strand.
ACTCAATGAATAATTTTTTTTAGATATTTATTATAGCAAAAAGTAAAAAATATTGTTCTTTTTTCAAAAGCCTTGCTCTTTGTTTATAGCACAAAAAATGAAAGCCGCAGAGGTGATCAAATACCACCAAAAGAAAGCTCTATTTGTGGGAAAAAAATAATAAACATTTTGTTTGGGTACAACATCGCATGACCGCGCAATTGTCATTTAAAATGCAACAGCGCTGAAAGCCTAAAATTGGTCTGGGCAGGAGGGGGGTTTAAGTGCCCAGTAAGCAAGTGGTTAACAATGCAATTTAATACTACTGCAATAACATGAAACACATATTAGATGGGATACAGCAGCGTTCAGAGAGTTTCTAAGGCCATGATAGTCTGTGGGAACACAAACTGTTTATGAAGAAGATTAAAAGTCAGCTTGTGTATGAAACATTGGGGAATTCGGGGTACCCTGATTGTTCCTCTCTCTCTTTCATATATTCTGCAGTTTACAATAAATGTGTTCAAGTTGTTCTACAAACTGACTGGCACCAATGTTATTTCTATTTGCACCCCAGAGAAAGAACAAACCCCGGGGCAGATGTGCTTAGAAACTACAACCATGTACATTCTGGTCTATTACCCTTTGTGGAGGTCATTCGCTGGTGTCTCAGGGTAAACAGAGTTACACATTAGGCACTGGCAAAAAGAAGGGCGGTTATTTGTAGAAAAACAGCAATATATATTTGGAGGTTTGCAGATTATTGAATATTGCATTTCATCTTCTTACTGTAATAATCAATTCAATTGCATTTCCACTGATATTATATTTTACATTCCAAAGTAAGATCAATTCATTTCTTTTTAATCGCTCAGACAAGCTTGCATATTAAGCTGTCTACTCCTATGACTTGACATATTATTTCAGTTTCAGGATGTCTGTGTTTTCTATCCCGCTTGCTATTTTCTTCTGAGTGTTAGTAATTAAGTCAAGTTCACTGTCATAGACCCCATGGCATCAGCCTCATACATCTCAAGTAGACTGTTTATCTTGTGCTAGCACAAATATCAATTTATATCAGCATCTTAAAGGGAACATATAGGAGTTGATTTACTAAAGCTAGAGAGTGCAAAAAACGGTGCAGCTGTGCATGCTAGCCAATCAGCTTCTAACCTCAGCTTGTTCGATCAAGCTTTGACAATAAAACCTTGAAGCTGATTGCTTTCTGTGCAGAGCTGCACAAAATTTTGCACTTTCAAGCTTTAGTAAATCAACCCTATAGTCTTATTAAGGTTTTTAACTCATTGTGTAAACCTGATGAACTCAATATACAGTTTTATAACTCTGTGTTTTTTTATGTTTTATTTACTGTTTTTAATTATGTTCATACAGCAGCCACTTTTACATGCTACATAAAACGGACGTGCTTAGTAGTGTTGTAATGCAAATCTATAGTCAGATAAACCTGGGTTGATTGACAAAATCTCAAAAAGTTTCAATGATGGACAGAGGTGGCCATGTTTCTGACTGCTATCCAAATGAACATCTAAAGACCATAAATATTGGCAATCATCTGCACAGAGAATGATTGCTGAAAAAAAAAAACACTAGACTAAGGTTCTCTGCAGAATTTCTGCAGAGCACCTACGATTAGATTTTATTTGGCAATAAATATCAATGCAGCATTAAATGTATGATTATACATTCAAAGGGATTGTAAAGGTCCTGTATTTTTTTAAATAACAAACATGTCTATACTTACCAACTCTGTGCAATGGAATTGCACAGAACGGCCAGGAACCTCCTCATTTCAGGAACCCCGCCGGGGCTCCTGGCCCCTCATCTCTGGTTCCATGGTCCTGAGAGGGCATTTAGACTTGGCTTTGACAATAACGATTGGCTACACCTCCTTCCTTAGAGATTTGCACCTGAACACAGTTATTGTTTTTGGATTTTCTCCCCCATCTCTGGCCAGTAGCCCCATAGAAAGCGGCTTCCCATGGGGACATTCGTGCGTGCTCACACCCAAGTCCCTCTGCTGCATCCATTGACACAGACAGCCAGATTTGGCCCGCCCCCACTTAGAGTTGCACTGAGCTCCCGGTGTCATTTGGGAATACCCTCAGCAGCGTGTCTACCAGCGTGCGCTGGTAGTCGCGCATCTTCCGATCACGCTCCAGTGAGGGAATTAAGGACTGCACATTGTCCTTGTAATGGGGATCCAGCAGGGTGGCCACCCAGTAATCAGCACAAGTTACAATGTGGGCAACTCGGCTGTCGTTAAGCAGGCACTGCAGCATGTAGTCGCTCATGTGTGCCAGGCTGCCCAGAGGCAAAGACAAGCTGTCCTCTTTAGCAGGTGTATCATCTGTGTCCTCCGTATCCCCCCAGCCACGCTCCAGTGATGCCCACGAGCTGCGTTGGGTGCCACCCTGCTGTGAACACGGTTCCTCCTCCTCCTCATCATCATCCTCGTTCTCCTCATCCTCCAGAACTGTACCCTGGCTTGAAAATTTTTTATCTGGCCTATGCTGGTGCAGGAACCTACCCTCCGAGCCACTTGTGAATGACTTGCCTGATAACCGTGGTAATTACCCCTTTTCCTCGTCCTCCTGTGCCACATCCTCTTCCATCATCGCCCAAAGTGTTTTTTCAAGGAGACATAGAAGTGCGATAGTAACGCTGAGAACAGCGTCATCGGCACTGGGCATGTTGGAGGAGTACTCGAGATACCACAATATGGTACACAGGTCTCTCATGGAGGCCCACTCGTTGGTGGTGAAGTGGTGCTGTAACCGCAGAGCAACTGACCTGTGCGTGCTGCAGCTGAAAATCCACTATTGCCTACTGCTGCTCACACAGTCTCTCCAGCATGTGCAAGGTGGAGTTCCACCTTGTGGGCACGTCGCATAGGAGGCGGTGAGCAGGAAGACCAAAGTCCCGCTGCAGTGCAGATAGGTGAGCAGCAGCAAGGTGAGAACGCCGAAAGCGTGCACAGACAGCCTGCACTTTCTGCAGCAGCTCTGACATATCCGGGTCGTTTTTTAGAAATTTCTGCACCACCAAATTCAGCACATGCGCCAGGCAAGGGATGTGCGTCAACCCGGCTAGGCCCAGAGCTGCTATGAGATTTTGCCCATTATCGCACACCAACAGGCCGGGCTTGAGGCTCAGTGGCAACAACCACTCATCGGTCTGTTGTTCAATGCCCGTCCACAGCTGCTGCGCAGTGTGGGGTTTATTCCCCAAACATACCAGTTTTAAAACAGCCTGCTGTCGTTTCCCCCTGGATGTGCTGAAGTTGGTGGTGAAGGTGTTACGCTGACCGGATGAGAAAGTGGTAGAGGAGGAGGAAGCGGAGTAGGAGGAGGAGGCAACTGGAGGCAAAGAGAAATGCCCTGCAATTCTCGGTGGCGGAAGGACATGCGCCAAATGGCTAGCCGCCTCAGGCCCACCCGCCACTACATTTGCCCAGTGTGCAGTTTGCGAAATATAGCGTCCCTGACAGTGCTTACTGGTCCATGTATCAGTGGTTATGTGGATCTTGCCACAGATGGCGTTGCGCAGTGCACACTTAATCTTGTCCCCGACTTGTTTGTACAGGGAAGGGATGGCTCGAATGGAAAAGTAGTGGCGGCTGGGAACCACGTACCGTGGCACAGACAACGCCATCAGGTTTTTAAAACTGTCCGTGTCCACCAGACGGAATGACAGCATTTCAAAGGACAGGAATTTTGAAATGCTGGCATTCAGGGCCAGGGATCACGGGTGGGCAGGGGGGTACTTCCTCTTTCTCTCCAGTGTTTGATAGATGGAGAGCTGTAAGCTTCCATGGGACCGTGTGGAAATGCTTGGGGATGGTGGCGGACATGGTGGCATTGCTGTCACATCGTCTGTTTGCTGGGTGGCAGGTGACACTGGCACTGTATAGGTGGAGGAAGAGGCCGAGGCAGCAACAGAAGAGGAAGCAGGAGGAGGCCAAGGCCTTTCTTGGATTTTGAGGTACTTATTCCACTGCAGCTCGTGCTTTGCATGTAGATGCCTGGTCATGCAGGTTGTGCTCAGGTTTAGAACATTTATGCCTCGCTTCAGGCTCTGATTGCACAGTGTGCAAACCACTCGTGCCTTGTCATCAGCACATTGTCTGAAGAACTGCCACGCCAGGGAACTCCTTTGAGCTGCCTTTGGTGTGCTAGGTTCCTGGGTGCAGTGGGTAGTAGCAGGCATACTGTCTAGGGGACGGTCGCTCCGCTTTTGCAACCTGCTTCCTCTTCTGCTGTGCTGGTGCCTCTGTGCGACCACCACCCCTTCCTCCAAACTGCACACGTCACTCGCATGACCATCGTTCCATGTGGGGTCTAGCACCTCATCATCCTCCACATCATCTTCCACCCACCCTTCACCACTGTCAGTCTGCACACTGTGGAAAGCCACAGCAGTTGGCACCTGTGTTTCGTCATCATCAGAGACGTGCTGCAGTGGTGTTTCCCTCATCCTGAAACAGAAGCGGTTGGGCATCGGTGCACTCAATGTCTTCCACTTCTGGGGCAGGGCTATGTGGATGGCCCACGGAAAGCACACCAGCAGAGTCCTCAAAAAGCATAAGAGACTGCTGCATGACTTGGTCTCAGACTGCTTGGCTGATTTACAAGGGGTTGAGGTGAAATACAGATGGCCATGGGGTTCAGGTGCCAACTCTGAACTTTCATCAAGGGACCGGGTGGGAGACAATGTGAAGGAACTGGAGGCATTGTCAACCACCCTATCTACTATCGCCTGTACTTGTTCTGGCCTCACCATTCATTGAGCGGCCTACCATATAAGGTTCTGTCGGCTACTTGCACCCGAGGAAGGTGTTTTACTTGTGCGTGTAGCTGGCACAAATCGACCATGTCCTCTCCTTGGAACAGGAACTTCACCAACACCAGCAGCACCAGCAGCACCACAATCACAACCATGTCCCTTATTTGATGCTCTCCTCTGGACGCAAATGTGCTATGTAGCACTATTTATTAATAATAAAAAAAGAATAATAAATTATTATTCTTTTTTAAATCAGCAATGTAGAAGCACTTTTTATTTTTGTGCAAGAAATGCACCGCTCACACCAGCAGCAGGAACCTCTCCCTACACCAGTATGAGATGATTTTAGAACTCTAATCTGTGCCTCACAGCACCGACAGATACCTATCCCTACTGCAGTATGAGATGATTTTAGAACGATAATCTGTCCCTCACATCAACGACAGGAACCTCTCCCTACACCAGTATGAGATGATTTTAGAATGATAATCTGTCCCTCACAGCACCGACAGGAACCTCTCCCTACTCCAGTATGAGATGATTTTAGAACAATAATCTGTCCCTCACAGCACCGACCGGAACCTCTCCCTACTCCACTATGAGATGATTTTAGAACGATAATATGTCCCTCACAGCACCGACAGTAACCTCTCCCTACTCCAGTATGAGATGATTTTAGAACGATAATCTGTCCCTCACAGCACTGACAGGAACATGTCCCTACTGCAATATGAGATGATTTTAGAACACTAATCTGTCCCTCACAGCACCGCCAGGAACCTGTCCCTACTCCAGTATGAGATGGTTTTAGAATGATAATCTGTCCCTCACAGCACCGACAGGAACCGGTCCCTGCTGCAGTATGAGATGATATTAGAACGCTAATCTTTCCATCACAGCACCAGGAACCTGTCCCTAATGCAGTATCAGATGATATTAGAACGCAAATCTTACCCTCATAGCGCCAGGAGCCTGTACCTACTCCAGTATCAGATGATATTAGAACACTAATCTTTCCTTCACAGCGCCAGGAACCTGAACCTAATGCAGTATCAGATGATATTAGAATGCTAATCTTTCCCTCACAGCACCAGGAAACTGCCCCTAATGCAGTATCAGATGATATTAGAATGCTAATCTTTCCCTCACAGCACCGCCAGGAACCTGTCTCTAATGCAGGATGAGATGATATTAGAACGCTAATCTTTCCCTCACAGCACCTGGAACCTGTACCTACTCCAGTATCAGATGGTTTTAGAACGCTAATCATTCCCTCACAGCACCGCCAGGAACCTGTTTCTAATGCAGAATGAGATGATATTAGAATGCTAATCTCTCCCTCACAGCGGTGGCAGCATCCTCTCCTTACTCCAGTACAAGACGATGTGACACGCGGCACTACGTGACTCCAGCTCATATACAGGCTGGGTCACATGATGCACTGGCCAATCACAGCCACGCCATTAGTAGGCATGGCTGTGATGGCTTCTAAGGACAAATGAGTGAAATGCTTGTTGATTGGCTGCCCTGCAGCTTTTCAACAGGCACCAAAAAATACCCAAATACCGAACCCGATCCCAGACTTTTTTTGAAATGTCCGGGATCGGGTTTGGAGCAAGGACACCCTAAAGTCTGGTACGGACCCGAACTTTACAGTCCGGGTTCGCTCAACTCTATTTACAACTAGAGTTGAGCGAACACAGACTGTAAAGTTCGGGTCCATACCGGACTTTAGGGTGTCCGTGTCCCGAACCCGATCCCGGACATTTAAAAAAAAGTCCGGGATTGTGTTCAGTATTCTAATTGCATGGCTGTGATTGGCCAGTGCATCATGTCATCTATATGAGCTGGAGTCACGTAGTGCCGCATGACACATCATCTTGTACTGGAGTAAGGAGAGGATGCTGCCGCTGCTGTGAGGGAGAGATTAGCGTTCTAATATCTCATCCTGCATTAGAGACAGGTTCCTGGAGGTGCTGTGAGGGAAAGATTAGCATTCTAAAATCATCTGATACTGGAGTAGATACAGGTACCTGGTGCCAGTGCATCATGTCATCTATATGAGCTGGAGTCACGTAGTGCTGCATGACACATCGTCTTGTACTGGAGTAAGGAGAGGATGCTGCCGCCGCTGTGAGGGAGAGATTAGCGTTCTAATATCATCTCATCCTGCATTAGAGACAAGTTCCTGGCGGTGGTGTGAGGGAAAGATTAGCATTCTAATATCATCTGATACCTCATTAGGGACAGTTTCCTGGTGCTGTGAGGGAAAGATTAGTGTTCTAATATCATCTGAAACTGCATTAGGTATAGGTCACTGGCGCTGTGAGGGAAAGATTAGCGTTCTAATATCATCTGATACTGGAGTAGGTACAGTTTCCTGGCGCTGTGAGGGAAAGATTAGCATTCTAATATCATCTGATACTGCATTAGGGACAGGTTCCTGGTGCTGTGAGGGAAAGATTAGCGTTCGAATATCATCTCATACTGCAGTAGGGAAAGGTTCCTGTCAGTGCTGTGAGGGACAGATTATCGTTCTAAAATCATCCCATACTGGAGTAGGAACAGGTTCCTGTCGGTGCTGTGAGGGACAGATTATCGTTCTAAAATCATCCCACACTGGTGTAGGCAGAGGTTCCTGTCGGTGCTGTGAGGGACAGATTATCATTCTAAAATCATCTCATACTGGAGTAGGGAGATGTTCCTGTCGGTGC
>BLSH010086093.1:73054-83780 GCA_018402905.1 Glandirana rugosa
ATATTAGTAGAGGATCAAGATTTCCCTCTCCAAGGACGACCAGGACATTCCCTGTCTAATAACAAGATTTTCGTAGCGGATGAGAATATCCCACAACAGCAGGAACCTGACCCTATAGGAGTAGGCCATGATTTTAGAACAATAATCTGTCCCTTACAGCAACAGCAGGAACCTGACCCTATAGTAGTAGGCAATGATTTTAGAACAATAATCTGTCCTTTACAGCAACAGCAGAGACCTGACCCTATAAGAGTAGGCGATGCTTTTAGAACAATAATCTGTCCCTTACAGGACCAGCAGGAACCTCTCCCTTTAGAACTAGGAGATGATTATAGAACAATAATCTGTCCCTTACAGCAACAGCAGGAACCTGACCCTATAGGAGTAGGCAATGATTTTAGAACAATAATCTGTCCCTTACAGGACCAGCAGGAACCTCTCCCTTTAGAACTAGGAAATGATTTTAGAACAATAATCTGTCCCTTACAGCAACAGCAGCAACCTGACCCTATAGGAGTAGGCAATGATTTTAGAACAATAATCTGTCCCTTACAGCAACAGCAGGAACTTGATCCTATAGGAGTAGGCGATGCTTTTAGAACAATAAACTGTCCCTTACAGCAACAGCAGGAACCTGACCCTATAGGAGTAGGCGATGATTTTAGAACAATAATCTGTCCCTCTAAGCAATAGACTCTACCTAGTCCAGTCAGATCGTTCTGTAATGCAGGATGATGAGATGTTATTAGAGCTGCAATCTGTCCCTAAAAGCAGTAGTAGTAGTAATCTCTACCTAGTCCACTATCAGATCGTTCTGTAATGCAGGATGAGATCTGCAATCTGTCCCTCAAAGCAGTAGTAGTAGTAATCTCTACCTAGTCCACAATCATATAGTTCTGTAATGCAGGATGAGATCTGCAATATGTCCCTCAAAGCAGTAGTAGTAGAATCTCTACCTAGTCCACAATCAGATCGATGAGATGTTATTAATATTATATCTGCAATCTGTCCCTCACAGCACCGGCAGCATCCTCTCCCTAGACTAGCCTGAGAGCATGTGACATGCAGCACTACGTGACTCCAGCTTATATGGAGGCTGGGTCACATGATGCACTTGCCAATCACAGCTATGCCATTAGTAGGCATGGCTGTGATGGCTTCTAAGAGCAAACCAGTGAAACACTTGTTGATTGGCTGCCCTGCAGCTATTCAACATGCGTGATCAAATACCCGATCCCAGAACCCGAACCCAAACTTTTTTTCAAATGTTCGGGTCCGGGTCACAGACAGCCCAAAGTTCAGTACGGACCCGAACTTTACAGTTCAGGTTCGCTCAAATCTACTCATGAGCAGTACGCACAAATTAAATAACAGTACAGTACAACCACTTAAATGATGCGTTAATATGGAACTGCAATGATATGTTTCTTTCTTAATTTGGCTTGGAGTTGATCTTTAAAAAATTGCACCTCTGAGGTTGTCATCCATATCCTTGCACACAACTCAAGTGTGTCACTGCCCTGCTCCATATTTGGTGTACCAGCAGAAACTTGTTGAAGGTCAGTGAATCGTTAAAGTGCATATAAACTCAAAATTATTATAGACTTTTAAACAGAAACTTAAAGTGTACATAAACTCAAAACATATTTTCAGTATGTTTGGCATGATGCCTCACTGTCTACGGTTTTCTTAAGCAAATACATTTTTCATGAAGCTATTGCAAAATTTCTTACCCTGAGACCCTGCCAGCAACAGTAGTTCTAAGGCTGAGCACACTAAACCACTGCCGTGCAATTAGCAGCAGAGTTTTCAGTCTCTGCATGCACCATTTCTGTTAGTCTTTGGGCTGCCTATCTGATAGATGTGAAAGGGAGCATATTGGCCAACTGAAGGAGCTGTTATTGGCAGGTTACCTGAGAATAGAATTTTGCAACAGCCTCAAAAAAATATTTCGTTGAGAGACCTGTATTTAGTGGGACATAATGCCAAAATACTAAAAAATAAATTCAGGTTTTGCTTACACTTTTAGTGAAGTAAGGTCAATGAAAACCACCAAAGAACCTGCACCTTCAAAAAAAATGCTGATTACAAACGTATTTATTTATTTATGCATTACAGGTGCTTTTATAGTGCCATCAATATACAGGACTTTCTTCCTTGTCATCCTTAAAGGCTGGTTTACACCTGAATCACATGAGAACAGTTCCTGTGTGATTCACTGCAGTGCAATATTCATCCCATTCATTTGAATTTGCTGAAATCACACCAAATCCCACCAAAAGTAGTGTATTCATACTGTGGTACCATGCAATCCAGTGTATGTAAACACACTGCGTTTGGGGTGTCGTTAGGAATATCTGACACCTACAGCAGATCGCACACCCAGTGTGGTTATAACATGGTGCTGGAAAAACGCACAGAATGCTGGTTTCCCACACTGTGTTCTAGTGTGAACTATGAGTTGTACAGTTTGGCACCAACATCCCTCATAGTACTCAAGGTGACAAGCCAAAATATGAATGAGAAATCAGCCATAACATTATAATCACCCGCCCAATATTGAGAAGGCCCCCCTTTTGCCACCAAAACAGTCCTACCAGTCCTAGACCTCTGAAGTTATGATGTGGTATCTGGCAGCAAGTAGAAGTCCTGTAAGTTGCGAGGTAGGGCCTCCATGGATCAGATTTGTTTTTCAAGCACATCCCACAGATTCTGCATCTGAATCTGGAGAAATTGGAGGCCAAGTCAACACCTCGAAGACTCCTTCTTCCATATTTCCGTGATCCAGTTCCCATTGTAGGCATTTTTGGCTGTGGACACAGGTCAGCACAAGCACATTGACTGGTCTGCAGCTACACAGCCCTATACACAGCATACTGTGATGCACTGTGTGTTCTGACACCTTTCTATTTGAATCAGCATTAACTTTTTCAGCAATTTGAGCTACAGTAGCTTTCCTATTGACTCAAACTACACCAGCCAGCCTTCACTCCCCACCTGCATCATTGAGCCTTGGCCGCCAATGACCCTGTCGCTGGCTCACTGGTTTTCCTTCCTTGGACCACTTTTGGTAGGTCCTGATCACTTTGGACTGGAAATATCTCACAAGAGCTGTAGTTGTGGCGTTGCTCTGACCAAGTCATCTAGCCATTATAATTTTCCCCTTTCAAATGACATTCAAACCCTTATGCTTGCCCATTTTTCTACTTTCAACACAACTTCAGTGACAACATGTTCACTTATCACCTAATATATCCCACCCACTTTCAGATATCATTGTAATGAGTTAATCAATGTTATTCACTTTACCAGCCAGTGGTTATAATATTATGGCTGATCGGTTTGTATATATATATATATATATATATATACACACACACACACACACACACACACACACTATACTGTCAAAAGTATTGGGACATCTGCCTTTACATGCACATGAATGTTAATGGCACCCCAGTCTTAGTCCGTAGGGTTCAATATTGAGTTGGCCCACCCTTTGCAGCTATAACAGCTTCAACTCTTCTGGGAAGGCTGTCCACAAGGTTTAGGAGTTTGTCTATGGGAATGTTTAACCATACTTCAAGAAGTGCATTTATGAGGTCAGGCATTGATGTTGAACGAGAAGACCTGGCTTCCAGTCTCCACTCTAATTCAACCCAAAGGTGTCCTATCAGGTTGAGGTCAGGACTCTGTGCAGGCCAGTCAAGTTCGTCCACCCCAAACTCGCTCATCCATGTCTTTACTGACCTTGCTTTGTGCACTGGTGCGCAGTCATGTTGGAACAGGAAGGGGCCATCCCCAAACTGTTCCCACAAAGTTGGGAGCATGAAAAACAACCCCACACCATCACCCCCCTCCACCTAATGCACTTTCATTGACTTTGAATGACAATTGCGTGGTCATGCAACACTCTACCCAATCAAATTTTTTTTTTGTTAACACAACTACAGGTTTCTTTTGGTGGTATTTAATCACCACTGGGTTTTTTATTTCTTGCTAAATAAGCAAAAAAGACTGAAAGTTTTGAAAAAAAAACACATTTTCTTTGTTTCTGTTATATTTTTCAAATAAATAATTGTTCTTCATAAATGTAGGGCAAAGTGTATACTGCTACCTTTCTTTGGTGAAAATAACCCAGAATCAGTCCACAAACTATGGTATATATATATATATATATATATATATATATATATATATATGAAAATTGATAAAAAAAAAGAAATACATTTTTTTTTTCAAATTTCTTTTTTCTTTACATACTGCCACCAGTGCAGTACAGTGTCATCATATAATTGGTGTGGCAGTGATCTGGGACTCTGACTGGTGACAGTGTGAAAAAATAGTGATTTTTTTCAATGTTATCAATTTTATTACTACAATTTATTTATTTTTTTTTATTACGATAACATTTTTTAACACACTGTGACCAGAGCAATATAATGTTATCATAGTAACATTGTACTACTCTGGGGAAGTAATCAGGATTTTTTCACATTATGATTGCTTATAGCAGTGAATTTCATTGCTATAAGCAAGCTTGTTTTATTGTGATTGGCTGTGTTTGGCCAGAGCTAATCCCATGGTACAGATGGGCTGTGATAGGTTTTGTCTGTACCATATGATCACATTGTCCAATCACAGCTAGCAACACAATTGTACACAATGGATGGAATGAAAAAAGCCATCCATTGTTTACAACTGTCATGTGATCTTTTATGATTGGTCACAGTGGTTGCGTGGTACCAGCAGTTAGCAGGTAAACTGATGAGTAATCAGCTGTGCTCGGTGGACACAGCCTGTGACAGATCGCACTGCTGCGTGGCTTTATAGCTGCATGAGTGGCACCTTCTGTGAGGACATCATATGACATCCACTCAAAAGGAGAAAGCAGCCACCAAGCCATCAATTTGCTATTGGCCGGGCAGCAAAGTGTTAATTGAACAAGCTGAAGTTAGAAGCTGACTACCATGCACAGCTGCACTTGATTTTGCACTCTCCAGGTTTTACTAAATCAACCCCAGTATGTTTTAAACTGCAATGATCAAACAAAAAATACATGTGGTCAAATGAATAAGGCAGACTAGATAGTGTCAGACAACAAAGTTCCTCTGTGTATGGGTACCTTAACTGATCTTAAGGCTACTTTCACACTGGAGCATTTTACAGACGCTATTTAGCTAAAAATAGCGTCTGTAAAGCGCCTCAAAAGTCCCCCCCATCCACCCCAATGTGAAAGCCCTGAGTGCTTTCACACTGGGGCAGTGCGCTTGCAGGACGTTACAAAAAGTCCTGCAAGCAGCATCTTTGAGGCGGTGAGGGGAGCGGTAATATACCGCTCCTCTACCGCCCCTGCCATTGAAATGAATGGCAAGCGCTGCCGAAGCGGCTGCACACCGCCTCGGTAGCGCTGAGCGCCAGCAATTTTAACCCCGTTTTAACCCCTTGTGAGGGGGTTAAAAGTGCCGCGCACCCGCCTGCATAGCGGCGGTATAACATCGCTAAATCCCCGCTGAGACTAGCGGGGATTTACCGCTACCGCCCGCCAGCCCCAATGTGAAAGGGGCCTTATGGTATATCTCCAGGTACATCTGACAACAAATCAGATATGTGTACTATATATTTTATTCATTTTACACTAGAGAAGCTAAAACAAGAGGACTAATATTGTCACTGCTGAAGCAGGAGAAGTGAGTCTTCATGGTACGGGATGACAGAGCTGTAGGAAGTAGATTGCTGCAGGAGTCCATGTATGATTCTTTATACTAGCATCAGTCCATATTAAAATATTCAATATAGCCACTTCCGGACCGCCGTACGTCGTTTGACGGCGGTACTTTGAAGTGGGATACCGTTGTTATGGTAGCAGATAGCTACCATAACCCCGGTATCATTTTTTTCAGGAGGCGATTCTGCGTAAGATAAAAGTGATCTCCGCGGCGGATTCGCCGCGAGATCACTTTTATCAGCGGCAGGAGAGGTGCCCCCCCCTCCCGCCGCTTTCCGGTCATCTCCGCCGCTTACCGGACCCGCCGGCGGAGATGATCGCGTCCTCTCAGTCTGGTGTCCGTGTGCCGAGTGAGCGGCTGAAGCCGCTCACCCGGCTCCATAACAATGCTGGGCGGAAGCGACGTCACAAGTCGCTTTCGCCCAATGCTCTTAAAGGGGACATTTTTTTTTTTCCCCTGCCACTTTTTTCAAAAAATTTTTTTTATTGCATTTTAGTCTAAAAATGAGATCTGAGGTCTTTTTGACCCCAGATCTCATATTTTGGAGGTCCTGGCATGCTTTTTTCTATTACAAGGAATGTTTACATTTCTTGTAATAGGAAAAAAAGTGGTCAAAATTTTTTTTTTTAAAAAGTTGTAAAAATAAAAATTAAAAAGTAAAATACATAATTAAAAAAAAAAAAAAAAAAATTTAAAGCGCACCGTCCTTGCGAGCTCGCGCGCAGAAGCGAACGCATACGTAAGTCCCACCCACGTATGAAAACGGTGTGCAAACCACACATGTGAGGTATCGCCGTGATCGTTAGAGTGAGAGCAATAATTCTAGCCCTAGACCTCCTCTGTAACGCAAAAATGCTAACCTGTAGAATTTTTTAAACGTCGCCAATGGAGATTTTTATGTTGCAAAGTTTGTCGCCATTCCGCGAGCGGACGCAATTTTGAAGCATGACATGTTGGGTATCATTTTACTCGGCGTAACATTATCTTTCACAATATGAAAAAAAATTGCCCTAACTTTACTGTTGTCTTATTTTTTAACTCAAAAAACTGAATTTTTTCAAAAAAAATCGCGCTTTTAGGACCGCTGCGCAAATACGGTGTGACATAAAGTTTTGCAATGGCCGCCATTTTATTCTCTAGGGTCTTAGAAAAAAAAATATATAATGTTTGGGGGTTCTAAGTAATTTTATAGCAAAAAAACCTGTTTTTAGCTGATAACCTCCAAACTCCAAAAAGAGGCTCGGTCTTAAAGTGGATAGGAAACAGACTCTTTATTTTATTTCTGAAGCCAATAATTTATTGTAAAATAGACAAATTTTGGATTGCTCAGGAGCAAACTAGTTTTATAGCTTGTAATAGCATATATTATTGTTGTTGATGAACAGCTTATTAGTGGCTTTGCAGAATTTTGCAGTAAAGCTAAAATCACATTCGACTTACTCATACATACCGTACATAAAACACCATTATCAAATGCACTGTCATGGACTTGGCAGCAGTCGTAATAGTCCATATAACCGGTACAGTGCTTTCAGAAATTACATTTTGTCCCCATCCGACTTGAATTTTCAATTTGCGATAGCCCAACACAGTATGCAGATAGCTCCTCTCCCTCTGCCAGGACTAATGAAGGGATTGGCACTTAGCTGTATTATTTTATTTATTTTCAGAATTCACAATGCAGTAACAGATGCTTAAACAGATTCTTAGTTCTTTTGCAACATCAGTCCCAATGTGTTTGATTCCTTGGCTTGTTTGTTAAAAATCAAAAATACCAGCTGTTTCAAATTGAGAAAACACAGCAATCTTTGTTCACTGGTCCCACTTCTGTGCTCACCATAAAGCCCCAGAATAAATGCTGGACATGAAACCTCTCAGCCCACACAAAGTACAAACTTTAGGAAGCCGTTGCTCAGTGCCATTCATAGTAATCTGAACTGCATCGCATCTGTTACTGAGGCTGAGCACAACACCGAGACAATAATAGTAATTGAAGTCATTCTACACATCATATTGTGAGTATAACGTTAGAAGAAGCATAAACATATTAAAATATCTTGAGAGTTAAAAAAAATGTTGTTTTGTTCACTAAACCTTGTGGCTGGGATTCAATTCTATGACAATTCAATGCCTGAAGTAGAACATACATTTATATTCTAGCATTTTCTTTTGAATATTAACAAAATTTAGGCAATGTCTAGATGGAATACAACAGTTTTTTATGCTTTTGCCCTGAGAGCAGATTTATTTTATGCTTTGCAAATAACTTCATTGCGTCCAGCTTTACATAACATTTTCATTTTTAACAATGTATTGTTTTATGACCCTATTAAGGGATGAGAAGATGTTTAATGCCTTTCAGCAAATTGCAAACATTTTATAACCAGCCTCCTCAAACTCCATATTAAGCAGACATACAAAAAGACAAATGAATTAAAGAAAACTTGTGGTGAGCAAGCATGGAGGCTGTCATCGCTAAGCTATTCTGAAAAATCTTTGGCTGACATACTGATCCAATGGCTTTAGGCCTTTCTAATTTATTAATATTGGAAAAACAGCGCTGACCTCAAAACTAATCTTGTGCCAACAAACCTTATGGAATATGTACAAAGTGCTACTAGTGCTAGAAATGAATACCAGAAATGTCAAATGTAATATAGTGTATGTAAAGTGCCACTAGTGCTTAAGTTATACAATATAACATAAGAGCTTTAAGCTGTGCAAATAAAGTGATCTATGTGCAAACTGGTGAAAACTTAAAGTCTCTTATAATTAATAAATAAAGTGCTTGCGCTTCTGTGCTCAATTTGATATAACATAAATCATATAAAATTGCTGATAAAACTGTTAAAAATGGTTAAAAAAACAGAGTAAAAAAGAAAAAAGACCAGTAATTGCGCCCCTACAGAGTTTTATATTGGTCCCTGTTTGCAAGTGGGAGCTACGTACTGTCACCAGCAAGTGCTCTGCTCTCCGGGCTCCGTGGGGCGTGCATGGAAGAGTAGCTTGATGCGTTTCGTCGTCAAAAAGCGACATTATCAAAAGCAATTTTATATGATTTATGTTTACCAACATAAACAAATATACAGTAGTAAACAATATTATTCTATGAAGAGTTTTTTCCTCTATATACCCAGCATGATTCCTATTGGTGGAGCCCATACCTGGAGACCATCCCCCCAAAGGAGCCAGTAGAGGCCACGTCAGTGGGAGAGGTCCCCCCAAAGAGACCTGCAAGCCTATTTGGCCCAGTTTGCCATACGGTAAGTGGGCCTAATGAATCTGGTGAGTGGGATATACCCACGGATTGGATTCACAGAAGTCCCCTATCAAATTGGGCACAGAAGCGCAAGCACTTTATTTCTTAATTATAAGAGAATTTTAGTTTTCGCCAGTTTGCACATAGATCACTTTGTTTGCACAGCTTAAAGCTCATATGTTATATTGTATAATGTAAGCACTAGTGGCTCTTTATATACTCTATATTACATTTGACATTCCTGGTATTCATTTCTAGCACTAGTAGCACTTTGTACATATTCCATAAGGTTTTTGGCACAAGATTAGTTTTGAGGTCAGCGCTGTTTTTCCAATATTAATTTTACAATCCCGTCAGGGAGACACTTAATCAGCAGCGACCAACACTTATTATCTTTGGTGCGAGTGCACGCTATTTCTTTCTTTCTAATTTATTGTCTCAGAATATTTAAAAATAAAGGGGTCTGATTTTGCTCTTTACTTATCTGCATGCTAAGATGTCAGCATCTTGAAGTGTTGAAGAAAGAGACAGCCAGGCAAAAGTAGAAAAGCAATGCCATCATACATATTTTTTGAGTACAGGTTTCTACAAGTGCCTTCTGTTCTGATAAACCAGAAATGAAAAGTGTGGCTAGTGTTAGTAAGAACACAGGTATTCCATGAACAGTGCATTTTTCTCAGGAAAATGTTTCTTAAAGTTTTACTAAACCCAGGACCCTGCATTCACTATATCTGGCCTCCCACAGTACACAGAAAAATGGAAATTCAATTAGTAAATATAAACTGCTAAAAAACTTTTCTCATCAGCAGAATATAGCAGTCTTATGGCTTCTATGACTGTCTGGTTAAAGCTTGTAGGAGGAGTTTTTATTCTGCACTGACTGTCCTCTCAGGATGCAGGACCCCTGACCCTCTGTCTGGACAGTGCTGATTGACCATGTGCTGATCCAAGCACCCTCCCAAGAAAGAAAACTGAGCATGTGCAGCTTGTCCCCTGGCTCTGTATTATCAGGAAATATATTGGGGACAGTAAAATAAGGGGAGGATCAGAGAAAACAGGAACAAACAGCTTTTTTCCACAGTCAGTATAACAAGCATGCTTTACTGCATATACAGACTGATTTTACTAGTGTGGGTTTAGTAACAGTTTAACATGGCTCCAGTAAATACAGTAAAGGCAGCATGATGTCACAGATGCTGAATTATCATTTTAATAAATATTGGCCACTCAGAAGGTCCATACTTAAAAATAGGGATTTGGATAAGAAGCTGGACTGGTAATTAATGTGTCGGACCCTTTTTCTTATTTACTGTGATCTGTGATATACAATCCAACATTAAAATGTGTTTGTAATTTACATTACATATTAACATACTAACATACTTATGCTTATCACCACTAGAGGTAAATTCTGGTATTGTGGTATGTGTTGTTGCTTCATTATATCGACTATATAGGCTATACAGTAGTAGCTTCAAAAGCAGAGGGACCAGGAACCTGCTGTTGCTAACAGGAGGTGGGTGAAGGGGGATATTGGGGCTCTATTTCATTGCAAATATGTGTCAGATTAGGTGGGAAACTTTAAATTTTGTCTGAAGGAAAAACACATGAATTGGGTTTTTATCTTCATAATTAGTTACACTTTTTTGTTAATAAAATATCAGCTACATGAGCTACATTTCACTTGATTTAAATTTGTAAGGTGAATTTGTTTTTCTTTTGGTTTAAAACACAT
>BLSH010086093.1:106543-116591 GCA_018402905.1 Glandirana rugosa
GCCTAGAAAATAAACAAACGACAAAATGGGACAGGGTCTCTGACAAAAATTAAGGGGGTAAAAAAATGTTTTCTGACAAATTATTTAATTAAACACTTCTATGATGTGATACACCCTAAAGGGAAAAAAAGGGATAACTCGACTGACCGACTGGTCCTCCAGACGTTCCTGGACGTCACACCAACGACAACCTCTTTCCCTCGACTTGTGTCGTATGTTCCTAGGGTTATTGGGTTCACGTAATGGGGACGTCCCCACACCTTTACACCTTGGGTTATTGGGATCCTTGTATGCTGTGTTCAGCTCCCTTTCTCCAACAGCAACCACACTGCAGGTCCTTGCAGACCTCCTGGTCAGCCAGTCAGCTCAATAGGGAAAAAAAGGGAAATCCCACATAGTGTAGTATCTTCACAAATTAATTTATTAAACAGTCTTTTGTAAAAAAATGGGGGAATTAAAAACAGTCTCTGGGACAGGGTAAAACAGCAAACAAATAAAAGATCCGGTTGGTTCACAAGACAGCCGGCCGGCAACTACTTGAGGAAGGTTGTAATCTCTTCAGACGACATCTAGTGATGAAACGCGTAAAGCGGGGCCTCTGCGTATTACGTCACGTCCGGGTTTGGTGGTTCCAAGAGGTGGAACGCAAGACTACGAGAAAGGAAGAGATTCCAACCCTCCTCAAGTATTTGCCGGCCAGCTATCTTGTGCACCAACCGGATCTTTTGTTTGCTGTTAAAGGGGGCAATACACTGTATTAAGAACTGGGCTATGTAAACTTTTAATCAGGGTCATTTGGGTAGTTTCTGTTGTCATTATGATTTAAAAAGAGTAAACACAAGTTGATTGATAATAAATGGCTTCAGCCAAACACTAACCATGAGTGAAAGAAATGTTTTTGTGTTCTAAACTTATGAGCACAACTGAATATACATATACATGTATATATATTACACTGCCTGCATTGTATATATATTCTACACTGATTGCACTGTATATATATATATATATATATATATATATATATATATATATATTACACTGCCTGTGCCTGCACGCCACTAACTAACCTGCCTAATCTAGCTCAAGATCTCCACATTATCACACTACATACAGCCGCCGTGTAAGTGGCCTTATATAGTGTGGGGCGTGGACTTAGCCCCTGAGCCATGATTGGCCAAAGGCACCCTGCCTTTGGCCAATCATGGGTCTCACAGTACATCGCGCTGTGATTGTCCAAAGCATGCAGGTCAGGTGCATACTTTGGCCAATCAGCAGCCATCAATGCACTGCAATCTCACAGTGCATTATGGGGTGCTCCGCAGCACTCGAATTTGCTGAAAGCGCCCCATATGTTAATTTGTTCTGCAAACAAACGAACAGTGGATGTTTGAGTCGAACTTACATTCAACTCGAACATCCTGACCATCCCTAATGTTTATATACTATGGGGTTGATTCACTAAAGCTTTCCATAAACTTAAAAAGTAAATAAAGTGCAGCATTGTTCATTATGAATATTCAATCATGTAAAAAGGAAATTTAAAAGATGGGATTGTTTTCAAGCACATTGGTTTAATGAAGTAAACATGGCTACACATTATTTACTAAACTCAGCCAACATTCAGTGTTCTAGTTATACAGTTTTACCTTGCCTCATTTTGTAATAAGCCTGTTGTTTACAGGGATCAATAGAATCACTCAAGCTTAAACATACACAAAGTGAATGAATGAACTGGGGCAGGGACATATCCTCCTCTTTCCCCCTCCCTTCCAATGTTTATTTGTGAAACAAAGTTTCATTTATTTATATAAAAAAATACAATTCACAAAAAAAGGCATTTAAAGTGATACTAATGTCTCATTTTTTTTTAGTTAAAAATAACGAACATGTTATACTTGCCTGCTCTGTTGCAGTGGATTTGCACAGAGTAGCCCAGATCCTTCTCTTCTCGGGTCCCTCTTCAGTGCTCCTGTTGAGCATGCCCACAGCAAGCAGCTTGCTATGGGGGCACCCAAGCCGCAACTCCCTGTGTTCTTTTCAGAAACAGAGCAGGAGCCCGGTCCTGCCCCCTCTCTCTCCTCATTGGCTCACTGACTTTGATTGACAGCAGTGGGAGCAAATGGTGCCCTCGCTGGCATCTCAGCCAATCAGGAGGGAGAGTCCCAGACAGCCCAGTCTCGCATGCAACATTGCTTGATTGAGGTGGGGTTTAGGTAAGTATTAGAGGGGCTGAGGGGGGATGCTGCACACAGAAGCTTTTTATCTTAATGCATAAAATGCATTAGGATAAAAAACCTTCTGCCTTTACGATCACTTTAAGTGTCTCTCTAAGAGGCTGACTGAGGTCTGACTAGTGACAGCCCATTCATTATGGTCGCATGGGCACCACCCCCCCATCCATGCGTCCGGCCACCTGATCTACTTACAGGGCGCCGGACTATGGTTTCCAATGGGGGGATGTGTTTTTTTGAAGCAGGTGATTAGAGCCAGATGCTCTAATAGGCTTCAAAAAAGGGTGTGAATGAATATTTGCTATTTTCACACTAAATCTCCTCCACACCAATCAGGAAGTGGGTCGTGAGACCCGTTTCCCGATTGGCCAAAATGTCAGGTGATCCTATTGGACGCCTAGCGCCTAGGAGGAGGAGAGAGGAGACCCATGGTAGAAGCTGCTGTGCTGGAGGAGAGGACACCGGAGCCGCTAACCCACAGCCCGCCACCCAGATGGAGTAAGTGCCGGACCGACCGGCAGACAGCGAGCGAGTGGGGGGCAGACTAGTGCCACCACCGGCCAATGGGGGGGTGGTTGTTAGCTGTCTGTGTAGTGCAAAGCATCTTAGTAGGAACATGTGCTATTATTATTACTAATTATTATTATTATTATAATACAGTATTTATATAGTGCCAAATGTTTGCACAGTGCAGTGACAATACAAATAAATACAAGAGCTTACAATCTAAAAGATTTTCCATTACTTATTTTGTGCTATATTCAATAAAACAGTTGGGCACAGTCCAATGCAAGCAGGACAAGGGCAGATCCTTCATGTTGCTATAGACAATCCTCATCCAACAGTGGCAGTAAATATGCAAAAAAATATATATTTATTATAAATATGGATCTTTATAAAGAAATAATGTGAAGTGAATCATTGCACTGTAACCTATAGCAACCAGTCATTGATCGGCTTTTAACTATTTGGCATAGCAAATGAAAACTGGTTGGTTCCCACGCACCTTTTGCTATGTTTGCTATTTCTGCTGCCTTCCATTATGTACCTTTTAACAAAGTAAGTAAACACTTGCTCCATAAACCCATACTGTTCTATACTTCTCATATAAAGCCATTATGTTCACTATTCTTCTTTGTGTACAAATATGTTCAATAGAGCCAAAACTTTGTGACAGCTCGTTTGTCTGACGGTGGTATAAATGGAAGTGTGAAGGTTTAATGGGCTGCTTTCAGCATGATATATTTTTGAAAAGAAGCTGTGATATCAAATAGAAACAGCTTTGGAACAAAGCAGTGGTGCAGCAGGAGGCATCATAATTAATAAGGGGCAGCCACTGCCGTGATGTTTAATGTAACATGACAACTCTGAGCTTTGCCTAGTAAACAGCATGGGAACACGTTTTCACTGACAGACTTTGTCATTAATTCTAACTTGAAAATGAGACACTATTAGGTAGTTCAGTACGTATTGCCACATCTCCGCAAAACACATAGCATTACATCAGTCCTCTGAAGCATTTAGTACAGATGGGGTGCGATGTGAAAATGATTTGTGGATGTCTTGTACTCTTGTCCTTGTATTAATGTTTTAGTAAACAAAAAAATTGAACATGCTTATGAATGTCTGTCATATTCCCTTCACCATAAAAAATGTCAGAATTGATTGCCTAGCCTATAAAAGTGCCAATAAAATTATTTGCTTTTAAATCTTGGTCTACAATTTAATTTAAAAAATTATCATAAAGTAATATATTTAATACAGATTTTTTTTCTTAAAGGACACTGAAGGTGGTTGCATGGAGACATTGATTAACTCAAGGGAAGCACATGTCTTAAACTGCATATACACAATATTTGACTCTTGAATACAATCAATCCTATTATTATCAATGCAATAATAATAATAATAGTATACAAACTATAACATATTTACTATTTCATTTTAGCCATATGTGTGTCTTCAATAAATATTAAAGGAGAAGGATATACATATTTTGTTTTTTTAGGACATCCCAAAGACTTTAGGATTCCCAAAGACAAAACATGTATATTTGTCATCCACAATGTGAATGGTTCTTCATACAGATAACAGAGCCAAAAATGTACCGGACATCATTTGCATTTGAAGTCATCCATCAGTACCATACACAACTGACTTCAACAAGTTTCTTTTGTACAACATGTTAAAAAGGAAGCAATACATGCAATATGAACACATTTATCAGGTTAAGAATACAAAAGGCTTTCCCCTAAAAGAATAGGAATGGTTATACCTTTATGACACATTGGGGGAGATTTAGTAAAACTGGTACGCACAGAATCTGGTTCAGCTGTGCATAGTAACCAATCAGTTGCTAATGTCAGCTTGTTCATTTACAATAAAACCTAGAAACTGATTGGTTACTATGCACAGATGTACCAGATTCTGTGTGCACCAGTTTTAGTGAATCTCCCTCATTGAGTAAAATGACTTTATTTTACCATGTCCATCGCTGCTTCCACTAACCCCACTAGTTTTAAATTCTTAAGCTGCCCATAGATGACCAGCCAGCTGATCAAAAAAATCAGCCCATCTAGGCATTGTGTGAGGATAAGGAAATCCTCCCCACTGCGCCACTGCGCTATTGTATTCTCCATTGCCAGAATACACCAATCAGCCCTGCTGCAACTGCTAATCGAACACAAATTTTTCAGCAGTCCAGTTTGAGAGACGTTGATCACTAAGTTGACTTCTTTTGAATGGGAACTGCCATAGATGGATCAAAATGTAGCTGGTACTCCCGGTTCCGGCGCCTCATGAGGGAAGAGTGTGCGCACACAGCTCCGCTCACACAGGCAATAATACAGCCAGTTACACCGGGACTCTGCGCCATTAAACCAGCAGCCAAGCAAGGGGAAGCTCCCAGGCACCTGATGGACCGCTTTTTAACAACTCCGCGGTCGGAGCCAGCCGCTCCGGGCCGTGCAGAAACAACAGGCCAGACGCCTGGGTGTACCAAGATGGCCGCGACCGCGGATCAGGCGGCGATATCGATGGACACGCAGGCCCCAGAGACCCGTAATGCTGAAACGCCAGATGAGTATACCAAAATAGCTCAGGAGGTAGCTGCCCTCCTGCTCCCCAACATATCACAGGTTGTAGATGCAGCAGTCCAAACGGGGATAACACAGTTGAAGGGGGAGCTGGGTGAACAGGCCCGCAGACTCTCTGCAGTAGAAGCAAGGGTGTCAGACATTGATGATGAACTCTATCAGGCGTCAGGCACATTGGAAACACATGATAAAGCATTCTCAACTATCCTAGAAAAGCTCGAGGATCTTGAAAATAGGTCCAGAAGGAGCAACCTGAGAATAATAGGCCTACCTGAGGACTGTCCTAATAATGCTCTGGCACATATATGCTCATCTCGTATCCCTGAGGCGCTGGGCCTACCTGCACCCTGCACCGTCGAACGTGCACACAGAATAGGCCCACCAGATCCCAACCGCAAATCTCCCAGAGCAGTTATAGCTAAATATCTTAACTATGCTGACAAGCTGGAAATACTAAGGGCCTTCAGGAAAAAACGTAACCTAAAGGTAGAAGGAGCTAGCCTACTCTTGTTCGCCGATTATTCAGCAGAAGTATCCAAAAGACGCAAAGCCTTTCAGGCGGTCTGCTCAGAACTATACAAACAAAAGTTACGCTTCTCCCTGGCCTTCCCGGCGACACTACGGATCCAAACAAATGATGGCAAACAGCTTTCCTTTCAAACCCCCAGAGAGGCAGAGACTTTCCTCAGATCCACGATTTCTACACTAACCAGCCCCTTTACCACCCAGGGCCTGACCTCTCCGGGCTCCAGGGAGCAAAGGAGCCCCAGAAAGGATCCAGCAAAACGCCTGTGCCCCAACAACATCGGGGGCCCATCCCCGCTTCCAACTTGAAATATCCCCACTCACTTTCATAAACACTAACCAGGATTTCTACAGGGTTTACTAGCCTCTCTGACCACTATCTAGGAGAAATCGCCCCAGACACCTTCTATCTGGTGATAATCAATCCACTTGAACAAGTTCACACATTGTTGGCCGAGACTTTCCCCCAGTTTTTTATTACCTGTATCCCGGCCTGTTTGAGCGGACTAGCCGCGCAGTAGTGGTGTTACTCATGAGGAAAAAAGCGAAGTGCAGAAAGTTTGATTTATTGTTCTCTGTACTAATGTTCCTATTTGTCTTCTACAGCTATCACCCCATTTCTTGTTCTCGTCTCCCACGGGAAGAGACTGCCGATATTCACCCTAGAGAGCTCAAACCTACATCTCTGCAAAATCGTGAGTCCTTCTTACTTATCACACTGACACTGTTTAGTTCCTATAACAGATCCCAAAGTTGCCGTATACATTCTTACGGGTAGTGACATGGAATGTTAAGGGACTACGGTCCCCCTCCAAACGGACCAAAGTTCTCAGACACCTCAAAAGCCTCCGCACTGATGTGGCCCTACTCCAGGAGTCTCACCTCAGTGCGGACGACTACCATCGCCTCCGAAAGTTCTGGGTAGGGAGCGTCCATGGCTCACCTGCGGTAGGCAGGAAGGCCGGAGTTATTATCCTTCTACACAAAAAGTTACAGCCAACCATCCTAGAGGTGAAACATGATTCTCTGGGCCGTTTTGTGACGATACACCTTCGATTCCAGTCGAAAGAGATCATGATCTCCAATATATACGCACCAAACTCACCCACCCTGTCCTTCTTCCAGGAGGCGACGAGATGGGTGATGCACAAACCACACCTTCCTCACCTGGTTGGAGATGACTTCAACACGGTAAATAACCCAGCAGAGGATAGGACCCCTCATAAAGTCCCCCTACGACACACCAACATTCAAAACACTCCTTCACTATTAGAACGATTCGCCTCGGACACAAACTTAATTGACACCTGGCGCCTAGCCCACCCAATGGGTAGAGACTACACATTTCATTCCCCTCCTCATGGGTCATTCTCAAGAATTGACTATATATTTGCCTCCCACTCGGCACTTCAATATATCAAGGACTCCCACATCCACGACATAGTGATCTCAGATCACAGTCCGGTCTCGGTAACTATAAGCCACAACCTCTCCAAAGATCTGGAGATTCCCCTCATATCTAGCAGGGGACACACATCTTCAAGAGGTTCTGCGCTCAACCTGGGAAGACTACTCCAATAACAATAGACCTCACTGTCCCAATCCAAACCTTTTCTGGGACGCAGGGAAGGCTGTCCTGCGTGGCAAAATCATTGCCTACTCTGCCCACTATAAAAAAAACGCTACCAAAAGATACACAGAAGCAAGCAAACTACTGAGGGAATCCCAGAGAGCTCTCCAACAAACTGACACCCCAGAAAACAGACAAAAGTGGCAGACTGCCAAACAACAATTTGAAACGTGGGCAGATCACATAGACCGAGTACACACGGCACACTGGGACCTCACACTACATAAACAGGGGAACAAGGCGGGGAAACTACTCGCTAGATTAAGTAAAGGCCAACACAAGCCTACCCATATCACTCATCTTAAGGATGCAGCCGGGAATCTAACCTCTAGTCCGGAAGCGATCAATGACATCCTTCGCCAATACTACACCTCCCTATATGCAACAGATAATCTAGAATCATCTGCAGCGGGCACATTTCTAAACAGCCCTACGCTCCCACGTGTGGAGCCAGACCAATTAGACACACTGAATGCACCTATCAGTGAGACAGAAATTGAGCAGGCTATCAAAAACCTCCCCAACCACAAATCGCCTGGCCCCGATGGCCTATCCACAGAATTCTACAAACTCACATCGAATTATATCCCCCGAGAATTAGCTCGGGTCTATAATGCAATCTGGGAGGGAGGCCCATACCTACCGACAGGCCACCAGGCCTATATAAAATTAATTGAAAAAAAAGGTAAGGATCCACAGGATCCAGGATCATACCGCCCCATCTCCTTGTTAAATGTTGACTCGAAACTTTTTTCAAAAATAATAGCATCACGCCTTGCGAAAATATTGCCCTCTCTGATACATCCTGCACAGGCAGGTTTCACCCTAGGTAGGACAGCCACTTCTAATATCTGTAAAGTCCTAGCGGTACTAGATTATGCTAAGTCACACCCGTCCCAAAATCTAGCCATTATTACCCTTGATGCAGAAAAGGCTTTTGACAATGTAAGTTTCCCCTGGTTATTCCAGACCCTAGATAAGTTTGGTTTCTCGGGCCCCTTCATACACTTTGTCAAAAGCCTTTATGCGGCCCCTCAGGCGCAGGTAGTAGCAGCAGGGATCATTTCCAGCCCTTTTCCCCTTCACAAGGGAACCAGGCAAGGATGCCCCTTATCCCCACTATTATTTAATATCGCACTAGAGCCCCTTTCTAGACACCTTACCTCTAATGTCCCCCTTCACGGAATCCACATAGGAAACGAGGAGATCCGTGTTGCACTGTTCGCGGATGATATCTTAATTTTCACTTCTGACCCTCAAAAAGATCTCCCTGTAATAATGGACACCTTCAACCTGTACCTGTTCGGGTCTGAAAATCAATTTCACCAAGAGTGAAATTCTGCCCCTCCAACCCAACAATAAGGCTAAGTGGATTGCAACCTCCCCACTTCCCATTGCCAAACACCACATCACTTACCTAGGTGTTAACATCGGCAGAGACTCTTCCTCTATCTATTCTCTCAACTATCCTCCACTAATTGCCAAAATTTTAAGCCAACTGGAATCATGGATGGACCTGCCCCTCACACTCACGGGGAGATGCTGCTTTTTCAAAATGATCAGCTTTGCCAAATTATTATACGCTATGCAAAAGATCCCTATATTAATCAAACATTCAGACCTCCAAAAACTCGACCGAGGCTTAACTGCCTTCCTCTGGCAACGCAAAAAACCCAGAATAGCACTATCGAAGCTGCGTCTCCCGAGGGGCGAGGGGGGTTTGGGACTTCCGCATATTAGACTTTACAACTTATCGTGTGTTTTGCGAAGTGGTGTAGACTGGATAACTGGAAAGTCAAAATATACCAATTATAACATAGAATCAGCAATTGTCCACCCCTACGAGCTGGGATCTGTTCTCCACTGCAACCCAAACAGCCTTCCGCCTCACCTGAAACACAACCTCCTAGTGAGAGACACCCTCGTGGCCTGGAGAAACACAAGGCGGGCCCAGCACCTTCCTGTCCACATCTCAGAGTTCCTACACATAAGGGGGAACCCGATGTTCACCCCCTCCACTCACCACGGGGCATTCCGCACATGGGATAGCTGCAACCTCAAAAAACTGGTTGACCTATTTGACCCTACAACCGGACTACCCGTTCCAGCTCAGACAACGTTGAAACGGTACAAACTTCCAGTCCACCATACTTTCTACATACACCAACTCACCACCTTTGTACGCAAAATCTGTCCAGACCCACGAGCCAGATTTCTACCCTCTGCCCTGGATACCATGATACGCAACAACAGTTTCACCGTATCTCTTATATACAAAAACCTTCTCCCCTTCTTCTCCAAAACACTGGAAACCTCGTCCATAAAAGCTTGGTCCAGGGAACTTGAACTAGACTTGCCTCAGGACTTAATCTTGAGAGGCCACAACAAAATCCTGAAACTGACCACTAATGAGACCTGGAGAGAGATGCAATTCAAGATTCTCCATAGGGCATACATTCCCTACTACATCCCTCTATCCTCCCCAGGATCACGAATCTGTCCTTGGTGTGACCAGCCTAACCCAACGCTTTCACACAGACTTTGGAAATGCCACGAAGTGTCAG
>BLSH010086093.1:129602-145891 GCA_018402905.1 Glandirana rugosa
ATCAAGGTACTTCTATCAGCTAGAACTCGGTTGTTATATAACATTTATCTCAACTCGCTTGGGCCTGACATTTCAAGTACTTCTTGTCTACATTACACACTTCTTGTAGAAAAGATCCGTTTCACAAGAAGTGTGAAGAAAAATCAGACAGTGAAAAGAATAACGGCGATTACGAACGTGTAGACAGTAAGTGTGTGTTGTAGAAAAAGAAACGGATCTTTTCTACAAGAAGTGTGTAATGTAGACAAGAAGTATGTAGACCTTTATCTTATCTTGTGAAATGGATTTTGGCCCACGCCTTGGTATGTGTACGAGAGAGCATGTGTATGGTTCCGCACCCGGTTTTAGGTAAAGTGTTCTATTCTATTTCCAGATGTATGAAGAACAGATGTAATGTGTGAAGAACATCTTTTCTAGGCAAAGAAAAAGATGTTGTGTGTGAATGACAGATGTGCAAGCATTAGCGGCAATAAGAAAAGTGACAGACTAAAAAGAAGTGTGAAGAACACTTTGCCTAGAAAAGATGTTCTTCACACATTACATCTGTTCTTCATGAACTTTACAGTCCGGGTTCGCTCAACTCTATTTACAATATATTGTTGGCTCAAGATCGACTATCTTCATGGAACTATGGAGGTACTCACAGCTTAAACAGTTTGTTCAATCTCTACCACAACCACTAAGAACTGTCAGAGAGCTAACAGCCATCGAGGCCATCTTTCTCCCAAAGGAACCTCCGCTACACGCAATATCACAATTTCATAAGTCTCTCATCTCCATACAATATCCCGGCTACCCGGAATACCTTGACCGCTGGGAAGCTGAACTAGGCACCTCACTAACAGATACCCAAAAGGACAAAATACTGGCCCTCACCCACACCTCCTCCATTTCTTCAAAAACGGCAGAGACAAACTATAAATTGCTTGCAAGGTGGTATTATACACCAACCAAAATGCACCATATATCTCCCACCAACCCTGCTCTATGTTGGAGGAACTGTGGTCAAGTGGCCTCACATGCGCATATATGGTGGCACTGCCCACTCATCCAGCCCTACTGGTCAGAAATCATCAGACTCATCAACTTAATCCTAGGATCCGCTCTTCTACTGGAGCCTTGGACTGTACTCTTTTACAATACCGCAGAAACTATTGGTCAATATAAACCTTCTATGACCCCCACACATACACAACGCGGCTAAGTCCCTTATTCCTCTTCTATGGAACAAACCGCTAACACCCTCTAGTAAATTATGGTTACAGAAGGTGAACGATTGGTGTTATAGGTAGGAACTTACATACCTGTCGAGAGGGGAATCTGGCAAACATACTAAAATATGGGCCTCATGGTTTGAATTTAAGACCACAAGCACCTACAAGGATACTATCTCATCCCCTGATCCGGTGTCGATGGGGCGTTCCCCCGCATCTGTGTCAATCACTACCCTCATACATTAGGCCCTTAGCATTAGCATTAGCAGTGTGTCACATTGTGTATTCAACTATTAGCAACTGTTTATGATATTGGTCTCAAAATCTTCCACAGTTAGCTCCTGGTTGGGGTGCCTGCGGGGGGGACCCTCCTGCCCCTAGATAACCATGAAGATAGACATCAGACTTCGGTCATTTATGGGTACCTATGGCGGGACAACGTCTCAAAATAGGTCAGACACATTTGTATTTGTATATGTATCCTTGTTTTATCGCCTTTGCCCTATATGGCTATATGTAACTTTGTATGTGTATTTTTTGTCTTGAAAATTAACAAAAATGTATTATATAAAAAAAAAAATGTAGCTGGTCCCTGCTATACTGACTAAATGGAGATCCATCTATGGCTTGCTTTAGGCTACATTCACATGGGAATTGGGGTGCAAATAGTTTGCTGTGTTCAGAGATGGTTAACCTGCCTGTAGATGCAGATGCACTTTGTGCTACAGCTTCTTATAAACTGGTTAGTTATCTGCAGTCAGTTTGTGTGTGGCCAAAGACTTGGCAGAAACACCATCCATGGATGTTCACTGTCTGTGCCCTGAGTCAGTAAGAGGTTCACAGTCTCAGCTTACAGTCTCTGCTGTTTGCCTGCAATGTATGCATACAGCATATAGAACTGCATGCAAGGGTCTACTGATTCTTGTTGTCGGCCAACCCTGGCTGCCCATGTACAGATATGTGAAAGTAAACCTCTGGAGCTGCCATTTTTGCCCTCCTTTAGAAAATTGGAGTTTTCTGGTTGTTAAATTAAGCCATTGACTTGAGTAGTTCTTAAATTACAAAATTAGAATACTGCGCTAAAGTGTCAAAAAAACATGAAAGTGCATAACTTGGTTTTAAACCCTTATATATAAACAGTGTAACAGCCGCTGCTATAAATAAAATAGATTATCAAAAAAGTTCACTAAAGTCCAGAATAGTGATAGCAGCGCTTGGTAATAGTATAAACATTCAGTGAAAATATAGCATAAATCATAAATGTTCAGTGCAAAATGTAGCATAGATCACAGAACTAAATAAAGTGCTGGTGCTGTGACAAAAGTTCTTTCCAAGGTGCAACAAATAACTTAAAATCTTCTGTTACATCCTCCACCTCTGTTCACCACGTGCATAACAGAACACACTGGGGGCTCACCAGAACCATGGAATCAGACAGCCTGCTTGTATCACAATGTCAGCGAAAGGGTCCCCTTCTTAACTTGCGTCCAGAAGGTAAACACCACAAAAAGCTGTTGCTCTTCCACTCAGGCAATCATGAGGAATAAACATAAAGAGCCCTCATAGTGTAGTATTTGAAAACAACCTTCCTTTATTCAAGTATACTATGCGCTTACATTTAAAATACAATTTCAGTCGTTTGTGTACTTTCCATACATGAGTTTACCGGTCAGCAGTATTCCGCCTCTCTCCTCCTTGCTTCTCTGCGTCCCTGCTGCCAGTAACTCGATCCGCCTCGGGTCGCCATGTGGCCATGCCACTGACGCGTTTCGTCACTTCCGACTTGATCACAGCGGCTCAGTTCTTAAATTACTGACCTGGAAAAAGAATATAGATTAACAATGTCAAAAAAAAATCAGCGGACCTTATCTATATATTCTTCCATGGTCAGTCTCTTAAACAGATATACCAGTCAAAAGCCAGGTTTGGATACGTTAAAAATAAACTATTCATACTTTAGTTTTCAAAGGCATTTTAAGCCAATTGTATTGGAGGTGGTGGAGGCTATAAGTAAAGAGTATTTTCAATTTTAATGACACTTAAGCCATTGTAACTAGGGGGTCACAATGACAGGCAAGCAACTTGCATTTTCAGTAAGAAAGGTCAGCAATTATTGGCTCCGTGCTTATGTATTGAAAGTTGCCTTTAAAGCTGAACTCCAGGCATAAAAAAACATTCATTTATATATATTCCCCAATAGCCACAAAGTACATAAATCCACGTTGTGTGTACCAAATGCCTTTACACATCCATATAACTGTAGAGAGCAGAGCTGTGGAAGGGGCTTCCTGCAGAAAACAACAGGAGGGGCAGATACAAGATCAGTCACCCTGTAGAAGGAGAGAGCAGCAGCAACTGGTCATTATTACCAGAAGTTAATGCGCGTAGGTAAAATTTTGCTCTGGATTACTTCACAAATCTAAAAGAAATACACAAAACATACCCAGAATAATGTAGGAATACATATGGTTTTATTAAGACAATATTTGCGTATTCTAGAATTCAGCTTTAAATTGTATATACAGTATATCCAGAATGTTTTTCTTTTTTCTTTTTAGTTGTTGATAGAGTAATGAAATGTTAAAACTCCTGTCAGTATATCTTTTACTGTTTGGGTTCCATTGGGGAGATTTCCTTTCATTTGCTGTCCAGGAGACAAAAAGAATGTGAGTGGAAATCTGTGCAAATTGAAAGGAATACATCTCTTAGATAATTGTCACTGAAACAATTGCCCCATCAGAAAAAAAAACACTGTCACCCCTTGTTCTAGTGACACCTGTAATTTTGGATTTCCCATCATCTTGTGTTTCAGTGACAAGTTTACCAGGACAAATAGAGAGGGTGAAACTACTAGGTGGGGGCATAGACAGCAATGGAAGTATGACAGAGGTTATAATTCTTCTCTATTTAACACAAAAAAGGCATAGTTTAGCTATAAATTGGACCTTTATTTTATGGCACATAAACCTTTTTAGTAACACTGCTCATTATTGTGTGAGACTATAATAATGTACTTCCATCTGAGCCTTGGAAAACATCTAGTTTTTCTAATCCAACTTTCCTTCAGCGCTGATCATCCTCTAAGGTCTGTTAAGGCCATTTTACTCTGCATGCTCACAGAAAATGTATTGTTCGCATCTTAAAACTTTATATTATATTTGGACAATGTTAAAGTGTCACTGAATCCATCTTAAAAAAAAAACATCTTAAAGTGCAAGAAAAGCCTAAAGCAGCCCATAGATTGTGCAAAATGTTTTTACTTCCACTACGGGTGGAACTGACATTGCAAAAACTGTGTTTGGGAGCACACTACATGGGCAACATTAGTGGCTTTGAAGTATTTGGCCATGGAGTCATGCTAATGGTCCATTGAAGAAGTATGCTTTCAAACACAGCTTGTGTGCTACCTGAGGTAAAGGGGTACAAATGAAGGCATCTGGGATAAAAAAAGTTCTAGCATACCTGGACGTATTGGATTCCTGTAACTATATTGGTTCCTGTAACCAATGAGTATTTTTACTGTAAAATTTTGATAGAGTCTGTTTCATAGAGATGCAGACGCAAGATAGGGATGCATAAGATAGAACAATATAATACTGGTAGACAGGGCTGTCTTTAATATTGATTGGACCCTGGGCAAACATTTTCTTGGCCACCCCCACATCCATGCAATTTTGTTCTCCGCCTGCTCTGAGACATACAAAACATAGCAGTTTACTGAATCAAATCAGACAGCAATTGCAATTGGTTGCCAGAGGTTACATTGTATCATTACTGCTCACTGACTGGCTGCTAGAGGTTACAGCACATGACTTCTGCTTGTTGATTGGTTGCTAGAGATTACTGTACATCAATACTGTTCACTGATTAGTTGCTAGAGGTTACTGGACATCCTTACCACTCACTAATTGGTTGCTAGAGGTTACTGCCCATTATTTCTGCTCATTGGTTGCTAGAGGTAACATATCCTTACCACTCAATGATCAGATGCAAGAGGTTAGTGCACAACCTTACTGCTCACTGATTGGTTGCTAAAGGTTAATGCACATCAACTCCTCACTGCCTGAACACTATCGACTGGGGAGTTGAGGGTACCCATCAATAGACAGAAAACTCCTAGGGATCCTAGGTCTCATGGGATCAGTGACAATGAAGGGGGGTGATCAGTGGAAGTGCTGGGATGGGGGTGTGATCAGTGGCAATGCGGGGTGGGTTAATGGGATCAGTGGTAGTGGTGGGGGGATGGGATTAGTTAGGAGGCAGTACACTGTGGCAAATTCTGAATCATGTAGAGCAAAGCTGGAAATATTTGGCAAGTATGTAGTAGTGGATTCTACACTGATCACCAATGTAATGGTGAATTTAGAATGACCACCAACTCAAGGGGGGTTTACACTGACCACTAACATGAGGGGGGATTTACACTGAGCACAAACATGAGGGGGGATTTGCCATGTCCACCATGTAAAGGGGGATTGTATGCCACCCACCAATATAAAGAGGGATTTCTACTCCATGTAATAGGAGTATTTACACTAATCAACAGTGTAAGGGGGAATTTACACTGACAACCATTGCCGAGGAGATTTGTATTGACCACAAATGTAAGATGACACTTCTACACTGACCACAAAAGTTAGGGGGATTTACACTGACCACCAGTGTAAGGGCAATTCTGCACTTACCAACAATGAAAATGTACAATGATCACCAATGTAATGGGAGGTTTTACATCAACAGCCAACAAAAGGGGATTTTTACACTGGCCACCAATATAAGGGGGGATTTACATTCACCATCAATTTAAAGGGGGCTTCTATGTGGACCACCAATGTAAGGAAGATTTCAAAACTGACTACAACTGTGTGTTTGTTTTTTTTCCTTATTACTAATATAACGAGGAGTTTCTACACTGGCCACCAATGTAATGGGGATTTACACTGACCACTAATGTAATAGGAGCATTCACAGTAGCCACCAATGGGATTTGCACTGACCACAAATGTAAGGGGGACCTTCACACTGGCCACTAGTGTGAATGAAATGATTATACACCAAGCCCCAATGTATTGAGAGTATTTTCACTGACCACCAATGTAACTGAGACATTTAGCCTGCGTTCAGATGTATGTGTGTCGGGAACATATGCAAAATTGCTTTTCTGACACCACAGAAATGTGCTGCTCTTTAGCAGATACACAGCAGTGCCATTAATTGTTAATGACACCCTCACGCATCATATTCACATCCACCGATATTCACGTTGCTGTGGCACCATGTTGTTTAGAAAAAGGGTTCCACCTCCAAATTGCTTACCTTTGCAGAACAGGCTGATGCTAGTCTTAATGATCACAGTTTTAGGCAGGACTTTCAAGCATGCCGCTTTACCTGCCCAGTGGGCAGCATTCAGCAGAAGTGATGGTGGACATGACCGCAGGCTCAGGGAGGCTTGTTATACATATGAATGCCGCCTCTATTAACATGTCAATGCTGCCAGTCTGCAGCTATTTACATATTAATGTCACCACTATTTACATATCAATGCATGTTATTTACATGTAAACACAGGATCTGCAGGTGAGTCATTTGTACACAGCAATAGGGAAGAGCTGGGCAGCATTAGTAACAGGACTTCACACTGAGATGTTGGGACATAGCACAGGACTGAAACTTCAAGGGGACAAGGGCATTTAAACTGGGATAGTTGACAAGTATGACACATCTGCTTTGGACCCCACAACAATGATGAGGCCCTGGGCAGCTGCCCCTTTTGCCCTGCCTCAAAGATGGCCCTGCTGGTAGATTTTAGATTTTAAGTGCCCTGAAATTAATTGACATAATGGCACTGCTGATGCAGTGAAAGGGTGGACATTTTTATACTTAACACAGGACAATTTTTTAGGACAGCTTTATAGATTTTATAGATACCCCAACTATAGGTATAGCTTTATAAATACCCCAGCTAAAAATTATTCTCTCTGAAAAAAAATTGCAGAGCTAAAAGCAACTGTGAAAAAAGTGACTGTGACCACAACATGATTCCTTTTATTCTTTGCCCCATTCAAGCTTCTACTAGACTGAGTTGGATCTTATTCAGGTTTTTACTTTGCATGAGGAAAGAGGCATTAAGGCATTGCTAGCTCTAGGGGAGTGCTGGGGTAGGCTATGCCCCCCAGATTACAAATGTGCCCCCCTCAGCAACCCATGGACGTTGTGCAGCAGTAGAAGCTGTGTGAAATGGCTGGCTGCATCTGTGCAGGCTAATGTCTACAACACTCTCACAGAGCCCAGCCAGGACACCCTCCCACCATGAATAGGAGAGAGGGTTCAATGCACACTGCCTCCTGACATTTTTTATTGCACCCCCACATCACACTGTCTAGATCTGGCCCTGCATTATGGGAACCTTATACTTTTCCCTTCCACATTTAGAAAGTTGTGTTCAATGATTCACATTCTCCATACTTACTTATTTATATATTTTGTCAGGTTAAAACATTTAGTTCAGCCAACAGAGAAGAAAAAAAATGGAAAACCTCCATATACACCATTTTATATCCACAGTTGATCCAAATAAAACAATAACGCATGGTTCAATTTTCTCCAGCAAGGAAAAAAAGCCTCCCTGGTCCCCAGCAGACAAGCAAATATTCCCTGAATCAACTACCCCTGGTGTTATCATCTATAAATGTAAGCATCCATTTATATTTTGTGCAATTAGGAATGCATCCAGCTGTTTTTAAAAACAATCTATTAAGCTGCCCAGAACTAGTTCTTGAGGCAGTCTATTCCACAGTTTCACAGCTCTTACTGGGAAGAAACATTTCCTTATGTGGAGGTTAAATCTATTTTCGATTTGGAATGGTTTTAGGATGTAAGTGATGTGTCCAAGGACCATTACTCTTAGTCCTCTTTTAAAATCCCAACTTCGGGATTAGCTATTTTATTCTGCTGCATTCAAATAGGGCCTATGGATGACATAATTTCCTGTGTTGTGGCTCTGCTTCCCTCACTCTGCCATTCGCATAGAACAGCGCACTGATTCTGTTTGTGCTGTGCATTGTGAATGACATAGCAGAGTGAAGGGAGGGGGAAGACTGCACCCCTGGAAGTTGTGCTATCCATAGAAGCTGTTATAATGCAGTGCTGAGGCAGAATTTTGCCTCCCTGCTATATATGCCAGGGGTTCTTGGTGGAGAAATAAAAATATGTGGATGTGAATGTGCGAAATCAAGATAAAAAAGAAAAAAAAAACTTTAAAGGAGAAGTACAGCCAAAGCTTTATCGCAGAAGTGCAGTTCATTCTGCACTCCTGTGACCCATTTTCAGCAGGCTGAAGCCCACTGTTGGCTGCCATCAAGATTGCGACAATGAAGTCGGGATCTGCCCACATGCCTGGATCGTCACCCGGCTCAGCCTCTCAGCAAGCCACTGAGAGCCTGAGCCGGCCACTTCCACCCCCTTCCCAGTCCATTGCATGAGTGTGGGGGGCCAGAGCAGAAAGCACACAGTCACCAGCTCTCTTTTTAGGGAGGTCTGAGAACTGAGTGATCGGCGGTGGTTGATCACTTGGTTCTCAATGTTAGAATCGGCGGGGGACAGACGCAGCCTTGGAGCGATGCTGCATCCACCTAGGTATATATGATTCTGCAATAAAAAAAGCCATACTTCTATTTAAATAGCTGTGTCCAAAGTTGGGCCTAAATAATTCAGAGTGTGAGAATAAATGTATTTTTTCCATGTGTACATTTGACACAAATCTATATATTGGAATACAGTATTTGAAAGATGCCTCTAATCTATAAGCAGATATAGATGCATAGTTGTTTGGCTAGCTACCTGACAAATGAGGATCAGTGTGAAATTATGCACTTGAGGATAAAACATGCAAGTATCATACATTATGGAATAAGAGGAGGAGGTGGGTTGGTGAATCAATTATGGAAAAACATCTGAGTGTCCTTGTAGACTGATGACTTAATAAGAGCATGCCATTCGATTTTTAGCTTTTAAAACAAGCAAAGTTCCATCTTATAATAAAAGAGGCATCCGACTCAGAAAAAAGGAGTTATTAGTAAAATCTCATCTTAAATATGCCTTCAGTTTTACAGGTCACATGCAGATTGCTGTGGAACTAGAGTATAGAGAAAGGCAACTTAATTAATTGGAGGCATAAAGGACCTCAGCTATAACAGATTAACCAAACTGAATTCATTCCTGCTAAAGAGACTCTCACACTTGGCCTATTAAGGTCAATATGACAAGGATTCTTTAACGCCTGCCCCTGACCCACTTATACTTACCTGTCCTGCATTCCATAGCAAGAAGTGCAGTTTGTTCTGCACTCCTGTGACCCATTTTCAGCAGACAGCAGGCTGAAGCCCACTGTTAGCTGACATCAAGATTGCGACAATGAAGTCAGAATCTGCCCACATGCCTGGATTGTCACCCGGCTCAAACTCTCAGCAAACCGCTGAGAGCCTGAGCCAGCCGCTCCCACCCCTTCCCAGCCCAGTGCTCCAGTGAGCGTGGGGGGCCAGAGCAGAAAACAGACAGACAGTCACCAGCTCTCTTTTTAGGGAGCTCTGAGAACTGAGTGATCGGTGGTGGTTGATCGATTGGTTCTGTGTTAGAGCCGGAGGGGCCAGATGCAGCCTTGGAGCGATGCTGCATCCACCTAGGTATATATGATTCTGCAATAAAAAAAGCCATACTTCTCTTTTAAATATCGGTGTCCAAAGTTAGGTGTAAATAATGCAGAGTGATAGAATAAATGCATTTTTTCTATGTGTACAATTGACACAAATCTGTATATTGGAATACAGTATTTGAAAGATGCCTCTAATCTATAAGCAGATAAAGATACACAGTTGTTCGGCTAGCTACCTGACAAATGAGGATCAGTGTAAAATTATGCAATTGATGATAAAACATGCAAGTATCATACATTCTGAGATAGGAGGGGGAGAGGGGTCGGTGAATCAAATATGGAAAAAACATCTGAGTGTCCTTGTAGACTGATGACTTAATAAGAGCATGCCATTTGATTTTTAGCTTTTAAAACAAGCAAAGTTCCATCTTATAATAAAAGAAGCATCCGACTCAGAAGAAAAGAGGTATTAGTAAGATCTCATCTTGAATATGCCTTCCGTTTTACAGTTCATGTACAGGGTGCTGTGGAACTAGAGTACAGAGAAAGGCAACTTAATTAATAGGAGGCATAAAGGACCTCAGCTATAACAGATTAACCAAACTGAATTTATTCCTTCTAAAGAGACTCTCACACTTGGCCTATTCAGGTCAATGTGACAAGGATTCTTTATTGCCTGCCCCTGACCCACTTATACTTGCCTGCCCTGCATTCCGTAGCAAGCTGAGGGAGGAGTGATGACACGACGGTTTTATTTAACTGTTACATAGAAAGTGGTGTCATCCTCCTGGAAATGCTTAGTGATTAGGTTGTGTAAATTTCAGCAATCAATAGACAGAAATGATATGTAAAGCATCTCCCTTATATGCAATTTATGTGCATTTATATATTTAACTAGGCCAACTATAGAGGGATTTTAACTCCTTGCATTCAAGCAGAGTAGATTTATTTGAACATCATTTACTTTAGGGCCACTAAATATGAATAACTATTTGCCACTAAAAGGAATATTGTTTGAACATTCACATATGGAAAGGGTTTTTGTTTACTGTGTAAGCTGTGGACATTTTGAATAAGTTTCACCAAGAACGGGCTAGCAGACTCAGTAGTTTGAAAGAAATGGCTGAACGCAACTATTGCATCTCTATTGACATTGGGACATGATTTCACTAAGGTCAGAGTCAACTATTGAAATATGTAAGTGAACGATGAAACAGCAGACAGTTGTAAATTCTGAATTTGAGTGTTAACTGGCAATAAAAAAAAATTATTTACTATATTCTTACACAAAACAAAAACCTGGACTTTTTATGATTTAAACTGATTCTTTACTTGTCATATTTTTACAGTAAGATAGATTATAAATACTTTTATAGATGATGAATGAATATCAGGCGAATACCATATTATTAATTGATATCATTTACAATGTAGTGTAAAGTCTAAAACTCAGTTTTACTTATTTTAACTCAAGATTTCATTTTTCACTTTGGTGTCATTTAATTTTATTTGAACATCTTATGTGTAACAAAAAGCAAACTTTTTTTTTTTTCATTTTGGATAGAGTGGAGAGGGATTGAAACATCTATTAGGTTTTTTATTACTCTCTGTGCCCCTGTTAGGGAGATTCACCCTCTCAATGTATCCTGTTTACCATTAGCAGTGAAAGTAAAAGAAAATCCCAAGTTTTGAGTTGTTACCAGAAATGCAATAGAGGGGAAATCTTCCAATGGGAACCCTAGTTCTGGTAAAGGGGAGCCCCAAAGGATTCCCTTAATTAAATAACTGGGGTACCTCCAAGAATAAGGAGAAAAAAAGAAAAGAAAAAAAAAGACAGAGACCGTGGGAGAGTTTCTTTATGGTATAGTGGTTTAACAGAGAGTTTGATAAATTGTAAGAGAAGATAAAATGAAAGGATTTACTCACATCTATGAGGTTGCTGAGAATGGTCGCACTGAATGCCCAGTGGGGTGATCTGGATGATCCTACGCATTGAGGTGTTCACAGTAATAAGTATATGAGCCTCCAAAAATAGGAAAGTGGTGTCAGCCTAGGTGCCTGAATGTAAAGAAGCCGAGAAGTGGATTCTTCATAAATTTGATATTTATTGCTCACAGAATATTTTAAAAAAAACTATGCCAGGAACCTATACAGTCAGAGCATGCTTACTAAGAAACAGCAGGAGAGACATCTAGATCACAGCGGTTCAAAGCGTTTTTTGCACTATTCTGAGGAAGTGGATGGTGTAGTGCCATGAAATGTGTTGACATGGGTTTTATAATATTCTGTGATCAATAAATACTGAAATCATGAAAAATCCACTTCTCAGCTTCTCTGTTACATTCAGCTACCTCTGTTGACAGCGCTTCACCATTTTTTTGGGGCTCAAAGACCTTTTACTGTGATCCTAGTCATTTTCAGGGTTTTCCTCTCATTTCCTGTTTTGGCTGTGGGACAGGAAGTGAAGGCAAGTCTCCCCAATGGGACGCAGATGTCAAATAAAAAAAAACTGACAGGGGTTATAACCCTTCTTTACTCTATACAAAATGTAAAAAACTGCCTATAGTGCTACTTTAAATGAAAGCAAAATTATATGACTTTTTAAAGCATATCTATCTATAGTGTGTACTTGCCTCAATTAAATGCACTATGTGTCTGCCTGCTGATTTGTTCCTCTGCTATCAGCATGAATCAGTTTTTTAAAACTTTAAATATTTTTTATTGAATTTCCATACAAATAACAGAAATAACAAAAACATCAATGTAGCAATATAAAGATTGCATAACTTTACCCAATCACTATATTATATCCTACACATGAGAATGGACAAATGTTAAAAACTTTACAAACAAAAGATGAGTCCAGCATGAGACTCTTCTGACAATATTTCCTGATGCCAAGAGAAAAAAAGGTGACAGGGGAGGGATCTCTAGCAGATTGACAGGCACAGCTCTGTTCCTGGGAGCTGTGTGCGGGGGGGGGGGGGGAGTGTATCTTCCTCTAATCAGCTCTCAGACCTCTCCTCACTGAGCCCTGCAGATTTTAATTTCAGCTCTTTTTTCTGAACTCTCAAACAAGCTTATAAATTCAGCGCTTTGAATGGATGTAAAGAAGAGAAGACTGCAGATAGACAGATACAAATGAAAATGCAAAGCATATCCTTCTATAATGTGTACTTACCTAAATCTAATACACAAAGTGTGGTTCTGTCTGCAATATGGTTTCTCTGCTATCTGCATGAGTCACTTCTCCATGACTCACCACTCCTCTCTAAAATGGGCAGTATGTGACATCAAATCCATGCTCTGTGCCTCTAGAAGCTCAGA
Source organism: Glandirana rugosa (assembly GCA_018402905.1). Taxonomy (NCBI): domain Eukaryota; kingdom Metazoa; phylum Chordata; class Amphibia; order Anura; family Ranidae; genus Glandirana; species Glandirana rugosa. Next base: position 142,794 of record BLSH010086093.1, read on the forward strand.
AAAGCTGTGAAAAATGATGGACTTTAAACAGATGTAGAGAAGAGATGGCTGCAGATATAAAGGTACTACAATAGGGCGGCTCTATTGTGTGATTGGACAGAGGGGGAGCCAATCAGTGGGTCTGGCGGACCTGATATCTGCCAGCCACCTGTGATCGTTCCCCACAGAGGGAGAATGGTGATCTGCCTATGTAATCAAGGGAGATCGCCGTTCTGACAGAGAAGATAGAGATTGTGTGTTCCTGCTAAGCAGGAACACCAATCTAAGTGTTTATTCAGTCAGATAATCCCCACACAATTAACAAGCACCTCTTAGGGACACATTTAACCCTTTAATCGCCCCTGATGTTAACCCCTTCCCTGCCAGTGTCATTAGTACAATAACAGTGCATATTTTTAGCACTGATCATTGTAATTATGTCACTGGCTTCCAAAAAGTGTCAAAAGTGTCAGTCGAGGGCAGAAATGGTTAATCACTTCAGCTCCGGAAGGTTTACCCCTCTTTATGACCAGGCCATTTTTTTGCGACATGGCACTACATTTCTTTAAAAATTGCACGGTCATGCGACAATGTACCCAAATAAAATGTATGTCCTTTTTCCCCACAAATAGAGCTTTCTTTTGGGGGCATTTGATTGCCTCTGCGTTTTTTATTTTTTGCGCTATGAACAAAAAAAGACCGTCAATTTTGAAAAAAATATATATATTTTTTTTTATGCAATAGAACACACCCAATAAAAAAATGTAAAAAATCTAATTTCTTCATCAATTTAGGCCAAAATATGTTCTGCAATATATTTTAGAAAATATTCCCAATAAGCGTATATTGATTGCTTTGTGCAAAAGTTATAGTGTCTGCAAACGATGGGATATATTTAAGGATTTTTAATTTTTAAAACTTTTTTACTAGTTATGGTGGTGATCAGCAACTTTTAGCAGGACTGCGATATTGCGGCGGACAAAATCAGGCACCTAACTGACACTTTTGACACCTTTTTGGGAACCAGTGACACCAATACATTGAGCAGTGCTAAAAATATGCACTGTTGGGGGGCGTGGCCTGAAGAGACCGCAGACAGCAATCTAGGGGAATCCTTACATCAAGATACCGGGTGAGACAAAAATAAACCCCTAGGATATCTCTCCACACTACTAGCTGCACCCTGAACGCGAAATCGAGCGGCACGGATGCCTGCTCTCAACAAATCTAGCCCGAGGCTTTGCGCAGCCTAACCGGACTAGGCCCATTGGACCTCTATCTCTTCTCGCCTACATATTTACCCAGCTGCCACTCCACTTCCCAGTGTTTCTGACAGTGCCCGGCTGCTCCAAGCGCAATTCTGGCCCCCTACTACTAATCTAGCCTGGGGATTGACAGGCGGCCTATCGAGGCCTCCCTTGGCCGATACCTCAAGACCCACAGACCTCCCATGAGAAATCCCTAAATTAATCCAGCAGACACCAGCATTAGCAGCTAATGGAGTAATCTCAGGAGGGACTATATATATGTTTTTCCTCTCTGGGGAACTGCAATTCTAGCTGGGGACCACAATTTAAGGAGTGGCGACCATCTTGGTACACCCAGTTCATCCCCACCCCGCAAAGAGGTGCACCCAGTCCATCCCAAATCATCCTCACTGCTACAGTAAAGACAGTCTGATAGGGGTGTGACGGTCACTGAATGTTATGAACAACTAATTCCTGAACCCAGTTCTGCAGCCTGGTAGTGCGGCACCACAATGGGTCCCAGCACGGCACATTCACAGGTAGAGGCGAACAACAGCCTGGTAACCATACAGGAATGTCCCACAGGAGGAGAGAAGACCCTCAGCTTCAGAAAATGTTTGGCTTTTTCCCACGGTTGTGGAAAGAGCCACAATCAGACAGGGACGGTAACCAAATCCTGTCAGCCAGAGACAGCCCTATAGTGGCAGCTACCTTTGTGTTCCCAGAAGGAAGAACAGAAGATGCACCAGCCCTAGCTACACCAGAGTCACAGAGCCCAGCTAAATCTCACCCACGGGGGGACCAGGACATGGATGACACAAAAGGGCCATGTATGGAGGTTAGTGCTAATGCCACACCGGTAGGGGATCATAATCCAGACCCCATTGCATCATTTCCAACCATAGGTCAGCCAATGTCGGATATTATGATGAAGGACATGTTATAGTCCCTCCATTCATCTCTACAAGCTTACATGCTGGCATGCTTCAAACAGTATGCAGCGAAATATGAATACAATAAATCCTGTGCGAGGACTTTAAATGTATAAAAGACTGCAGCCTTCCGTTATCTTCCTACTGGAGGAAGCAGTAATAAATAAAATGTAATAATAGGAGTGGCGCTGTCTTTAAACCAACAAAGTGTTCGTGTTAAATATAAATATAAATACTATGTGCAAAAAGGTGCTTTACAGTGCAAAGAAACGCAAAATCCATAAACAATGCCTTTTATGGCTAGTGCTGAAGATGTGTATCAAAATGATTAAAAATGTAATAATTCAAATGTGCAAACAACCCTGATTTGATAGTTTGAATTGTGAAAATAAATAAATAAATAAAAAACTTTAAAAATGAAGATTGTCCGTGGAGAAACCCGTAAAAAATAAATAAAGTGGATGTCAAGTAAAAGGTGAATTTTTTAAAACATCAGATTCCGAGTACTAATGGGTATGCACATATATACAAGAGAGTTCAGATATATTCCAGGAGCTACACTTCTGTTGCTATTTATCTGAGGTATATAAATCAATAAAGTGGATGTAAAGTCACACAGGCGTTACTGTGAGAATTTTAAACCATATCCTTACTCCTATAGTATAAGAAAAAACACAAAGGTAGGCTGTAGATATCAAATGTCCGTAAAACAAGCATAAAGTGGATGTAAAGATCAATATATGTGAATAAAGTGGATGTAAAGTCACACAGGCGCTGCTGTGAAGAATTCAAACCATAACCTTATTCTAAAAACAAAAGCAGGATCTAGATATCAAATGTCCGTCTGGAGTCCGTGAACATGCATAAAGTGGATGAAATGACCAGTATATGTAACGCACAGTATTCTATTTCTTAATACAATAATCCAGTGTTTATGAAT
>BLSH010086093.1:155847-166719 GCA_018402905.1 Glandirana rugosa
ATCGTCCTGACAGTACACACGACACCGACACTTTTGTCGCAAATCTATTCCTCAATCTTGTATAAACTTACAAACCATCATGAGTGTCCACTTGGACAGTCCCGGACCCCTAAACGACTAACCGTAACTAACATATTGAAAGCACTAAAGGCTCAACCATTTCCCCGCCAACTCTCTAAGATCAAGACTTCCTCAGTTTCTCTCCTCCAAATTGGAAAAATTTTTCCATCAATAACGAAGTCAACACCCGACTCCACACCTCCATAGCAGGAAATTTAACATATCTCTGTGTATTATTAGGCACTTACGTAGGCGCTAAACGAATCCCAACCAGTCAAACCCTAAGCAAATCGCGGATGCATTCACGGATTATTATGTGTCTCTATACAATTTAAAGGACGATACCTCCACACCTCAGCCCACAACTGAAGCAATAACTACCTTTTTAAAAAGGTTAAACCTCCTCTCTTTGACTCCTTCAGAACTAGAATCTCTCAACCGCCCCTTTACCAACTCGGAAATCACGAAAGTTATACAATCAATGCCAATCAGCAAATCCCCAGGCCCTGACAGGTTCACCTGTGAGTACTACCAAACATTCAAATATGTTCTAACTCCTTATCTAAACGCTGTTTTCACAGCCACAGCACACATGACAGTCCTGCTAACTTCAGACCCATTTCACTACTCAATGTAGACGTTAAATTATACACCCTTCTCTCGCATAGACTGAAAGAAGTAATACCTGGGACCTCTTCTGTGTCTGGTATTGATTCTTCTCACTGAGCTATCTGGGATGCTGGACAACTCCCCACCTGATCTGTTGGATATTCTTCCCTTTCCATTGGACAACCCTGCCTTATGTCTTGATTGCTGTTGAACCTTGAACTCCATGCTCCTCCCATGAACTTCCTATATAAGCCTTGTCTCTGCACTTCCTCTTTGCCAGGTTATTGTGCTTTCTCAGCCAGTGCCTCGTCTTCCCTGCTGCTGTCCGTATTTTGCTACCATTTGTTATCGACCCTTTTCTTGTTCCTCGACTACTCTACTGCCTGATCCCAACCTGAAACTACTCATTACCGACCTTTTGGCTTGCTTACTGACCATGCTCCTGTTTGATCCTTATTTGCTCATCCACTACTGGACCCCGGCTTGCTAACACCCTGGTAGGGCAATCCTGAGGACTGCGACCTGGTAATAACACGCAACTAAATCCATCTCCACCATCAGGAGCTCTGGGGAACACCGGTTAGTACTTAGACTCCGCACCTCAGATGAGCCTGTGTCATCTGCCAGGGTGACTACCTGTGTACCTGTCCTGCTGGTCAGTGGTAGTCCTGCAACTGCTATAGCAACTGGTCTCTGAGCCTGACGCCTGATTGTGACAGAATGACCTGGCCTAAAACATGGAGGCTGCTACAGCAAATGCCGTGGCTCCTTTCAGGCAGCAAATTACAGAGCTGCAGAAGTTTGGTGTCACTTACCAAGAAAAATTTGCCGGACTGGAAAGTGTGGTGAAAGGGCAACATGAAGAGATCCGTGCTCTGCAAAAACAATTGCTGGACCTATATTCCCGAGATGATGCTAATGCACATATGCCTCACCCACCCAAGTTTAATGGAGATCGCCGCAATTGCAGAGGTTTTCTTAACCAGTGTCGCATATATTTCCAAATGCGACCCGCTGCATTCAATTCTGAAAAACAGAAATGTAATGTTTGTTATCAACCTCCTGACTGGGGAAGCTCTAGCCTGGGCTTCCCCTTATATAGAACAAGACAGTGCCACCCTGAATAATTTCCAGACTTTTGAGGCCGTGATGAATCAGGTATTTGATGATCCCAACCGCTGTGCTACTGCTGAATCAAATTTGCATAGTTTACGCCTGGGTAAATGTTCTGTTGCTGAGTACACAGCAGAATTCAGATGATGGATCACAGATACCACTTGGAACCCAGCAGCGCAAAAAAGTTAGTTCCACCAAGGGCTTTCTGAACAGGTAAAAGATGAGCTTGCCAGAGTAGAGACTCCTAATGATCTTGAGGCCTTCATCCAACTATGTATCCAAATTGATCAAAGACTTACAGAAAGGAGGAAGGAGAGACTGGGAATGTTTGGAAGTAGAGTTCAGCGAACCCGGACTGTAAAGTTCAGGTCCGTACCGAACTTTAGGGTGTCTGTGTCCCGAACCCGGACATTTGAGAAAAAGTCTGGGTTCGGGTTTCGGGGTTCGGGTATTTTTTTGTGCCTTTTGAATAGCTGCAGGGCAGCCAATCAACAAGCATTTCACTGGTTTGCCTTTAGAAGCCATAACAGCCATGCCTACTAATGGCATGGCTGTGATTGGCCAGGGCATCATGTGACCCAGCCTCGATATGAGCTGGAGTCACGTAGCGCTGCATGTCACATGCTCTCAGGCTAGTGTAGGTAGAGGATGCTGCCGTCGCTGTGAGGGACAGATTACAGTTATAAAAGCACTTCATACTGGTATAGGGAGAGGTTCCTGCCGCTGGTGTGAGGGAAAGATTAGCATTACAAAATCATCTCATACTAGTATAGGGAGAGGTTCCTGCCGCTGGTGTGAGGGATAGATTAGCATTACAAAATCATCTCATACTAGTATAGGGAGAGGTTCCTGCTGCTGGTGTGAGGTATAGATTAGCACTATAAAATCATCTCATACTGGTATAGGGAGAGGTTCCTGCTGCTGGTGTGAGGGACAGATTACAGTTTAAAAAATAATCTCATATTGATATAGGGAGAGGTTCCTGCTGCTGGTGTGAGGGACAGATTACTGTTATAAAATCGTCTCATAATTGTATAGGGAGAGGTTCCAGCTGCTGGTGTGAGGGACAAATTAGCGTTATAAAATCATCTCATACTGGTATAGGGAGAGCTTCCTGCTGCTGGTGTGAGGGACAGATTACCATTATAAAATCATCTCATACTGGTATAGGGAGAGGTTCCTGCTGCTGGTGTGAGGGACAGATTACCGTTATAAAATCATCTCATACTGGTATAGGGAGAGGACCCTGCTGCTGGTGTGATGGACAGATTATCGTTCTAAATTCATCTCATTCTGGAGTAGGGAGAGGTTCCTGGCGGTGCTGTGAGGGACAGAGTATCGTCCTAAAATCATCTCATACTGTAGTAGGGAGAGGTTCCTGGTGGTGCTGTGAGGGACAGATTAGCGTTCTAAAAGCATCTCATCCTGGAGTAGGGAGAGGTTCCTGGTGGTGCTGTGAGGGACAGATTAGCTTTCTAAATTCATCTCATACTGGAGTAGGGACAGGTTTCTGGCGGTGCTGTGAGGGACAGATTAGCTTTCTAAAATCATCTCATACTGGAGTAGGGAGAGGTTCCTGGCGGTGCTGTTAAGGACGGATTATCGTTCTAAAATCATCACATACTGGAGTAGGGAGAGGTTCCAGGCGGTGCTGTTAAGGACAGATTATCGTTCTAAAATCATCTCATACTGGTGTAGGGAGAGGTTCCTGCTGCTGGTGTGAGGGACAGATTATTGTTCTAAAATCATCTCATACTGGAGTAGGGAGAGGTTCATGGCGGTGCTGTTAGGGACAGATTAGCATTCTAAAATCATCTCATACTGGAGTAGGGAGAGGTTCCTGTCAGTGCTGTGAGGGACAGATAATCGTTCTAAAATCATCTCATACTGGAGTAGGGAAAGGTTCCTGGCGGATCTGTGAAGGACAGATTAGCGTTCTAAAACCATCTCATCTTGGAGTAGCGAGAGGTTTCTGGCGGTGCTGTGAGGGACATATTATCGTTCTAAAATCATCTCATACTGGAGTAGGGAGAGATTCCTGGAGGTGCTGTGAGGGACAGATTATCTTTCTAAAATCATCTCATACTGGAGTAGGGAGAGGTTACTGGTGGTGCTGTTAAGGACAGATTATTGTTCTAAAATCATCTCATATGGGTGTAGGGAGAGGTTCCTGGTGCTGCATTGAGGGACAGATTTGCGTTCTAAAATCATCTCATACTGGAGTAGGGAGAGGTTCCTGGTGGTGCTGTGAGGAACAGATTAGCGTTCTAAAATCATGCCATACTGGGGTAGGGAGAGGTTCCTGCTGCTGGTGAGAGGAACAGATTACTGTTATGAAAACATGTCATACTGGTATAGGGAGAGGTTCCTGCTGCTGGTGTTAGGGATAGATTACCATTATAAAATGATCTCATACTAGTATAGGGAGAGGTTCCTGCTGCTGGTGTTAGGGACAGATTAGCTTTCTAAAATCATCTCATACAGGTATAGGGAAAGGTTCCTGCTGCTGGTGTGAGGGACAGAATACCGTTCTAAAATCATCTCATACTGGAGTAGGGAGAGGTTCCTGGCGGTGCTGGGAGGGACAGATTATCGTTCTAAAATCATCTCATACTGGATTAGGGAGAGTTTCCTGGCGGTGCTGTGAGGGACAGATTAGCGTTCTAAAATCATCTTATACTGGAGCAGGGAGAGGTTCCTGGCGGTACTGTGAGGGACAGATTATCGTTCTAAAATCATCTCATACTGCATTAGGGAGAGGTTCCTGGCGGTGCTGTAAGGGACAGATTAGCGTTCTAAAATCATCTTATACTGGAGTAGTGAGAGGTTCCTGGCGGTACTGTGAGGGACAGATTATCGTTTTAAAATCATCTCATACTGGAGTAGGGAGAGGTTCCTAGTGGTGCTGTTAGGGACAGATTAGCTTTCTAAAATCATCTCATACTGGAGTAGCAAGAGGTTACTGGCGGTGCTGTTAAGGACAGATTATTGTTCTAAAATCATCTCATACGGGTGTGGTGAGAGGTACCTGGTGCTGCTGTGAAGGACAAATTAGTGTTCTAAAAACATGTCATAATGGAGTAGGGAGAGGCTCCTGGCGGTGCAGTGAGGGACAGATTTGCATTCTAAAATCATCTCATACTGGAGTAGGTAGAGGTTCCTGGTGGTGCTGTGAGGGACAGATTAGCGTTCTAAAATCATGCCATACTGGAGTAGGGAGAGGTTCCTGCTGCTGGTGAGAGGAACAGATTACTGTTATAAAAACATCTCATATTGGTATAGGGAGAGGTTCCTGCTGCTGGTGTGAGGGACAGATCACCATTATAAAATGATCTCATACTGGTATAGGGAGAGGTTCCTGCCGCTGGTGTGAGGGATAGATTAGCGTTATAAAATCATCTCATACTGGTATAGGGAGAGGTTCCTGCTGCTGGTGTGAGGGACAGATTACAGTTTAAAAAATAATCTCATATTGATATAGGGAGAGGTTCCTGCTGCTGGTGTGAGGGACAGATTACTGTTATAAAATCATCTCATAATTGTATAGGGAGAGGTTCCTGCTGCTGGTGTGAGGGACGGATTGGCGTTCTAAAATCATCTCATACAGGTATATGGAGAGGTTCCTGCTGCTGGTGTGAGGGACAGATTACCGTTATAAAATCATCTCATACTGGAATAGGAAGAGGTTCCTGGCGGTGCTGTGAGGGACAGATTATCGTTCTAAAAGCATCTCATCCTGGTGTAGGGAGAGGTTCCTGGCGGTGCTGTGAGAGACAGATTAGCTTTCTAAAATCATCTCATACTGGAGTAGGGACAGGTTCCTGGCGGTGCTGTGAGGGACAGATTAGCTTTCTAAAATCATCTCATACTGGAGTACGGAGACGTTCCTGGCGGTGCTGTTAAGGACAGATTATCGTTCTAAAATCATCTCATACTGGTGTAGGGAGAGGTTCCTGGTGCTGCTGTGAGGGATAGATTTGCGTTCTAAAATCATATCAGACTGTAGTAGGGAGAGGTTCCTGGCGGTGCTGTTAAGGACAGATTATCGTTCTAAAATCATCTCATACTGGTGTAGGGAGAGGTTCCTGGTGCTCGTGTGAGGGATAGATTCGTGTTCTAAAATCATCTCATACTGGAGTAGGGATAGGCTCCTGGCAGTGCTGGGAGGGACAGATTAGCGTTCTAAAATCATATCAGACTGTAGTAGGGAGAGGTTCCTGGTGGTGCTATCGGGAACAGATTATCATTCTAAAATCATCTCATAATGGAGTAGAGAGAGGTTCCTGCTGCTGGTGTGAGGGACAGATTACCATTATAAAAACATCTCATACTGGTATAGGGGAGGTTCCTGCTGCTTTGGTGAGGGACAGATTACCGTTATAAAATCATCTCATACTGGTATAGGGAGAGGTTCCTGCTGCTGGTGTGAGGGACAGATTACCGTTATAAAATCATCTCATACTGGTATACGGAGAGGTTCCTGCTGCTGGTGTGAGGGACAGATTATTGTTCTAAAATCATCTCATACTGGAGTAGGGAGAGATTCATGGCGGTGCTGTGAGGGACAGATTATCATTCTAAAATCATCTCATACTGGAGTAGGGAGAGGTTCCTGGCGGTGGTGTGAAGGACAGATTAGCGTTCTAAAAGCATCTCATCCTGGAGCAGCGAGAGGTACCTGGGGGTGCTGTGAGGGACAGATCATCATTCTAAAATCATCTTATACTGGAGTAGGGAGAGGTTCCAGGCGGTGCTGTGAGGGACATATTATCGTTCTAAAATCATCTCATACTGGAGTAGGGAGAGGTTCCTGGCGATGCTGTGAGGGACAGATTATTGTTCTAAAATCATCTCATACTGGATTAGGGAGAGGTTCCTGGCGGTGCTGTAAGGGACAGATTAGCGTTCTAAAATCATCTTATACTGGAGTAATGAGAGGTTCCTGACGGTACTGTGAGGGACAGATTATCGTTTTAAAATCATCTCATACTGGAGTAGGGAGACGTTCCTGGTGGTGCTGTGAGGGACAGATTAGCTTTCTAAAATCATCTCATATTGGAGTAGGGAGAGGTTACTGGCGGTGCTGTTAAGGACAGATTATTGTTCTAAAATCATCTCATACGGGTGTAGTGAGAGGTACCTGGTGCTGCTGTGAAGGACAGATTAGTGTTCTAAAAACATCTCATAATGGAGTATGGAGAGGCTCCTGGCGGTGCAGTGAGGGACAGATTTGCGTTCTAAAATCATCTCATACTGGAGTAGGTAGAGGTTCCTGGTGGTGCTGTGAGGGACAGATTAGCGTTCTAAAATCATGCCATACTGGAGTAGGGAGAGGTTCCTGCTGCTGGTGAGAGGAACAGATTACTGTTATAAAAACATCTCATATTGGTATAGGGAGAGGTTCCTGCTGCTGGTGTGAGGGACAGATCACCATTATAAAATGATCTCATACTGGTATAGGGAGAGGTTCCTGCCGCTGGTGTGAGGGATAGATTAGCGTTATAAAATCATCTCATACTGGTATAGGGAGAGGTTCCTGCTGCTGGTGTGAGGGACAGATTACAGTTTAAAAAATAATCTCATATTGATATAGGGAGAGGTTCCTGCTGCTGGTGTGAGGGACAGATTACTGTTATAAAATCATCTCATAATTGTATAGGGAGAGGTTCCTGCTGCTGGTGTGAGGGACAGATTAGCGTTCTAAAATCATCTCATACAGGTATAGGGAGAGGTTCCTGCTGCTGGTGTGAGGGACAGATTACCGTTATAAAATCATCTCATACTGGTATAGGGAGAGGTTCCTGCTGCTGGTGTGAGGGACAGATTATTGTTCTAATATCATCTCATACTGGAGTAGGGAGAGGTTCATGGCGGTGCTGTGAGGGACAGATTAGTATTCTAAAATCATCTCATACTGGAGTAGGGAGAGGTTCCTGGTGGTGGTGTGAAGGACAGATTAGCGTTCTAAAAGCATCTCATCCTGGAGTAGCAAGAGGTACCTGGGGGTGCTGTGAGGGACAGATCATCATTATAAAATCATCTTATACTGGAGTAGGGAGAGGTTCCTGACGGTGCTGTGAGGGACATATTATCATTCTAAAATCATCTCATACTGGAGTAGGGAGAGGTTCCTGGCGATGCTGTGAGGGACAGATTATCGTTCTAAAATCATCTCATACTGGATTAGGGAGAGGTTCCTGGCGGTGCTATGAGGGACAGATTAGCGTTCTAAAATCATCTTATACTGGAGTATGGAGAGGTTCCTGGCGGTACTGTGAGGGACAGATTATCGTTCTAAAATCATCTCATATTGGAGTAGGGAGAGGTTCCTGGTGGTGCTGTGAGGGACAGATTAGCTTTCTAAAATCATCTCATACTGGAGTAGGGAGAGGTTACTAGCGGTGCTGTTAAGGACAGAATATTGTTCTAAAATCATCTCATACGGGTGTAGGGAGAGGTTCCTGGTGCTGCTGTGAGGGACAGATTAGTGTTCTAAAATCATCTCATAATGGAGTAGGTAGAGGCTCCTGGCGGTGCAGTGAGGGACAGATTTGTGCTCTAAAATCATCTCATACTGGAGTAGGGAGAGGTTCCTGGTGGTGCTGTGAGGGACAGATTAGCGTTCTAAAATCATGTCATACTGGAGTAGGGAGAGGTTCCTGCTGCTGGTGAGAGGAACAGATTACTGTTATAAAAACATCTCATACTGGTATAGGGAGAGGTTCCTGCTGCTGATGTGAGGGACAGATTACCATTATAAAATGATCTCATACTAGTATAGGGAGAGGTTCCTGCTGCTGGTGTGAGGGACAAATTAGCGTTCTGAAATCTTCTCATACAGGTATAGGGAGAGGTTCCTGCTGCTGGTGTGAGGGACAGAATACCGTTCTAAAATCATCTCATAAACCAAAAATTCTATTGCGCCGTGAAAAGATTATGATAACAAAGTGTAAAATACAATGTAGATCCGTGCATAAATGAATTACATCCAGTGAGACAGCCAATCACAGCTGCCAGGGGGCTGCTGCAATCCCCAGCTTGACCGCCTAATCAAAATAAAACAACACAAAACATTCAGCGCCTCCCCATAATCAATAATTGGAATAACAAATTGCAAAATAGTGTCCAAATAAAGTCCAAACAATTGTAGAATATTTAGAGTGTCTTCCGTGAAAAAAAGTGACAAGAGTGCTCATAAAGTTGCCAGGTGCATAAAGTGCAAAAAGGTGCCAGGTGCTCGCTCCCCTTTTGGGTCCCCACTCACCCCAAAGCATGGACCTGCTGCTTTGCAGTCAACAGGTCAGACTAGCGGTTGTTGTGGATCACTTGACAGCTGGACACTGGAGAGGTATGGTACCGACAGCAACTCTTCTAAAATCAGGCTTTAACGTGCTCAAAGAAAAATAAAAAAGCCATAGTGCAGATGGTCTAAAAGTTTCACATTTATTTGCAGACGAATGCCTACTTACAAAAAGGCTGTAATACAAGCGCATATGTATACCACAGCGTGATGACTCCTGGAACTCGCATCCGTTTGTCTCTTCCCAGATGGCGGATGTGACGTGGATGACTGCGACAGGCCGGATATGATGTCATATCCGGCCTGTCGCAGTCATCCACGTCACATCCGCCATCCGCCGCCGTTCTAACATCATCTCACACTGGTGTAGGGAGAGGTTCCTGGCTCTGCTGTGAGGGACAGAATAGTGTTCTAAAATCATCTCATACTGGAGTAGGGAGAGGCTCCTGGTGGTGCTGTGAGGGACAGATTAGCGTTCTAAAATCATCTCATACTGTAGTAGTGAGAGCTTCATGGCGGTGCTGTGAGGGACAGATTATCATTCTAAAATCAGCTATTACCGTTATATAATCATCTCATACTAGTATAGGGAGAGGTTCCTGCTGCTGGTGTGAGGGACAGATTAGCATTATAAAATCATCTCATACTGGTGTAGGGAGAGGTTCCTGCTGCTGGTGTGAGGGACATATTACCGTTATAAAATCATCTCATACTGGTATAGGGAGAGTTTCCTACTGCTGGTGTGATGGACAGATTATCGTTCTAAAATCATCTTCTACTGGAGTAGGGAGAGGTTCCTGGCGGTGCTGTGAGGGACAGATTATAGTTCTAAAATCATCTCATACTGGAGTAGGGAGAGGTTCCTGGCGATGCTGTGAGGGACAGATTAGCTTTCTAAAATCATCTCATACTGGAGTAGGGAGAGGTTCCTGGTGGTGCTGTTAAGGACAGATTATCATTCTAAAATCATCTCATACTGGTGTAGGGAGAGGTTCCTGGTGCTGCTGTGAGGGACAGATTAGTGTTCTAATATCATCTCATACTGGAGTAGGGAGAGGCTCCTGGCGGTGCTGTGAGGGACAGATTATCGTTCTAAAATCATCTCATACTGGAGTAGGGAGAGGTTCCTGGCAGTGCTGTGAGGGACAGATTATCGTTCTATAATCATCTCATACTGGAGTAGGGAGTAGAGATGAGCGAACTTCTAGAAGTCCGGGTTCTGCTGGTTTGGCCGAACTTCGGGACAAAGTCTGGGGTTCCGGTCCGGACATAACCCGAACTTTGTCCCGGACCCCGAACCCCATTGAAATCAATGGGGATACGGACTTTTAGGCACAAAAAATGCTGTAAAATAGTCCTGGATGGTCCTAGAGGTCTGCAAAAGGAAGGAAATGTGGGTAAGGGTGGGACAAGTGACCTACAAAGAAATGGGGACAGGGAAATAACTTTAAATATTTTTAAAAACATAAAAAATGCAAAAATGGAGATCATCTTCAAAATGGGTCTGAAAAGTATTAATTAACATTAGAGGCCATAGAACTGTTCTAAAATAATCTTCAAACTGTGTCAAAAAAGTATAAATAAGCCGGGAGTACCCATATCACTGTTCTGCAAAATGTGTGTGTCACTTTAAATGAAACCGGGAATCAGTGCACATCTCTTCTGCACAATTATTTCAAGTCTGTGGGTCACTTTAAATCAAACCGTCAATCATTGCACATCTGTTATTCACACTTCTTTTTAAAGTCTGTGTCACTTTAAATGAAACCGTCAATCATTGCACATCT
>BLSH010086093.1:177964-199929 GCA_018402905.1 Glandirana rugosa
ATATTGCAATTTCCAAGACAGCCGATGAGCGTGGACTCCTTCCACAAAGTGAACACGTACATACATCGACCGTGTCTAGCTGGTGCAGGAGAGGAACGTTGTCCTTGAAGTGGTTGTGGTGGTTGTGGTCGTCGTGATCGTCGTGGTACTGTTACTGGTACAGGGAATAAACTGCGAGAGGAGGAAGACCTGCGTTTACATGATAAACCATTTTTTAAGTTAATAAACAATTTGGTAGTTACATCTGTGTAAAAAATTAAAACACGTCCTTTACGTGTTGTTCGACGTTTACATGATACATCGTGATAAATAATTATTATTTTTTTCGAAGTTCCTGTTGCAAGGAGAGGACGTGGTCGATCTGTGCCAGCTACATACATGCACAAGTGAAACACCTTCCTCAGGTGCGAGTAGCCGACAGAACCTTTAACGTTATATACTAGGCCCGAATGCCGCTCAACGAATGGTGAGGCCAGAACAAGTACAGGCAATAGTAGATTGGGTGGCTGACAATGCCTCCAGTTCCTTCACATTGTCTCCTACCTGGTCCCCTGCTGAAAGCTCAGAGTTGGCACCTGAACCCCATGGCCATCTGTCTTTCACCTCAGCCCCTTGTAAATCATCCAAGCAGTCTGAGCCCCAAGTCATACAGCAGTCTCTTATGCTTTTTGATGACTCCACTGGTGTGCTTTCCATGGGCCATCCACATAGCCTTGCCCCAGAAGTGGAAGACATTGAGTGCACCGATGCCCAACCATTTCTGGTTCAGGATGAGGACATGGAAACACCACCGCAGCACGTCTCTGATGATGATGAAACACAGGTGCCAACTGCTGCGGCTTTCCACAGTGTGCAGACTGACAAGGAGGGCAGTGGATGGAAGATGATGTGGAGGATGATGAGGTCATCCCCCACATGGAATGAAGGTCATGCGAGTGAGGTGTGCAGTTTGGAGGAAGAGGTGGTGGTCGCACAGAAGCACCAGCACAGTAAAAGAGGAAGCAGGTTGCAAAAGCGGAGCAACCGTCCCTTAGACAGTACGCCTGCTACTACCCACCGCACCCAGGGACCTAGCACACCAAAGGCAGCTCAAAGGAGTTCCCTGACATGGCAGTTCTTCAGACAATGTGCTGATGACAAGACACAAGTGGTTTGCACGCTGTGCAATGAGAGCCTGAAACGAGGTATAAATGTTCTAAACCTGAGCACAACCTGCATGACCAGGCATCTACATGCAAAGCACGAGCGGCAGTGGAATAAGCACCTCAAAATCCAAGAAACATCTCAGCCTCCTCCTGATTCCTCTTCTGCTGCTGTCTTGGCCTCTTCCTCCACTTCTACATTGCCAGTGTCACCTGCCTCCCAGCAAACAGACGATGTGACAGCAACGCCACCATGTCCGCCACCGTCCCCAAGCATTTCCACACCATGGTCCCATGGAAGCTTACAGCTGTCCATCTCCCAAACATTGGAGAGAAAGAGGAAGTACCCCCCTACCCACCCGCGATCCCTGGCCCTGAATGCCAGCATTTAAAAATTCCTGGCCTTTGAAATGCTGTCATTCCGTCTGGTGGACGCGGACAGTTTTAAAAACCTGATGGTGGAGGCTGTCCCACAGTACGTGGTTCCCAGCCGCCACTACTTTTCCAGGCGAGCCATCCCTTCCCTGCACAAACAAGTCGGGACAAGATCAAGTGTGCACTGCGAAACGCCATCTGTGGCAAGGTCCACATAATCAGTGATACGTGGACCAGTAAGCACGGGCAGGGATGCTATATCTCGCTAACTGCACACTGGGCAAATGTAGTGGCGGGTGGGCCTGAGGCGGATAGCAGTTTGGCACATGTCCTTCCGCCACCGAGGATTGCAGGGCATTTCTCTTTGCCTCCTGTTGCCTCCTCATCCTACTCCGCTTCCTCCTCCTCTAACACCTCCTCATCTGGTCAGCGTAACATCTTCACCACCAACTTCAGCATATCCTGGGGGAAATGACAGCAGGCTGTTTTAAAACTGATATATTTGGGGGATAAACCCCACACTGCACAGCAGCTGTGGACGGGCATTGAACAACAGACAGATGAGTGGTTGTTGCCACTGAGCCTCAAGCCCGGCCCTGTGGTGTGCGATAATGGGTGAAATCTAGTAGCAGCTCTGGGCCTAGCCGGTTTGACGCACATCCCTTGCCTGGTGCATGTGATGAATTTGGTGCTGCAGAAATTCCTAAAAAACTGTTCGCTCTTTTGGCATTCTCACCCTGCTGTCGCTCACCTGTCTGCGCTGCAGCAGAACTTCGGTCTTCCCACTCACCGCCTCCTATGCGAAGTGCCCACAAGGTGGAACTCCACCTTGCACATGCTGGAGAGACTGTGCGAGCAGCAGCAGGCAATAGTGGATTTTCAGCTGCAGCACGCACGGGTCTGTCGCTATGCTGAACAGCAACACTTCACCACCAACGAGTGGGCCTCCATGTGAGACCTGTGTACCATATTGCAGTGTTTCGAGTACTCCACCAACATGGCCAGTGCCGATGAAGTTGTTCTCAGCATTACTATGCCACTTCTATGTCTCCTTGAAAAAACACTTTGGGCGATGATGGAAGTGGATGTGGCACAGGAGGAGGAGGAAGAGGGGTTATTTCCACGGTTATCAGGCCAGTCATTCACAAGTGGCTCGGAGGGTGGGTTCCTGCACCAGCATATGACAGGTAAAAAATTTTCAAGCAAGGGCACAGTTCTGGAGGATGAGGAGGACAAGGATGATGAGGAGGAGGAGGAAGAGGAACCGTGTTCACAGCAGGGTGGCACCAAACGCAGCTCGTGGGCATCACTGGAGCGTGGCTGGGGGGACACGCAGGACACAGATGATACACCTCCCACAGAGGACAGCTTGTCTTTGCCTATGGGCAGCCTGGCACACATGAGCGACTACATGCTGCAGTGCCTGCTCAATGACAGCCGAGTTTCCCACATCGCAACTTGTGCTGATTACTGGGTGGCCACCCTGCTGGATTCCCATTACAAGGACAACATGCCGTCCTTAATTCCCTCACTGGAGCCTGATCGGAAGATGCGCAACAACTAGCGCACGCTGGTAGACGCACTGCTGAGGGCATTCCCAAATGACACTGGGGGCTCAGTGGAAGCACAAGGCAAAGGCAGAGGAGGAGGAAGAGGTCACCAACACAGTTGTGGCACTGCCAGCACATCAGAAGGCAGTGTTAGCATGGCCGAAATGTGGAAAAGCTTTGTCAGCAGCACACCACAACAAACAGCACCACCAGCTGATAGGCAACTTCTTAGCAGGAGGCAGCATTTCAGCAACATGGTGGAACAGTGTGTGTGCACACGCCTACAGGTACTGACTGATGGGTCTGCCCCATTCAACTTCTGGGTCTCCAAAATGGGCACATGGCCTGAGCTTTCCCTTTATGTCTTGGAGGTGCTGGCCTGTCCTGCAGCCAGTGTATTGTCTGAACATGTGTTTAGCATGGCAGGGGGCGTTATCACAGACAAGCGCAGCCTCCTGTCCACAGCCAACATGGACGAGCTAACGTTTATTAAAGTGAACCAGGCATGGATCCCACAAGACTTGTCTGTACCTTGTGCAGAATAGACATTTAGACCGACCTCACACAGCCATTGGTATACTTTTTTTTTGTAATATGCCTCAATATTTTGGGGGCTATTCCAATTAGAAAAACAAAACAAACAAACAAAAAACAGTATTGGCTACCTCCTCCTCCACTGCCACTTCCACCTACACCGCCACTGTCACCACCTCCTCAACCTCTAGGCTCCTACTCCACATCCACCTCCTCCTCCATTTTTTTTTTATGTGTTTTTAAGTTATTTCCCTATCCACATTTGTTTGCAGGGCACTTGTCCTACTATTAACCCATTTTGCTTCCTTTTGCAGCCCTCTAGCCCTTTCCAGGACTTTTTTAGAGCCATTTTTGTACCCAAGTTTGGGTCACCATTGACTTCCATGGGGTTCGGGGTCCAGAGTCAAGTTCGGGTCAAGCTCGAGGCCGAACTCAAACTTTTTCACGACGTTGGGCTGAACCGCCGAACCCGAACATCCAGGTGTCCGCTCAACTCTATTTGGAAGTAATAGTGGCAAGCATTTCCCTGCTAGTCAGTTTGTTCAGAAGGATACAAGAGTTTCTCCAGGTTCTGACACAGCTGAACCTATGCAGGTTGATGCAATTAAGAGATCCATTTCTACTCAGGAGAAAGAGAGAAGGCGTTTAGAGAACCCGTGTCTATATTGTGGGGATTATATATTTTTTCTATATTCTGGGGATAAGTCTGCTCCTATTGATATGTAGACGGTTGATGGTTCACCCTTAACTTCAGGATCTGTTACCAATGAACCAGTCCCTTTGGTACTGCAGTTTGAAGCTAACCATCATGAGACCATCTGTTTTAAGCTGATTAAGTCACCCAAATTTCCCGTCATCCTGGGTATTCCTTGGTTTTCCACCCATAACCCCTCCATCAACTGGGAAGCATGGATTATAAACTTAAGGTCCCCCCATTGTGAGGAATTCTGTGGGAACCTTGTCAAACAAGTTCTTTGTCGATCAAGGAATCACAGTTGGATGTGGTTACTATGCAGTCATATGACAACCTGCCTCCACAATATCATGAGTTCCGGGATGTCTGTGATAAGAAGAATGCCGATCAGTTACCGCCTCATCGCCCATATTATTGTCCCATTGAACTGCTCCCAGAGGCTGAAATACCTTTTGGTAGCCTCTTTAACCTTTGAGAACCTGAATTAAAGGTTCTCAGGGAATGAAATGATGAAAATTTAGAGAAGGGCTTCATTAGACCCTCAACATCTCCTGCAGGGACAGCCCTGTTCTTTGTTGCAAAGAAAGATTTCACCTTGCGTCCATGCATAGACTACCGGGACTTGAATAAAATCACTATTAAAAACCGCTATCCACTTCCTTTAATCTCTGAAATGTTGGAAAGACTCCGCTCTGCCAAAGTATTCACAAAACTAGACTTACGGGGGGCATATAACCTAATCCGCATGCGTCAAGGAGACGAATGGAAAACCGCCTTTAGAACTAGATATGGCCATGTTGAGTCCCTGGTTATGCCTTTTGGCCTCTGCAATGCTCCTGCCACTTTCCAACACTTAATCAATGATGCATGTGGCTCAATTTCCATGGACTTTGTGGTAGATTTACCTCCCTCAAAAGAAATGACCACAATCTTGGTCGTTGTCGACCGTCTCACCAAGATGGCTCATTTTATACCTGTTAAGGGGGTGCCTTCTGCTGAACAAACTGCTGAGTTAATGGTTCAAGAAGCATTTAAACTATATGGAATTCCTGACAATGTGGTGCCCTATAGAGGAGTACAGTTTACTTCAAAATTTTGGAAAAACTTTTGCTCAGCCCTAGGTGTAACAGTTAATCTCTCTTCTGTTTTTCATCCCCAGTCTAATGGTCAGATCGAGAGGACCAATAAAACATTGGAGCAGTACCTTCAATGTTTTGTGAATTACCTTCAGGATGACTGGGTGGATTATCTTTGTACAGCAGAGTTTGCTTACAACAATTCTAAACATGGCTCCACTTCTCAAAGTCCTTTTTATTTAAACAACGGGTATCATCCAGTTTTTATTCCTGATCTCCCTATCTCAACTCCAATTGCTTCTGTTACCAACAGATTAACTACTTTGCGGGAGATTCAGGAGAAATTGATAGAGACTTTGAGAGAGGCTCATGAATGTTACAAGAATGCTGCTGATAGACATCGCAGATCACTTCCTACTTTTCATGTGGGTGACAAAGTTTGGTTATCAACCAAAAATTTGAAGGTCCATGTTCCATCTGCAAAGCTGGGCCAAAAGTTTGTAGGACCATTCAAGATTTCTGCTCAAATCAATCCAGTTACCTTTCGGTTAAAACTTCCTGACAGTATGAAAATTCACCCTGTCTTTCACATATCGCTACTTAAACCATTTCACGAAGATCCCTTTTCTGGAAGAATTCTTCTACCTCCTCCACCAGTTGAGGTACACGGTGAAGTAGAATTTGTGGTGGAGAAAATTCTTGATTTTAGGATCTTTAGAAACAAGCTACAATATCTGATCCAATGGGAAGGATATGGGCCAGAAGAAAATTCTTGGGAGCCTGATGAGATTGTTCATGCCCCTAGATTAACAAGAGAATTCCACCAGAGATTTCCTCACAAACCCAGCCCTAAGATGCCCAGAGGATGTCCTGAGAGGAGGGGAGTACTGTCAGGACCTGGGATCGAACCTGGGACCTCTTCTGTGTCTGGCATTAATTCTTCTCACTGAGCTATCTGGGATGTTGGACAGCTCCCCTCCTGTTTTTTGGATATTCTTCCTTTTCCATTGGACAACCCTGCCTTATGTCTTGATTGCTGTGGAAACTTTAACTCCTTGCTCCTCCCATGAACTTCCTATATAAGCCTTGTCTCTGCACTTCCTCTTTGACAGGTTATTGTGCTTTCTCAGCCAGTGCCTTGTCTTCCCTGCTGCTGTCCATATTTTGCTACCATTCATTATCGACCCTTGGCTTGTTCCTCGACTACTCTACTGCCTGATCCCAACCTGCAACTACTCGTTGCCGACCTTTTGGCTTGTTTACTGACCACGCTCCTGTTTTATCCTCATCTGCTCATCTGCTACTGGACCCGGGCTTGCTAACACCCTGGTAGGGCAATCCTGAGGACCGTGACCTGGTACTAACACGCAGCTAAATCCATCTCCACCATGAGGAGCTCTGGTGAACACCGGTTAGAACTTAGACTCAGCACCTCAGGTGAGCCTGTGTCATCTGCCAGGGTGACTACCTGTGTACCTGTCCTGCTAGTCAGTGCTAGTCCTGCAACTTCTATAGCAACTGGTCTCCGAGCCTGATGCCTGATCGTGACACCCAGGCTCATAAAACCTGACCAAATGGGGTTTGTTCATCGCCGACAAACTTCTGACGCAACCAGAAGGGTGATAGATGTTGTGTATTTGGCCGGGCGGTGTTGGACGCCTTCTCTGCAGCTTTCTATAGATGAGGCAAAGGCATTCAACAGGGTCCACTGGAGCTATATGTCACTTACCCTAAAAAAATTTGGGCTGCGGGGAATGATTTTATCTGCAACAATGGCCCTATATTCATCCCAATCAGCTCATGTGTATATATACAGCTTGCTATCCAAACCCATCACCATCTCCAACGGTACAAGGCAAGGATGCCCGCTATCTCCCACAATTTTTAATCTAATGATTGAACCTCTGGCAGAAAAAATCCGCACGGAACCACTAGTATCAGGGTTTTTCTTTAAAGATAGACCCCACACCATCAATTTGTTTGCGGATGATATTATTCAGATGCTAATCAATCCACTAACTTCACTCCCCAGAGCTCATGCAATCCTAACAGAGTTCAGTAAACTTTCTTACTATAAAGTGAACCACTTGAAATCGTTGATTCTGAATCTAGGCATCCCCAAGACAACGAGGCAATTGCTCCAAAATGATCTCCCATACACCTGGGCTGAAAGAGGGATTACATACCTTGGTGTTACAATCACCCGGGCATGTGCATCCTTAGAAGAAGCTAACTGCAAACCACTTCTGACTAAATTGGATAACCAACTTAGGAAATTATCAAAAGTGGAACTCTCATGGGTGGGAAGGCTTGCAGCTTTCAAATACTTTATATATTTAGAACATTGCATAACCCTTTAAAACAGATGCACCTAAAGGCACTGAATTCCATGCTCAGGCAGTTTATATGGGAGGGCAAAAGAACATGTTGCTCTCACACATGCTTGATTAAACATAGAGCAGGAGGTATGGGGATGGTCGATCTCAAAAATTACCACACGGCGGTCCACGCGGACCACCTAAAACACTGGTTCTCCCAATCAACAGAACCACTATGGACTGATATAGAAAAGACCCTGAACAAAACATCTAACCTAAGCTCCTTACTCTATGCTGACATGTGGAAGCCTTTAGATCTAAAGACTTTGCCACCCACGACTAAAGCATCTCTAAAAGCATGGAGATCAATCACTCAGCCCATACAGCGATTTTCTAAGCCCCTTACGATAGATACTCCCCTCATCACTATATCACATATTATCCAAGACCTAAACATAAAAGGATGGGATACTAAAGGAGTGAAATGGATAAAAGATTTATACGTTCAAGGGAAGCTTCCCACCCCCAATGAGGAACAAATTCACTCTCCCCCCATCCTCACACTTTAGCCTAAGCCGCATCTACAGATTCCTAACCTAGTCCTCTCCCCCAGAATTAACAACACATCCACAAATATGGCATTATTACATACACCCATCAAAAATAACTAGAGGTACTTAACTAATCTACAATTTGTTGCAAGATAAATCTACATTTCATAAAACATTGACCATGCAGAAATGGAAAACAGACCTGAATCTATCCTTCTCAAACGCACAATGGTCCCAAGCTATTAAATATACATATATAATAACACATTGTGTCAGCCACTGGGAGCTCGCTTTAAAGATAATGCACATGTGGTACCTCACCCCCTACAGACTAGCAAAGATTTTTGGATCTAGCTCTCCGGTATGCTGACGTCAGTGTGGAGCCACTGGCACCATTAAACACATTTTTTGGACTTGTAATAACATACGCAGTTATTGGAGAAAGATTTTTCAACTTATTTCAGAGTTTACAAGAGACATAGGCAGTCATGCCTAGGTCTGACACACGACTACAGACTTTCTAGCCAGAAGGGAAAATACAGTGGTGGCTGCAATGTGAATATCTAGGATGAACATAAAAAGGTACGTATAATAACTATGGAAATAAGGCCATTTAATGGACCAAAAGTACAGTTATGGTTTAAGTATATGGGATCCCAGAATACACACTGGAGAAAGAGCCTGTAAACATGATTTGCCCTGGGCAACCTGGAAAGTGTGTCTGTAAAGTAAGTTTATTTTTATCACTTACTTTGATAAGAAGAGCCTGGAGGAGGAAGGCACGTAGTAGTTCATACCTACACTTACACTTTAGGTGAGAATAAGAAATTCATTTTGATACGATGCTTGAAGCAAATACATTATGGATAAACTGCCAGCTTTTACATTAATAACCCCTGTTATGTTTGGTTCACATCAATTGTGAGAGAAGCATACCTGACTACGGGTGCACTCTGATTTAGATTTCCCTCTTTTCTATCAACTTAACTTTTTACAGATTGAACTGGATGCACCTGTTTCTTTCTTTACACAATAAAACTGTATGTATGGTTCACATGTTTCACAGCAATACACATGAATTATGCATTCTTTATAAATTGTCCTGTCTTTTACTCTGAAATCAAATCTGAAATATGGTATAAATCTATAATTAGAGCCTGAAATGTGAAATTACCTATGTGGCACATTAAATGAAGCAAACAAATGCATGCCAGTCAAATGTAATGACACCTTTGAGATAAATTCTTTAATATATTTTGATTACACTTTGTACTCATTACGTGTTTTTTTTAGTTGGTGTAAATTAATAACATCTTCCTATGTCACTTTTCTATTTTGTTGTAATTATTAGTTTTAAAATATCCTTCCGGGTATCAATTAGAGAAACATGGTTGAGAGGTGTGACATATCAAACATGCCTAGAAAAAAATGTTCATTCATTAAAGCGTGAAGAATTCAGCAAACCATAAAGTAGCTTAGAGTGCCAATCCAAGCTCTGATGGTAATGTTCCAGTGATCCACTGAGATCTGGGAGTTGGCATTCACAGAGCCTTTCCAAGCCCAATAATGCTGGTAATGCTGAAGTGGATAGACACAACATTCCCGTCAGCCCAGTTGGCTGTCTCTTTAGTTTTTAAAGGGAAGTCCTAAACTCAGCCTTTGATGCTAGAAAAGGAGAGAGCACACTGTACATGCATGCAACTTGAATAAATCAGAGCATCCACTAGGGAGTACACACTTGTAGCATTCAGTCTGTCCTACAAATGGCAGGATGGAGGTGGGTCCAGGTGCCAGCAGCTTCTCTGGAGATGCCCCCCCCCCCCCGCAGCTGCATATGTAAAGAAAAGCAGGAGCAACAATTTAAAATGATGACTACTGGTTTGTTCCATTTATGGGAGCTGAATATAGGGGGACTTTTGTAAAATGTTTGGATCGTACACAATGGCATAACACACAGTACTATTAGAGTAAAAAAGACAGCAACAATCCTTATGCTGAGCATTAGGAAGAGGGAGTGTCCCTCAATGTAGAAGAGTTACCCTAGTACTGAGGAATGGTGTTTCCCATACTGACCTGGAAAGTTAATGCCATGGAGGGTCAGTCTCCTTCATCATCCGCACGATGACGGCGAAGGTCGCATTAGTTCTGGTAAAAGCCAGTAAGCCGATTCAGGCACTGTTTTGAAAAAGTGGGACTGGCCTCTAGCTGTAACTTGCTGAATGGCAGGATAGAGCATGGCATATTTCAGCTGAAGCCGTTGTAGCCTTTTTTTCACAATAATAAACTTTGACCTCTTACACTGGACCTCTGTGGAAAAATCTGGGAAAAAAGAGACTTAAGCCCCATTGTATGGGACCGTGCCCTTCTCCCTTGCAAGGTGAAGGATAATCTTGCGGTCCTTGTAGTTCAAGAGTCTAGCTAGCAGGGTGCATGGTGGGTTGCTAGCAGGGAGGGGCTGAGGTGGTGTGCGGTGTGCCTGCTCTACGCCACAAATGTGTGTGGTCATGTCCTTCAACCCTCTCAGGCAACCTCACTATATGTACAATGTTGCACCTGAGGCAGTTTTCTGTCATCCACTGCAGTGGTTCTCTCCGTGATCCATTGGAGATCTTGGCGGAGAAGGGAGACCGTTTCTTTAAGAACCCCAAAACGCTCTTTGAGGTCATCCACGAAGACCGTGCATTTATGAACCACTTGTAGTATGTCACTGAGCGTGGGTTGCACAGAATCATCTGATTGTATATTAAATATATCAGGAGTAGGGAAGGGGAAGTCTCCAGGGCACTATGTCATCCAGCACAGCCATCCCTCAGGTTCTACTAGCTCTGAGTCAGAGAGGGAGGCATGGGCTTCAGGGAGAGAGGAGCTGCCAGCACCCGACAGCCTCTCGGCGTGGTAGAGCATGTCTCTGGGCTGCTCCTTCCCTGGGGGTTTGTTGATTTTTAGGATCTTACCCCCTGGTCTTTCTGCTTCTCCATGCCTTATGGTGTGCATTGCGGCTGGGGAGAGCAGACGCCATCTTGGGACTCCAGGGCCTCCTCCTTGACTCTGCAGGGTATCATCGGCTACAGGAGGGTCAGGATATGTCTGGGTGCAGCTAGGAACCGGCTGTGAGAGGATGAGATCGATATCTTTGAGGGGAAAGAGCGAGGGAAGGATCAAAGCAAGATACACAGGGGGAGCTCTGTGAAGTGTGTCCACTCACATGCCGATTCAGGTCTTGCCCACATAAAATGTTAGTGTAGACCCTGGTCCTAAACTGGGGCTATAATGTAAATTTAGTTTTTGGACTCAGACTGATTGTACAGTTTATCTGGTCTTTCCCTAATCTCAGTTGGGGTGTGAATTTCTCACTGTCGCCAGTAGGTGTCGCTGGTACCACAGGCCAGTATGAGAAGTACAACTGAATTGAGATATGAATATTTATTCTTCTTTCAGCCAGCCCAGTAGGAGGTTCTTAGCTGCTGGTGCATTCTGGGAAAGGATATCTATTTGGGCTGGGCCATGTACTCGCTCTCTCTTGCCTTAGGTCCTCCTGACCTGAGGACATGCTGCTGCAGTGAGCTCTGCAAGTAGGCCCAGAAGCCTGTCTTGGGCCTACTATTCCTAAGGTGGTCCTTAGACTGTCTTGCCTGGCATGGAAGAAGCCAAGCCATGCTGAGAAGATCCAAGGGAGGACCCTTGTTGGAAAGAGCCAGGATGAGGACTGGTCTCACAGGAAGGCCTGGTGACTCGTTTGGAGGACACACCTACATATAAAGCATGCTTACAGTGTTGCCAGGTTGGCTTAAAGGTTCTGACACTGTTAAGCTGAATCTTGTTCTACATCTGAAAACATGTTTGCAGTATTGGGTCGATTTAAAGGTTCTGGTACTGTGAAGCTGTAATTTTTATGGATCCAATGAGTCTGTAAGTGATCTGCTACTGGTATCTGAGGCCCCTAACCCTCTCTCCTACTACCTCAATTCTAGTTCTGCATTAACCACCTAACAGCTACAGCGTGGGCCTTAATTGCCGGGAGGGCGTCCATGTAATAAAAAACAAAGCAGTGATTAAATACCACCAAAAGAAAGCTCTTTTTGTGTGAAAAAAATATAAAAATGTCATTTGGGTCCAGTGTTGCATGACCACGCAATTGTCATTCAAAGAGTGACAGTGCTGAAAGCTGAAAATTGACCTGGGCAGGAAGGGGTTTTTTTTTTTTATAGATCTGTTTATTATGTTATGTATCACATAAAAACACACAAAAGAACATTTAAACAAAACAAAAAAAAAAAAATGACAAGTTCCAATGCAAAGAATGCATAGTTGACAAAAGAAAAGACCGAAGGCATTGGATACGACCAATCTTTGAGCTGTGCTGCTCTAGATGAGCACCTTGAGTATCAACTGCCTGCCATGTTGTATGTGCATTAAGGATTATGACCACTGTCAGTCTTGCATCTGCCTGGTGTATTAAGTTGGCTTAATAGTCAAGGGTTTATTTCATAGCTGATGATAACGAGGGTTCCTCCAACCATTTACGCCATACTTTATCATATTTGGTAGGGCAGCCCCTAGTCATGTGTGTGTCTTTGTACAATGGGAGATTGTTGTTCACTAGTTGTTTCCATTGAGCAAGGGATGGGGGAGAGGGGTTCTTCCACTGCATTGCAATATTTTTCCTGGCATAGAAAAGGAGCAGCCCAATCAGTGTCCTCTTGGCTGCAGTTGGAACTAAGTTTTCAACAAGTCTCAGGGGGCAAACTGCCATGGAGGGTTGTATGGGGATTTCAGCAACTAGCTCAATCAGAGCCAGTACCCTAACCTTAGGACAATGCCAGAAAATATGCAAGAAATCTCCCAGAGAGATGCCACATTGACAACATTCCAGTGAAATTAGTTCATCTTATGAAGCCTATAAGGGGTGAAATGTACTATTTTGAATTGCACCAGACGTTTGTGAAGTGATACAAAGCATCGGAAAGGGAAATCCCAGACATCATCCCAGTCATCGTTATCCAAATCCGGGATGTCACTCTGCCATCGGGTCCAAAGCCCTTCCATAGGTGGTAGATATATATATATACTAAATGGAAATAAGGGTGTGAGGCAGGCTTCTCATCTTACTCCATGTGGAGTATTCGTTTCATCCCGATTGGGCAACTGTGCAGGAGGACCCTGGAAACTGTGCACTAAAGGCATGATAAAGCTGTAAATAAAGGACAAAATTATTCGAGGGAATATTGTACATGGAGGAAAGTTGTGAGAGAGGGATTAGTGACTGATGTGATACCACCTGCGAGATTAGCTTTATACTAAATTTAGTCCAAGCACAGGGATCAGAAAGCTTGTCTAAATGTAGTAAATTGGGGTTTCGCCATAGTGGTGGAGAGACAGTTGTTTTTTGATAGCCTTTACAGGCCAAGCCTACTCTTCAAGCACGCAGGGTGCTGAGCATAGAGGGGGTCAGCTCAGAAGGGGCTCGCAATCCTCTAAAAACAAGAAATTTAAGGGCTTATGCAGAACCCACCGTTGCAGCCTCCAGTGCTACTGAGGAGTTGAATAGATTTGGCTTCAACCACCATGCTACAGTCACCAACTGTACAGCCAAAAAATATTTGTGGCAATCAGGGAAAGCCAAACCGCCCTGTGAAAATGGGCGCATCAAGGTGCTCAGTTTGTACCTGGGTGGTGTGGGACCCCAAAGAAATGAACAAAAGATCTTGTTCAAATGTGTGTAAAATTATTTAGGTATCCATTGCGGGGAATGGCAAAATAGATCAATAGTTCAATTTAGGAATAATTTTCATTTTTATCAAGTTGATACGCCACAGAAAGGATAATGGTAAGCTCTCCAATGCCTTCAGTTTAACTTTCACCTCTTGTAAAACTGGGAGCAAATTTAGGGAGAGGAAGTCCGTAGCTCAATGTGAAACCATTACACCAAAATACTTGAAAGTATCTACCCACTGCAGAAGAGTAGCTTAAGGGTTTGTGGTGCTGGCTACTCGATCTATGGGAAATAGTAGAGACTTAGACCAATTAACTCTAAGGCCAGTAGTAAAAGTAACATATCATCTGGTGAAGAGGTAAAGTGCGTAGTGCTTCGGCCACTGATTTGATCGCAATGCCAAATAATGCGGGAGAGAGAGGGCAGCCCTGTCTAGTTCTCCTGCTGAGCCCAAAGGAAGGGGAAAGGCCACCTCCCAGGTGCACCTCTGAGGTCAGACATCTGTATTATACCTTAAGCCAATCTATGAAAACTAGGGGGAACCCCATTCTATGCAGCGTCTCCCATAAAAAAGGAAATTCGACAGTGTCAAAGACCTTTTCTATGTCTAGAGAGACCAATACCCGCAAACCCATGTTGAGATGTTGGGCATGTATATCCGTGTGTAGCCCATGGAGGTTGACATCTGTGGCTCTACATGGCATAAATCCGATTTGGTCTGAATCAATCACAGAGGATAGCATCGGGTATAATCTTAGGGCAAGCAGTTGAGAATTATAAAGTCACTATTCAATAATATGATGGGTCTGTAAGAGGAGCAGGACTTGGGATCCTTAGGGGGCTTTTATATGAGAGTCAGATAGGCGTAGTACATAGAGGCAGATAATTTCCCCTCCGTGAGGCACCGGGTATATAAGGAGGCCAGAGGCAGTGCCAATAGTTCACCATGTAGCTTATAAAAGTCGATCCGGAAGCTATCTGGACCCAGTGCCTTTGCAGAAGGGAATGACTGGATTGCCTTGAGGACCTCCTCAGCAGTGATGGGTCTCACCAGTGTCTCACACTCTCAATCCGAAAGCCAACCCTGTGCCAGTAGATCCAAAAGATCATTTAGATCACCTGGTTGGAGATCTGAGGGCAGAGCAGAAGTATACAATGTTTCATAAAAAACCTTGAAGGTCGCTAAGATGTCCGAAGGGGAAGACAGTGTCGCACCTTTAGGAGTAGTGAGTTCAGGGTTTAATGTAAGTAGTCTATCATGCTGGGCCATTATAGCCAACAGACGTCCGTTTAGGACACCCTCTTCAAAGAAACGCTGTTTATGTTTAGTCTGGTTACCTCAGATAAGTGAAATTGCAATTCCCGCTGGGCAGCCAACAGTGCATCAAAGTTACTAGTAATGGGGTCATTATTATAAGCAGTGGCATAGTCACTGCATTACGTGAAGCAGGGGATCGCAACACTACAGCGAGAGGGCTATGGTCCGACAGGCCGCTAGGTAAGTAAGATTCATTAAATACAGTCAGGTCCATAAATATTGGGACATCAACACAATTCTAATCTTTTTGGCTCTATACACCACCACAATGGATTTGAAATGAAACGAACAAGATATGCTTTAACTGCAGACTTTCAGCTTCAATTTGAGGGTATTTACATCCAAATCAGGTGAAAGGTGTAGGAATTACAACAGTTTGTATATGTGCCTCCTACTTTTTAAGGGACCAAAAGTAATGGGACAATTGGCTGCTCAGCTGTTCCATGGCCAGGTGTGTGTTATTCCCTCATTATCCCATTTACAAGGAGCAGATAAAAGGTCCAGAGTTCATTTCAAGTGTGCTATTTGCATTTGGAATCAATATGAGATCCAAAGAGCTGTCACTATCAGTGAAGAAAGCCATCATTAGGCTGAAAAAACAAAGCAACCCATCAGAGAGATAGCAAAAACATTAGGTGTGGCCAAATCAACTGTTTGGAACATCCTTAAAAAGAAAGAACACACCGGTGAGCTCAGCAACTCCAAAAGCCCCGGAAGACCGCGGAAAACAACTGTGGTGGATGACCGAAGAATTATTTCCCTGGTGAAGAAAACACCCTTCACAACAGTTGGCCAGATCAAGAACACTCTCCAGGAGGTAGGTGTATGTGTGCCAAAGTCAACAATCAAGAGAAGACTTCACCAGAGTGAATACAGAGGGTTCACCATAAGATGTAAACCATTGGTGAGCCTCAAAAACAGGAAGGCCAGATTAGAGTTTGCCAAACATGTAAAAAAGCCTTCACCGTTCTGGAACAACATCCTATGGGCAGATGAGACCAAGATCAACTTGTACCAGAGTGATGGGAAGAGAAGAGTATGGAGAAGGAAAGGAACTGCTCATGATCCAAAGCATACCACCTCATCAGTGAAGCATGGTGGTGGTAGTGTCATGGCGTGGGCATGTATGGCTGGCAATGGGACTGGTTCTCTTGTATTTATTGATGATGTGACTGTTGACAAAAGCACCAGGATGAATTCTGAAGTGTTTTGGGCAATATTATCTGCTCATATTCAGCCAAATGCTTGAGGACTCATTGAATGGACAATGAACCAAATCATACTGCAAAAGCAACCAAAGAGTTTTTTAAGGGAAAGAAGTGGAATGTTATGCAATGGCCAAGTCAATCACCTGACCTGAATCCGATTGAGCATGCATTTCACTTGCTGAAGACAAAACTGAAGGGAAAATGCCCCAAGAACAAGCAGGAACTGAAGACAGTTGCAGTAGAGGCCTTGCAGAGTATCACCAGGGATGAAACCCAGCGTCTGGTGATGTCTATGCGTTCCAGACTTCAGGCTGTAATTGACTGCAAAGGATTTGCAACCAAGTATTAAAAAGTGAAAGTTTAATGTATGATTGTTAATCTGTCCCATTACTTTTGGTCCCTTAAAAAGTGGGAGGCACATATACAAACTGTTGTAATTCCTACACTATTCACCTAATTTGAATGTAAATACCCTCAAATTAAAGCTGAAAGTGTGCAGTTAAAGCACATCTTGTTCGTTTCATTTCAAATCCATTGCGGTGGTGTATAGAGCCAAAAAGATTAGAATTGTGTCTATGTCCCAATATTTATGGACCTGACTGTACATCCGCAAGAAGCGAAGGATTAGCAAAGGAGAGATCTATACAGGAGGCGGTTTTATGGGTAGCGGAGAAACAAGAATAGGTTCTAATAGCTGGATGTTTCCACTGCTAAACCTCCATAAGACCCACCACCTGAGCCCAGGCAGAGAGATCAGTGGAGAAATATTTAGGCGGGACAGACCTATCCAAATCGGGAGAAAGGATGGCATTAAAATCTCCCATAACTAGAATTTTTGCAGGGCAGTAGGGGGTGATGCTCTCCAGGACATCGTAAAGAACTTCTGGGGAGAAGGGGGGCGGAACATATATTGTTACCATTATGTACCTTTGAGACCACAAGGTAAGAGCCAGCACTACATATTTTGTGTGTTGTGGATTCATATGGATCTCTTCAATGAGGCAGGGAACATTTTTATGCACTAAAATCAACACGCCTCTGGCAAAGGTGGAGTATGTTGCGTGATATGCCTTTTGTAATCAGGGTTTTTTTAGAGTCAGGATCTTGCTGCCCATTAAGTGAGTCTCCTGCAGGAGGATTAACTGAGGGTAATGTGATTTCATGTATGAGTCCCTGTATGAGTCAGGTATGAGTCCCCATACATTCCATGAAAGGACAGTGAAAGAAGAAACATCACGGGTAGTCATAGCAAGGACAGAATATCATGGAACTGGGATGAAAGAATTGCAATTTAAAGTAATAACACATGGGCAGCATGATCCACACAGAGCAGCACAGCAAAACACTTGTACACGGACAATAAAGTAACATAAATGGCATCAAAGTGCCTACCCTGCCCATATCACACAGCCCTCCAAAAACAAGAAGCAGTGGAGATAGGGGCTTAATACCTAAAAAAACATGCCAAACTGGTAATAGTAGTCTCACTATGTCCATTGAAGCTCTAAATAGAAGAGACCAAACCAGTCAAGAGCCCCAACCTTTGAAACTGGGGGGTGCAAGGTCCAATGGGGAAGGTAGCCCAGCTGACTATTGCCAGGTCCTGCGTGGGGAGTAGAAGACCCAAACTGGTCCACTGGGTAACAGAAAACTCCCCGAAAAAAAACTCAGCAGTATGTTCAGTTACCATGGGTGAAAAATAGAGGTATAAAAGAGAGGGGAGGGAAACAAATGGAAGATAGTGGTGACACATTATCATGACTCAAGGAGACTCTGGAAATTCGGAAGAACAGTGAAGAACAGGCAAGGCAAATGGGTCCTGCAGACAAGTGGGTGGACAATTATTGTAAAGATTATAACCATCAGCGGCACAGAGAGGCGATAGCACAAAAGCATCAATGGGAATCAAACCAGTCAGCTACTGCCTCTGGGGTATCAAAGAAATGTGCCCGATCAATATCAGTCACTCTCAGCCTGCTGGGATAGAGTAAGCTGAAAAAAATGTTTTTTTCCCCAAAGCCTCCTACAGATCTCACGCCTCTGCTGTACCTTTTGCGAATAGTCCAGGAAGAATAGGAGCTTAGCATTTTCATATTTCAAGTCGGGTGTCTAACGAGCAGCAGCTAGTATGTGGTCGCAGTCTCCGTAATTTAGTAAGCAAAGCAAAAATGTTCGTGGGGGGGCTCCCGGAGCCGGAGGATTCGGCGGGACCCTGTGAGCCCGCTCCACCACGTAGGTGGAGGGCACGGTGCCAAGGTTAAACAGGGAGACCATTAGCTGCTCGGCAAATTCTGCAGGCTTGTTGCCCTCAGATCGCTCTGGGAGACCCAGGAATGCAAATGTTTTTCTGGCACAGACGGGTACATAGTTACATAGTTAGTCAGATTGAAAAAAGACACAAGTCCATCTATTTCAACCAAAAAAAATAAAAATTATATATAACCATACAATCCCATATACAATCCTTCACCCACAGTTGATCCAGAGGAAGGCAAAAAAACTCCAGCAAAGCATGATCCAATTTGCTATAGCGGGGGGAAAAATTCCTTCCTGATCCCCCGAGAGGCAATCAGATTCACCCTGGATCAACTTTGCCTAAAAATGTTAGTACCCAGTTATATTATTTACATTAAGAATCCAGGCCTTTTTTAAAGCAACGTGCTGGCCAACACCACCTCTGCAGGGAGTCTATTCCACATTTTCACAGCTCTAACTGTGAAGAAACCTTTCTGTATTTGAAGATGAAATCTTTTTTCCTCTAAACATAAAGAGTGCCCCCTTGTCCTTTGTGATCACCTTAAAGTAAATAACTCAACACCAAGTTCACTATATGGACCATTTATGTATTTGTACATGTTGATCAAGAGAGAATAAATTCAGTTCCTCTAATCTTTCCTCACAGCTGAGCCCCTCCATGCCTCTTATTAATTTGTTGCCCTTCTCTGCACTTTTCTTGGTATCTATTACACACTCTTGTAAGGCTCTGGCCTGGAGTTGTAAAGCTTGCGGTTCCCTGGAGTCTGCGTATACTGTATCCTACACCTCATATATACGTCCCTCAGCCTCAGTCATCCGTGACTGGAATATGTACATGTTGTTACAGATGAGGCTAATTTCAGTGGCCATACCATCGATTTTACCTGTAAGTTTCTCTGTGCTGGAGTTGATGGCCGCCAGGGTGTCTGCACCTGATGGGGAGACATCTGCCTATGATCTCAGGGAGCTTGGCGTGCTGACAGACATGTTGGTGTGAGGCAGCCTCATGGGAAAGATGGCGGCTGAGGAAGATAAGCGGAGGAGAGAGAAGCTTGAGCAAGTGTTATGCTGCTTACTTTGAGCCATCCGAGATGAGCCGGTGAATTGCGCGAATGTAGGGAGCCTGCCTAAGTCCTGTAGTGGTAGAAAAAGTCACCTGGAAAGCTTAGAAATGCCCATAGACAGGACCCGGGGCTCCTGGAACTCAAGTCTGCCCGTGCTCACATCCCGCCACACCCCCTAGGAAGGGGGTTTAAGTGATCAGTAAGCAGGTGGTTAAACTTTGAAAATTTTACATTCTGTTCCAAACTTTCCATTATAGCCATGGACTCAGCCCTGGGATAAACGCTAGCTCATGCCCTGCCTTCAGTAGATCCAGGGAGCACTACAGTACTAAAGGTGAACTTACATTTTAATGGAAGGATCACTAAATAATATTTAATAGATTCTATCACCAACTTATAAAAAGCAGATAAGGTCTTGGATCTCACATTCCTCGTTCCCCTTAGCCAAATCCGACATCACCTACTTGGGCATCAAAATCGGAACCACCCCCTCTACCCTCTATTCTCTGAACTTTCCTCCTTTACTCTCTAAAATCACCCATGAGCTGGAGAACTGGATGGATTTGCCTCTGTCATTACTGGGGAGATGTCACCTATTCAAAATGGTCAGCTTTGCTCGCCTGCTATATCCCTTGCAAACAATTCCCTTGCTGCTCAAACACAGAGATATTCAAATCCTAAACAAAACAATCTCTAAATTCATCTGGCAGCGGAAAAGACCACGCATAACATTATCTAAACTGCATCTCCCCAGGACTGATGGAGGCATCAGTCTTCCCAATATCAGACTGCATAATCTAGCATGCTTACTAAGAATAGGGCTAGACTGGTCAAGAGACACTTCCAGATTTGCCCATCTAGTGCTAAAACAAGAAATGACTTGTCCCTTTAACCTGAGGACTCTTCTCCACGCCCCCTGGAAACAGCTACCCTTCAACCTTCAACATAACCCGCTATTGCGAGACACAGCCATAGTGTGGAGGGAAGTACACAAATTAATGAACCTCCCAACACAGGTATCCAAACGCCTCCCGATCCAAGGGAACCCAAACTTCCCACCAGGCACCTCCACCAAGCATTCTCCATCCGGCAAGAAAGAGGCCTCTCTACCTTCGCCTCTCTTTGTGACTTAAACACAGGCCACCTGAAACCCTTCTCTACCCTAGCCAAGGATTTCTCCCTACCGCAAAACCACAATTTCCACTACTGGCAATGCGCCCAACATCTAAAGAATCTTTGCAAAGACGGCTCCAAGAGATTTCAGCACTCTTTCATCGTTGATCTTCTGGACACAAACTCCTATACCATCTCGGACATCTACAAACCACTACTCGCTAAGACCTCCCCCCCTTTTACCTCAACATCAGCTAAACACTGGGGAAAGGACTTCCAAGAGACTGACCTCATGGACAAAATCCTACAGGCATATCATAAAACTCTAAAACTGATTCCATGTGAACAATGGAGGGAGACCCAACTGAAAATCATCCATCGAGCCTACATCCCATTCCTCTGGGACATTCACAATGCTGCTTCTAGGAGTTGCCCCCATTGCTCTCAACCCAGACCTACCTTGACCCACCAATTCTGGTCATGCTCCTTCATCTCCACTTTCTGGGACAAAATCATTGAATTTATCTACAATGTTACCCTGACGCAAATTCCAAAGGACCCTCTGCTCCTAATCTTTGGTTATTGGGACAAACAACTTTTGTCCTGGTCCTCTGCCTCAACCACCCCCCATAAAGAATGGACCCTTCTATGCCTCTTTGCAGCGAGGAGAACAATTCTTTCAAATAGTTTTTATTGAAAGTTTTACAGTAACAGTTAAACAAAACTGTAATAGGTGATTACGGTCATACATTACAATAGACAGGATTTCAATTTTAGAGAAAAGCGTATGACCATACAGTATCTTAACATAAAACAAAACAAACTTGAAATTGTAGTAACGTAAAAGCGTTGGACGCGATGAGTCGCTCCCCTACTCCAGGCACCCCATCTGGGAACAGTCTGTGTCAGTGGAGAGAGAAGACGACACATCGCGTATTAAATTCTCCCTTAGATTGTGTTTCAAACAAGAGCAATGTAAAGCAGGAAGGGGAAAGGAAATCTAAGAGGAGAGGGCGGTGGAGACGAAAAGAAAGAGAATAGGAAGAAGGAGAA
>BLSH010086106.1:12342-28276 GCA_018402905.1 Glandirana rugosa
ACACATACCTTACCCGTCGAACTTGTAGACCTTTCCGGGGTAGTTACAATTTTCTATATGGATCCAAAATCTCGTCGTATACAAGGGTACAGTAAAAGTAACTTCCGGTACATATAAAGTCGTCCTGTTACGATTTGGTGTATGACGTAGATACTGTTGTCGTACCGAAGGATCATTTTCTTAGGTCCTCGAATAGACCGGACGGACGTCAGGTCTGGAAAGTGCCTAACTTTTATATATTTTTTATGTAGTTTCTTCTGGGTTCTGACAACTCGTTAATCTTATGATATAGTCCGTTCTTATTCTGTGTTAAGGAGAAGGTTTTGAGGTCGTTGACAAGAGGAGTCAAGGGTCTATAACCAGATAAGCTCCTGGATTCTTTTACTAGGAAGCCATGCTGTTGTCATAGATGCAGTATGTGGTTTAGCATTGTCCTGCTGAAATATACATGGCCTTCAATGAAAATGACATGGGAACATATGCTGCTCTAAAACCTAGGTATATCTTTTAACATTGATGGGGCCTTTCCAGATGTTCAAGCTGCCCATTCCATACACACTAATGTACCCCCATACCATCAGAGATGCTGGCTTTGGAAGCTGGAAGATACCTCCCCTCTTTAGTCTAGAGGACACGGGGCCTGTGGTTACCAAAAAAGAATGTCTCACATTTCGATTCATCTGACCACAGAAGTTTTCCACTTTGCAACAGACCATTTTAAATGATCTTTGGCCCAGAGAAGACAGCAAAGTTTCTGGATCATATTCAGATATGGCGTCTTCTTTCCATGATAGAGTTTTACCTTGTATTTTGGATGGTATGGCGAGCTGTGTTCACATACATTGATTTTTGGAAGTATTCCTGAGCCCATGCAGTGATTACATCACATAATCATGGCTGATTTTAATGCAGTGCCGACTGAGGGCTTGAATCACGAGTATCCAATATTGCATTTCTGCCTTGTCCCTTGCAACAGGACTTTCATCCGTTCAAAAAAACGGATGCTGACGGAAGCGGATGAAAACTGATGAAAATAGCTGATCATCAGTTGTCATCAGTTTCTCCATAGAGTTACATTAATGTCCGTTTTTCATCCGTCAACGGATGGATGAAAAACGGACAAACGGTCCGTATGTGTGAAAGGGGCCTAAGGCCATGCGTCAAAAAAACGGATCGGACGAAAAACGGATGTAAACTGATGAACGGTCAGTTTTTCATCCGTTTTTTGCATTGGTAGTGGATGTAAAAAAGAAAACTGATGAAAAACTGATGACCACAGATGAAAAAATGGATGAAAAAAAACGGATGAAAAATGGATGACCTGATGAACTGATAAACTGATGAACTGATGAACGGTCCGTGTGTGTGAAAGGACCCTAAGGCCCCTTTCACACATACGGACCGCTTGTCCGTTTTTCATCCATCCGTTGACGGATGAAAAACGGACATCAATGCAACTCTATGAAAAAACTGATGACAACTGATGATCAGCTATTTTCATCAGTTTTCATCCACTTCCGTCAGCATCCGTTTTTTTGAACGGATGAAAGTCCTATTTTTCATCCGTCAAAAAAACGGATCGGACGAAAAACGGATGTAAACTGACGAACGGTCAGTTTTTCATCCGTTTTTGCATTGGTAGTGAATGTAAAAAAAAACTGATGACCACTGATGAAAAAACGGATAAAAAAAAACAGATGAAAAACGGATGAAAAACGGATGAACTGATAAACTGATGAACGGTCCGTGTGTGTGAAAGGACCCTAATAGTTTAGACCAGTGTTCCCCAACCCTGTCCTCAAGGCCCACCAACAGGTCATGTTTTCAGGATTTCCATTATTTTGCACAGGTGATTTGATCAGTTTCACTGCCTTAGTAATTACCACAGCTGATTCATCTGAGGGAAATCCTGAAAACATGACCTGTTGGTGGGCCTTGAGGACCGGGTTGGGGAACACTGGTTTAGACTACTACAGTGGTTTACAGCTTCCGCAGAAGCCAATGAAATCTCACATATGCATACTTATATTGTACCAAGCTGGCCCAATGCAAGTATCAATGCAAGTATGCAAAATATATTAACCTTGGATACATAAAGGTACTTAAGTAAATTTATTGAAATAAAAAATATTGCACTTACATGGTATAAATAAGGAATCAGCAGTATAAAAATGTGCTGGCCAGCACTCACAGGACCGCTAACGATATCCCCCTTCGATGGGATCCGGCACGATCAGTCCTGTAAGTGCTGGCTGATTCCTTATTTATACCATGTAAGTGCAATATTTTTTATTTCAATAAATTTACCTTAGTGTTACTGGATTACACTATTGGGCTTTTCGTACATCCCTCTGGGTATCCATTGCGGTCTGATTCTGGGCACAGAGCGTTTTCGGTCGGAACCTCTGCAGTGTGAAAAGGACCCCACATCCCCGCAGGGGGACCCTGGCAGGGTAGGAAGCCAAAGGCGGTTTTACAAGTTGCATCTGGTAAGTATATAAGCTGTCCCGTGAAGGATTCACACTGCATGTAGTGCTGTTTAACACGTTGGGTGTCTCCTCTTCTTACTCTGTGCCTGGTGTGGCGGTACAACTATCAAGGATCTTCATCTATTTTTCATAATAAGACTGTCCGGTTTTAGTGTCTAGTGTAAGGACATTTATTAGCCATCTCCAAAGACTGTTTTTTCACCTTTTACCTGTTTTTTGTATCCACGAATTGGAGCATTAGTGTTGCTCAGTTCTACTTATATCACGGCAAAGAGGGGTACTAGCCTGTTCTTGTCACATTGAATAGGAGTCAGCACTGCTCAGGGATTTGACAAATTGTATTTATCTTTTGGTTGTGAGATAGAGCAGCAGCTCATACCCTCTGATGTAGTAATAATGCGCAATTTTCCTCTAGCGCAGTATTAATATATGATATCACAAAAAGTAGGAAAGTGTGAAATTAATAAACCTAGAAGCCAGCCCATGGATTATTTTTCCTTGATTGGCCCAAATAAGCACTCTGGCAAGGAAAATACTGACTACTTGCTGATGGAGATCAATGACCCCACAAGTACTGAAGGGCCTCATATAGAGGACCATAGCGTTGGCCCTGGGGCTTTATATGAATTTAAGCTAAAGAGTAGCTCTTAATATCTTCTGAATAAAGCTTTAAAGGATATTGTTACAGCTGAACATATTTGAGGTTGTGGGGGTGTATGGGACGGTTTCACGCACAGGCTAGACTTTTGGTTTTGTAAGCGAGTTCTAAGTTACAGGAAGCCACTCTGTTTCAAATAAAACAGCTACAAAATTTGATTCTAAATGGCGTTACGTATACAAAATTGGCATATTCAGTAATTATATATATATATATATATACAGTATCTCACAAAAGTAAGTACACCCCTCTCCCTTTTGTAAATAATTTATTCTATCTTTTCATGTGACAACACTGAAGAAATGACACTTTGCTACAATGTAAAGTAGTGAGTGTACAGCTTGTATAAGGGCTCTTTCACACTAGCAGAGGCCGTTTTGACGGGCTCCACTGCTCAGCGGGGATCCATCCGTTTATCCCCGCTGAGCCGGCGGACGACAGGACAGTCTCTGCACTCTGTGCAGAGACTGTCCTGTCACAGCTCCGTTCTCCTCTATGGAGGACCGGGTGAACACGGAGCATCTGTTTTTTGGCAGATCGGAGCGGATCGGGTGTCAGCGGACATGTCACCACTGACATCCGTCGCTCTATAGAGAGCAATGGAGCGTCCGTTCGGGCCCGTCTGAAAAACCGACAGGCAGACCCAAACGATCCACCCGTGTGAAAGGGGCCTAACAGTGGAAAAAATTTGCTGTACCCTCAAAATAACTCAACACACAGCCATCACTCACTACTTTACATTGTAGCAAAGTGTAATTTCTTCAGTGTTGTCACTGATCACTGAAAGTTCAACATGGCACCGACGTATGAGTGCTGTCAGCATTGCTGCAGAGTTTGAAGAGGTGGGGGGTCAGCCTGTCAGTGCTCAGACCATACAACGGACACTGCATCAAATTGGTCTGCATGTCGTCCCAGAAGGAAGCCTCTTCTAAAGATGATGCACAAGATAGCCCACAAACAGTTTGCTGAAGACAAGCAGACTAAGGACATGGATTACTGAAACCAAGTCCTGTGGTCTGATGAGACCAAGATAAACTTATTTAGTTCAAATGGTGTCAAGCATGTGTGGCGGCTACCCGGTGAGGAGTACAAAGACAAGTGTATCTTGCCTACAGTCAAGCATGGTGGTGGGAGTGTCATGGTCTGGGGCTGCATGAGTGCTGCCGGCACTGGGGAGCTACAGTTCATTGGGGGAATCATGAATGCCAACATGTATTGTGACATACTGAAGCAGAGCATGATCCCCTCCCTTCAGAGACTGGGCTGCAGGGCAGTATTCATACATGATAACGACCCTAAACACACCTCCAAGATGACCACTGCCTCACTAAAGAAGCTGAGGGTAAAGGTGAAGGACTGGCCAAGCATGTCTCCAGACCGAAACCCTATTGAGCATCTGTGGGGCATCCTCAAACGGAAGGTGGAGGTGTGCAAGGTCTCTAACATCCACCAGCTCTGTGATGTCGTCATGGAGGAGTGGAAGAGGACTCCAGTGGCAACCTGTGAAGCTCTGGTGAACTCCATGCCCAAGAGGGTTAAGGCAGTGCTGGAAAATAATGGTGGCCACACAAAAAATTGACACTCTGGGCCCAATTTGGAGATTTTCACTTAGGGGTGTACTCACTTTTGTTGCCAGCAGTTTAGACGTTAATGGCTGTGTGTTGAGTTATTTTGAAGTAAGTTTACACTGTTATACAAGCTGTACACTCACTACTTTACATTGTAGCAGTGTAATTTCTTCAGTGTTGTCACATGAAAATATATAATAAAATATTTACAAAAGTGTGAGGGGTGTACTCACTTTTGTGAGATACTATTATATATATATATACACACACACACACACACACTATGAAGCTGGATGTCCAAATTAAAGGAGATAAAACCCACCAGGTTTCCAATTCTTCATAGTGCAGCACAACGCACATTGTTCTGTATGCTGACCTGTGCTGGGTTAAAGTATGGTATGAACCACAACACAGTGGTAGACCCTAAATGGACATTTTCTATTAGACATGTGGGATTCGTTTTTTGTCACAAATCGACATTAGGACAAAAGTTTTGTTATTCGGAGATTCGGATACATCACAATAGTAACACATTCAACATAAATAACAAAATTAACAAATTCATTTGTATTAATTTGTTTCATTTGGATAATATTATGCAATAGTCTTGGCCTCTTGTTAATGTTTAAAGCATCTGAAATAACATAAGGTCAAAACAAATGATCCAAATTGATTCAGATTCATTTGTTTTTATTCTAGTGAGTAGTGTTGAGCGAACCCGACCCGGACATTTAAAAAAAAAAAGTTTGGGTTCGAGTTGGGGGTTCTGGTATTTGATTCCACGTGTTGAATAGCTGCCAAGGGCAGCCAATCAACAAGTGTTTCACTGGTTTGCCCTTAGAAGCCATCACAGCCATGCCTACTAATGGCATGGCTGTGATTGGCCAGTGCAACATGTGACCCAGCCTCTATATGGGGCTGGAGTCACCGTGCTGCATGTCATATGCTCTCAGGATAGTTTAGGGAGAGAATGCTGCTGGCTCTGTGAAGGACAGATTGCAGATATTATATAACATCTCATCCTGCATTACTGAACGATCTGATTGTGGACTAGTTAGAGATACTAGTACTGCTGCTTTGAGGGACAGATTGCAGACCTCATCCTGCTGCACAGAACAATCTGACTGGACTAGGTAGAGTCTACTGCTTAGAGGGACAGATTATTGTTCTAAAATAATTTCCAAGTTCTATAGGGAAAGGTTCCAGCTGTTGCTTTAAGGGACAGATTGTTGTTCTAAAATCATCTCCAAGTTCTATAGGGAAAGGTTCCAGCTGTTGCTTTAAGGGACAGAATATTGTTCTAAAATCACCTCCAAGTTCTATAGGGAAAGGTTCCAGCTGTTGCTTTAAAGGGACAGATTATTGTTCTAAAATCATCTCCTAGTTCTATAGGGAGAGGTTCCTGCTGTTGCTTAAAGGGACAGATTATTGTTTGTTTTTTAATGGTTACAAAATTAAAAAGTGCATCTACATTGCTGGGTTAAAAAAAAAAAAAAAAAATTCCAAAAACTACATTTGCAGCCAGCA
The DNA here is from genome assembly GCA_018402905.1 of Glandirana rugosa. NCBI lineage: Eukaryota > Metazoa > Chordata > Amphibia > Anura > Ranidae > Glandirana > Glandirana rugosa. The sequence goes on from BLSH010086106.1 coordinate 18,585, forward strand.
GTGCATTTCTTGCAAAAAAAAAAAAAAAAAAAAAAAAAAACCAACAGTGTTGGCTACCACCTCCTCCTCCACCGCCACTTACACCGCCTCCTCAACCTCCAACTCCACATCCACCTCCATTTTTTATTTTTTTATGTGATTTTAGCTTAAAAATTATTTCCCTATTCCCATTTCTTGGTAGGGCACTTTTCCGACTCTTACCCCCATTTTCCTTCCTTTTGCAGACCTCTTGCCAGGACTTTGTTACAGCCATTTTTGTGCCTAAAAGTTCGGGTCCCCATTGATTTCAATGGGGTTCGGTATAAAGTTCGGGTCAAGTTCGGTCCCGAACCCGGACTTTTTCCCGAAGTTCGGCCGAACCCGAACTTCCAGAGGTTCGATCAACTCTACTAGTGAGCATAGCGTAAATTATAAAAAATGCACTATATAAACACATATGAAATGGAAACATACGTATTGCAATAAATAGTTGCAGAAAGGTATAAAAGTGAAATAAGATGATTCCTACTTATTGTGTTTGGGCTGAATGGAGGTGGAGCCATCAGAATCTCTGAATCACAACATAACAAATGAATCCTAATCTTCCAAAATAACTTCAGAAAATACAAATCGTTTCTGAACAATGAATATACGAAACAAATCTGAACATATGGAACAAATTCCGAAAACAAAATGATTCTACCATAATGAATACGACAAAACAAAATGAACAACTTAACAAATGAATCCTAAACAAATCAATTTTTTTTTGTCGTGAATATTTTTATAATTTTATTTTTATTTTTTTTTTGCAAAATTTAAAAGTGCTTTTAGATATTTGTTTGCTTAGAAAGATCCACTTATGTCACAACATAGTCAAGGATTAGGCTGTTAATTGCTTCTTTATTCTACAAGTGTGTTGATACACTTGATATCTTGTCTGCAGTAAAACACTTCTACAGGGTCACCTGCCGTACACTGGAGTGGGCACAGGAGAGCAGGGGAATGGCTACTGTTCATCAAACCACTCTACTATTCACTCCCTTGACAGCCATCAAAAGCAATAAACATATGAACATATACACTTTACTATAGACTAATGATCTGAGGGTCTACTGGTATAAATAAGCTGCTAAACAGGTACAACTCAATTAATGTAGGTGAATTGGTATCACTCAGTTGACATAAATTCAACCTGCTCTAGGATGGAGAGTTCTTAGGTCAATTCAGTATGCTAAAATTTGAGCAAGCATCAGAGGCCTACTAAGTGGGGGGAAAATTGGTGAAAATTGTTGTAAATTACCGTTCCTTGAGCAACGTTCAGTAGATCTTCAGCCGGATTTTTTACCTAAAGTAACTGTAGTTGCAGCAACAGGCTTCCAGGTATTACACTGAAGTGTTGCAAAACACTCTTACTGCAGTAAGGAAATAGAGCTTCACAGTGATCACTGACTTTGTAATATAACTACAGCTGACAGCAATCCAGTAAAGAGTTTAAATGATAATATTCAGGCTTTTTCTTCTCTGTGTCATTGCTTACACTTTTGCTAGGAATGGGTATATATAATCAGACTATATGTGAACAGTACTGTAATGATGGTCCTTAGCTCGCTCACCCAACGGGAACAATAGATGCAGATAATGAATCCGCTGCTTTGGATGATGATGAGGATGACACTCCAGCCCTCTGGCTCCTGGAGTCTGCTTCCACTGCCTCTCTCCCTGCGGTTCTCCCGGACCGATCGTTTTAGCTGTGGGCAGGTCTAAGGAATAGGCTCCACTTGACGCAGGGCAGGTCTATCCACTGAAGCGCTGCACAGACTGTGGAAGTAGGTCTGGCTTGATCGATTACTGCCGTCCAGAGAAAGCACGCCAGGCCGCACCCTTTGCTTAAATAAACTCTCCTACGAGGCACTGCTTCTCCCAGAAACCTTCCCCTGCAACACAGTCTGATGGGAAATGCAGTTCTCCTGCAGTATAGTCCTATGAAAAATCCATGAAGGCACACTACAACCCCCAGCATGCATTTCTTTTACCACAGTTGAAGTCACTGACTAATAACTGGCACTAGGGGGAAACAGCTGTATTGCACCTAAAAGCAGGAACATCTTTATTGCCGGGAGCATAACACTTAGCTCCTGGCTACACCAGTAAAGGGTTGGCAGGGGGCAGGCCACTTCATAAATAGGCGTGAGTCATGCCAGGGAGGGGTAGTCAGGTGGAAGATGGAGATGGAGTGCTGAGAAATCTGTCAGTGGCCTTTGAGGGTGCCCCCTAGTCTGGGGGGGGGGGGTGACCTTGGGCCGGGGCTCATGTGCTGGAAGGATCCTCCCAAAACACACAGCGAAACCCCTACCTGTAGACATGGGAGCAAGGAGAGAGGACAACAGGGGCAGATCAGCACGTCTGGGAGATCTCCTGAGAGTCAGTCAGGTGGGCTGGCTGGTGAGTGTCAAACTGAAGGACTGTGGGGAGAAGTTAGCTTGGAGGGTTAGTGAAAGGGGCAGCTGCAGCCAGGTGGGTTGGCAGTGCCTGAAGAGGTGGTGCTGGGATCAGTAGCCACAGGAGTGATGCAAGCTGGACACTGAAATTCTGCTACACAAGGGGCTTCGGGTTCCTGCCTGGTATTGCTTCAATCTGATGAGTGACTGTCATACAGTGCCTTGAAAAGTATTCATACCCCTTGAAATTTTCCACATTTTCTCATGTTACAACCAAAAACTTACATTTATTTTATTGGGATTTTATCTGATAGACCAACACAAAGTGGCACATAATTGTGAAGTGGAAGGACAATGATAAATGGTTTCAAAATGTTTTACAAAAAAATATCTGAAAAGTGTGGAGTGCATTTGTATTCAGCCCCCTTCACTCTGATACCCCTAACTAAAATCTAGTGGAACCAACTGCCTTCAGAAGTCACCTAATTAGTAAATAGAGTCCACCTGTGTGTAATTTAATCTCAGTATTAATACAGCTGTTCTGTGAAGCCCTCAGAGGTTTATTAGAGAACCTTAGTGAACAAACAGCATCATGAAGGCCAATCAACACACCAGACAGGTCAGGGACAAAGTTGTGGAGAGGTTTAAAGCAGGGTTTGGTCATAAAAAATATCCCAAGCTTTGAACATCTCACAGAGCACTGTCCAATCCATCATCCGAAAATGGAAAGAGTATGGCACAACTGCAAACCTACCAAGACATGGCCGTGCACCTAAACTGACAGGCTGGGCAAGGAGAGCATTAATCAGAGAAGCAGCCAAGAGGTCCATGGTAACTCTGGAGGAGCTACAGAGATCCACAGCTCATGTGGGAGAATCTGTCCACAGGACAACTATTAGTCATGCACTCCACAAATCTGGTCTTTATGGAAGAGTGACAAGAAGAAAGCCATTGTGGAAAGAAAGCCATAAGAAGTCCTGTTTGCAGTTTGCGAGAAGCCATGTGAGGGATGCAGCAAACATGTGGAAGAAGGTTCTCTAGTCAGATGAGACCAAAATTGAACGTTTTGGCCTAAATGCTAAAAGCTATGTGCGGCGGAAAACTAACACTGCACATCACCCTGAACACACCATTCCCACCGTGAAACATGGTGGTGGCAGCATCATGTTGTGGGGATGCTGTTCTTCAGCAGGGACAGGAAAGATGGTCAGAGTTGATGGGAAGATGGATGGAGCTAAATACAGGGCAATCTTAGAAGAAACCCTGTTAGAGTCTGCAAAAGACTTGAGACTGGGGCGAAGGTTCACCTTCCAGCAGGACAACGACCCTAAACATACAGCCAGAGCTATAATGGAATGGTTTAGATCAAAGCATATTCATGTGTTAGAATGGCCCAGTCAAAGTCCAGACCTAAATCCAATTGAGAATCTGTGGCAAGACTTGAAAATTGCTGTTCACAGACGCTCTCCATCCAATCTGACAGAGCGTGAGCTATTTTGTGAAGAAGAATGGGCAAAAATGTCACTTTAGGTGTGGAAAGCTGGTAGAGACATCCCCAAAAAAGACCTGCAGCTGTAATTGCAGCAAAAGGTACTACAAAGTATTGGTTCATTTTCCTTCCACTTCACAATTATGTGCCCCTTTGTGTTGGTCTATCACATAAAATCCCAGTATGGGCGCTGAATCAGTGGTGGGTTGCCAATCAGGGTTAGTGTATTCAGGGGGAAGGGTACTATGGGCTCTGCGGGCCTGTCTTTGTCTTCTTCGGGGCTGTGGGACGTTACTTGTGCAAGCCACACCAGCTTGAACTGCACTTATGTGACTCGCCACGTCACCAAGTGTTACTGCAGTGCTGGTTGTACGACCAGGATGTACTAGGCCGCTGGTGCTTGCCAGGTCACCAGAAGAATGAGCGGCGCTAGTACTGGTTCTATGCTCCATACGAGAGCCCTGTAGTTCTTGCACCTCAACAGCAGAACGGGATCTGGTACACCTGACCTTAGCAGGGACCACAACTCCGTCGTCAGAGCTACATTATCTCACAAAAGTGAGTACACCCCTCAGATTTATGTAAATATTTTATTCTATCTTTTCATGTGACAACACTGAAGAAATTACACTTTTCTCCAATGTAAAGCAGTGAGTGTACAGCTTGTATAACAGTGTAAATTTGCTGTCCCCTCAAAATAGCTCAACACGCAGCCATTAATGTCTAAACCGCTGGCAACAAATGTGAGTACACCCCTAAGGGAAAATGCCCAAATTGAGCCCAATTAGCCATTTTTCCTCCCCAGTGTCTGGTGACTCGTTAGTGTTACAAGGTCTCAGGTGTGAATGGGGAGCAGGTGTGTTAAATTTGGTGTTATCGCTCTCACTCTCTCATACTGGTCACCGGAAGTATAACATGGCACCTCATGGCAAAGAACTCTCTGAGGATCTGAAAAAAAGAATTGTTGCTCTACATAAAGATGGCCTAGGCTATAAGAAGATTGCCAAGACCCTGAAACTGAGCTGCAGCATAGTGGCCAAGACCATACAATGGTTTAACAGGACAGGTTCCACTCAGAACAGGCCTCGTCATGGTCAACCAAAGAAGTTGAGTGCAGTGTTCAGCATCATATCCAGAGGTTGTCCTTGGGAAACAGACGTATGAGTGCTGCCAGCATTGCTGCAGAGGTTCAATATGGGTGGGTCAACATGTCAGTGCTCAGACCATACGCCGCACACTGCATCAAATTGGTCTGCATGGCTGTCATCCCAGAAGGAAGCCTCTTCTAAAGATGATGGACAAGAAAACCCACAAACGGTTTGCTGAAGACAAGCAGACTAAGGACATGGATTACTGGAACCATGTCCTGTGGTCTGATGAGACCAAGATAAACTTATTTGGTTCAGATGGTGTCTAGCGTGTGTGGCGGCAACCAGGTGAGGAGTATAAAGACAAGTGTGTCTTGCCTACAGTCAAGCATGGTGGTGGGAGTGTTATGGTCTGGGGCTGTATGATACATTAATGGTTGTGTGTTGAGTTATTTTGAGGGGACAGCAAATTTACACTGTTATACAAGCTGCACACTCACTACTTTACATTGCAGCAAAGAGTCATTTCTTCAGTGTTGTCACATGAAAAGATAGAATAAAATATTTACAAAAATGTGAGGGGTGTACTCACTTTTGTGAGATATTGTATACTGCGGCAGGGCAGCTCTATTGCAGGACGTATATTGTACGTTGTTTCCTGCAATAGATACTTTGGGCATGCATGCACGACTGCTTCATGGAGGAGGAACCGATGTGCGTGCTCGGCAGACCCGATGTCCGTCGGCCAGCCGCTATCGCTCCACAGAGGGGCAGACCGGGGATCTGTCTCTGTAAACAAGGCGGATCCCCGTTCTGACAGGGGACAACATGGAGATCTGCTGTTCCTAGTGATTAGGAACAGCAATCTCTGTATTGTTCCTGTCAGCCCTTCCCCCACACAGTAAGAAAGCATAAACAGGGAACACATTTAACCCTTTGATCACGTCTGGTGTTAATCACTTCCCTGCTAGTGTCATTAGACAGTGACAGTGCATTTTTTCAGCACTGATCACTGTATTCGTATCACTGGTCCCCAAAAAGTGTCACTTAGGGTCAGATTTGTCCACAACAGTGTTGCAGACCCGCTAATTGGGTATGATATTGTTTGTGTGCATTAAGATTCATTAAAGTGTCTTTTTTCCCAAAAAAATTGCGTTTGAAAAACCGCTGTACAAATATTGTGTGACCTAAAAATATGCAACACCCACCATTTTATTCTCTAGAGCCTCTGCTAAAAAATGTATAATGTTTGGGGTTCTAAGTGATTTTATAGCAAAAAAAAAAAATGTTTTTTTTTTTTACATGCAGGATGGATTGCCAGAATTGGCCCCGACTGGAAATGGTTACAGAGCCGGTTCACACAGGGGAGACTTGTCAGGCGACTTAAGTCACCTGACAAGTCGCCTCTATTCAGTGCAATGGAACCATTCTAATAGGAGCGACTCAAGTCGCCCCGACTTAGAAAAAGGTTCCTGTACTACTTTGGGGGCGACGTCAGGTGACTTGCATTGACTTCTATTACAGAAGTCATTTGTAAGCCGCGCTGAGTCGCCCCTGAAGTCGGATCGCCCCTGTGTGAAGCGGCTCTTTAAATTCATACTAGGCTCTTATCACTGGGAGCACAGATAGATGAATATACTTTGCTGGGTGTGAGAGAAAGTGTCACCCGTGCTTTGTGCATGTGGTCATGTGACCGGTTAGTTCAGTTGGTTACAGTGTGGTGCTAATAACGCCAAGATCGTGGGTATGATCCCTGTATGGGCCAGAGCTTTTTTCAAACACATAGGCTAACATGGAGGGGCTTTTAGAGGCACTTAAAAAAATCGAAAAACGTCCTTAACAGCAGCTGTAAAAATATCCTGTGTGCATGAGGCCTAACTTTTTGCAAGAACTTTCTTACATACCCTTGGTGCAAGTTACCGAATGTGACCAGTTCCTGGAATACAAAAAGACAACTGAAATATCAGTAAATGAATAACAGCCCAGCAGGGCCGGCTCTACCACTAGGCGGAGTAGGCGGCTGCCTAGGGCGCACTGCCACCTAGGGCGCCTGGCCACTGTTGATCTGTCACTGGCTGCTCTGCATTGATTCATGTAAAAACTGACACTGTCTGACTGAGATAATGAGATTGTATTATCACATGCCATTTGCAAATGTGTATAGAAATAGTGACTGATCTGCCAAATATCCCCACCCCCCATGAGGCTGTATTTAATAGGCACAGGTGAAGCTGTATTTGATGGGCACAGGTGAAGCTGTATTTGATGGACACAGGTGAGACTCTATTGATTGGCTCTGGTGAAGCTGTATTTGATGGGCACAGGTGAGACTCTATTGATTGCGGCTGGTGAAGCTGTATTTGATGGGCACAGGTGAGGCTGTATTGATTGGCTCTGGTGAAGCTGTATTTGATGGGCACAGGTGAGGCTGTATTGATTGGCTCTGGTGAAGCTGTATTTGATGGGCACAGGTGAGGCTGTATTGATTGCCGCTGGTGAAGCTGTATTTAACGGGCACAGGTGAGGCTGTATTGATTGGCGCTGGTGAAGCTGTATTTAATGGGCACAGGTGAAGCTGTATTTGATGGACACAGGTGAGACTCTATTGATTGGCTCTGGTGAAGCTGTATTTGATGGGCACAGGTGAGGCTGTATTGATTGGCTCTGGTGAAGCTGTATTTGATGGGCACAGGTGAGGCTGTATTGATTGGCGCTGGTGAGGCTGCATTTGATGGGCACAGGTGAGGCTGCATTGATTGGCGCTGGTGAAGCTGTATTTGATGGGCACAGGTGAGGCTGTATTGATTGGCGCTGGTGAGGCTGCATTTGATTGGTGCTGATCAGGCTGGGCAAGGAAAAGGGAGTGGAGCCAAGTGGGGCAGCAAAATGAGGTTTCGCCTAGGCTAGGGTGTCAAAAAGCCTTGCACCAGCCCTGCAGCACACACTTTACTAGAGAGCAGACACAGAGAGTGCAAAATCTGGTGCAGCTGTGCATGGGAGCCAATCAGCTTCTAACTTCAGCTTGTGCAATTAAGCTTTGAAAAAAAAAATCTAGAATCGGATTGGTTTCTTTGCAGAGCTGCACCAGATTTTGCACTCTCCAGTTTTAGTAAATCAACCCCACTGTGTCTATTCCCCCTCCCTAATGCCCGCTAGTTCTCACCAGTTCCGTGAGATTTTTTTCTGCACTAAAAATCCATGCACAGTGCTTTCTATGTATTCCAATGGTTCTAGTTCACACCAGTGCAGGCAGTTTCCGGTGCAGAAAAAATGTACAGCGTGCTGCATTTTTTCTGCATAGAACTGTACTGGAACATAGCGAATTGTATCAAAAACGCACCGGAACTGCATGTGGTGTGAACACAATTTGCAATGTTCCAGTACAGTTCTGTGCAGAAAAAAATGCAGCATGCTCTACATTTTTTCTGCACCAGAAACTGCCTGCACTGGTGTGAACTAGAGCCATTGGAATACATAGAAAGCACTGTGCATGCATTTTTAGGCTCCATTCACACTAGTGCGTTTTTTGATGCATTTTGCAGTTTGCAGAAATGCAGGGAATTTTTTTAACATGGATTCCTACGGAACATGTTCACATCAATGCTTTTTTGTGCCTCTGCGTTTTTGGAAAGGGTCTGGGACTTTTTTTCCATGCAAAAAGCAGCGTTTTGCATGTAATAGACTTCAATGGGCAAGCATGAAAAACGCAAGTGCTGCATTTTTACAGTGTTTTTGCTTTGTGCGTTTTAAATCTGCCTAGCAACAACATTTTCCCAAAAAATTAAATATTATAAAAAAAATGAACTAGAAAAAAGCGCAAAACGCTGCAAAAACGCGGTAAAAAACGTGGAAAGCACAGCAAAAAGCAGTGAAAAACACTGAAAAGCAACATGCATTGATATGAATGGAGCCTAAGGCTTGATTCACATCAATGCATGTTGCTTTTCAGCGTTTTTTCACTGCTTTTTGCTGTTCTTTCCACTTTTTTTTTTACCGCGATTTTGCAGCGATTTTAAACACAAAACGCAAATTGCGGCAAAGTCACAACAAAATCGTGGTAAAAATGTGGTAAAAACGCAGCACTTGCATTTTTTTTTGCATGCCCATTGAAGTCTATTACATGATATTACATAATATAACCCTACCACCCAGCCGTGCTCACCCAGCCATCCAGCCATGCTCACCCACCCAGCCATGCTCACCATCCATCCATCCATGCTCACCCACACAGCCATGCTCACCATCCATCCATCCATGCTCACCCACCCAGCAGTGCTCACCCAGCCATCCATCCATGCTCACCCACCCAGCCATGCTCACCCAGTAGGGTTGCCACATCATCCCTTTAATCCAGGACACATTTTAATTACACAGGTTCTGTGGCTGATTAAGGTGGTAATTACATTCACTTGGTGCCTTATCTGCATTAAATTAGCCTCAGAACAACCTGTGTAATTCATATGTGTCCTGGATTAAAGGGATGATGTGGCAACCCTATCACCCAGCCATCCATCCATGCTCACCCACCCAGCCGTGCTCACCTAGCCATCCATCTATGCTCACCCAGCCATCCATCCATGCTCACCCACCCATCCGTGCTCACCCACCCATCCGTGCTCACCCACCCATCCGTGCTCCCCACTCGTGCCTACCCACCCACTCGTACCTACCTACCGACCCACTCGTATCTACCTA
>BLSH010086106.1:30750-41972 GCA_018402905.1 Glandirana rugosa
GCTGGGTGTGAGAAATAACCTGTTAACATATGACAATTTTGTGAAAAAAAAAATCTTAATTTTGCAAAGAATTGTGGGAAAAAAATACAACTTCAAAAAATTCACCATGCCTCTTACTAAATACCTTGGAATGTCTACTTTCCAAAAAGGGGTAATTTGGGGGGCATTTATACTTTCCTGGCTTGTTAGGGTCTCAAGAAATGAGATAGGCCGTCAGTACATCAGGTGTGATCAATATTCAGTGATTGGCACCATAGCTTGTAGACTCTATGGCTCCATGCACACTGTATCTCAAAAACTACCGTTTTTGGTCGTTTTGGCGTTTTTTTTAATAGCCCAAAAACGCCACTTTATTTTATCCTATGTGTCCATGCACACATGGTCGTTTATTGTCTTTTATCAGCAGTGGCGTTTTTGGGCTGTTATCTGCATGCCCTGAATTGGCGTTCAAAAGTCGTTCTCCTGACCACAAAAAATGCCAGACGCTGCTAAATGCCAGTGTATCGACGTCTGGCGTTTTTTGCAGTCAATGGAAGTCAATGAAGGAAAAAAACGCCCAAAAACGCAGACGCCAAAAAACGCCGGTAAACGCCGGCATTTATCGGCGTCTGCCGTTTTTTGCAGTCCTCAATGGAAGCCAATGAGGTAAAAAAAAAAAACACAAAAAAACCCAGACGCCGAAAAACGCCGCTAAACGCTGCTTACAAAACACCGCAAATAGAACGTTTTGTGAGCAGCGTCTCCTGCCCAACGCTGAAAGAGCCCTATAGCGTCCAGTGTGCATGAAGCCTATAACCTTCACAAAGACCAAATAATATACACTAATTTGTTTTTTTTTTTGCCAAAGATATGTAGCAGTATACATTTTGCCCAAAATTTATGAAGAAAAATTACTAATTTGCAAAATTTTATAACAGAAGCCAAGAAAAATTCATTTTTTACATAATTTTCTGTCTTTTTTTAATTATAGCGCAAAAAATAAAAAACCCAGCGGTGATTAAATACCACCAAAAGAAAGCTCTATTTGTGTGAAAAAAAGGACGCAAATTTTATGTGGGTACAATGTTGCATGACTGAGTAATTGTCATTCAAAATGTGAGAGCACTGAAAGCTGAAAATTGGTCTGGTTAGGAAGGGGGTTTAAGTGCCCAGTGGTCAAGTTGTTAAAGTGATTGACATGAGTTGACAACCACTTTAAGCAATCAACCTTTTAACTGCCATCACCGACTTTTACCGGAGAGTTGGAACTTCCACATGATTAGCAATACAATTATTATTTTAAAATAAATGTCTGTACTCACACTGTCACCACAGACAGGTATGTTCAGTAATTTATCATATACAATAGTTCTCTTCAAGATACAGGGATTCTTTTAGTTTGCATTAAAAGCTTTAGAGACAATTTTAATTTCAATACATTTCTATTGAATTTTCAAAAGAAAACATGACAACGTTGATATTAACCCCTTGCTTACTGGGCACTTAAACCCCCCTCCTGCCCAGACCAATTTTTGACTTTCAGCGCTGTCACTCTTTGAATGACAATTGCGCGGTCGTGCGACGTTGTACCCAAACAACATTTTTATAATTTTTTTTCCTGCAAATAGAGCTTTCTTTTGGTGGTATTTGATCACCTCAGCGGTTTTTATTTTTTGTGCTATAAACAAACAAAGAGCGACAATTTTGAAAAAAGAACAATGTTTTTTACTTTTTGCTATAATACATATCCAAAAAAAAATATCTCAAAAAAATATTCATCATATATATTCTTCTACATATTTTTGGTTAAAAAAAATCGCAATCAGCGTATATTGATTAGTTTGCGCAAAAGTTATCACATCTACAAAATATGGGAATTGATTTATGGCGTTTTTATTATTTTTTTTTGGCGAATTTTATCAAGACTTTGATATTGGGGCGGACATGTCGGACATTTTTGACACTTTTTTGGGACAATGACATTTATACAGCGATCAGAAATTTAAATATCCACTGATTACTGTATAAATGTCATTGGCAGTGAAGGGGTTAACATTAAGGGGGCAGTGAAGGGGTTAACTGTGTTCCCTCACTGTGTTCTAACTGTATGGGGGCTGGGCTGGCCGGGACATAACAGATCTCACTGATCCCGGTCACAGGAATCAGTAGATCTGATATGTCCCCCTTCACAGAACGGAGAAGTGCCGTGTTTACATCGGCAGTTCCCTGTTCTGCAGCTATGACAGGCGATCGTGGGTCACGAGCGCACATCAAGTCCGCCCAACCTGCTGGCACGCCCACACAGCGTGCGGCGGCCGTGCGCGCTACCGCCTGTGAGTGTGCACCGGGAGAGCGCGCAGGGGACGACATCCATGGACGTCGTCCCGGAAATTCAGATCCGTGCTGGAGCCGTACTTGGGCAATAGCGCGGATCTGGAAAGGTTAACCACTTGTTATACGGTGGCAGGTCAGCACTCCTGTGTAGCTGTATGGCGGCTCGTGCAGCCGCAGTTGCAGGCGGACTGAGTGAGTGTGCCTGCTGGTCGGGCGGACTCGGTGTCTGCCGGCCACCCGCGATCGCCTTCTACAGAGGCAGGACAGGGATCTGCCAATGTAAACAAGGCAGATCCCATTCTGCCAGGGGATATGACAGTGATCTACGGTTCCCAGTGATTGGGAACAGCGAGATCTGTCATGTCCCTACCAGCCCAGCACCCCCCACACAATTAGAACACACATAGGAAACAGTTAACCCCTTGATCGCCCCCTACAGGATAACACCTTTTCTGCCAGTGACATTTATACAGTAATCAGTGGCTATTTTTAGATCTGATCGCTGTATAAGTCATTGGTCCCAAAAAATGTCGAAAGTGTCCGATCTGCCCGCCGCAATATCGCAGTCCTGATAAAGATTGCCTCCATTACTAGTAAATGCCATAAATCTATTTCCATAGTTTGTAGATGCAATAACTTTTGCGCAACCCAATCAACATACACCTATCGTGATTTTATTTACCAAAAATATGTAGAAGAATATATATCGGCTTAAACTGAGTAAGAAATGTGTTTTTTATATTTTTTTTATGTATTATAACAAAAAGTTATGATCAAATACCATCAAAAGAAAGCTCTATTTGTGGGAAAAAAATGATAAATAGGCGTCAACATTGTTTGGGTACAACGGCACGCGACTGCGCAGCTGTCAATTAAAGCGACTCAGTGTCACGTCGAAAAGAATGCTCTGGTCAGGAAGTGGGTAAATCCTTCTGGGGCTGAAGTGGTTAAAGCATTTTTTAACCCAAAAAAAAAAAACAAAGATCCTGTTGCTTTAAAGCATTATATACAGCACAATGCTTGTGCTGTGTAATATGGCCTCCTCATATCTCCTGAAATACCTGGCTGATCCTGCCAGTTTCTGCCATCCCCTATGGACTATGATATATCAGGACTGTTGAGCCCTAATACCATTGTCTAAGTATGTGCCTCCATCAGCCGCAGCCTGCTCTGTGTCTCCTGTGTCCTCTCCTTCCCCCTCTCCCCCCTCCCCTCTCTGCCTGTCAGCTCTGTGTCCGTGCTGCCCCCTCCCATCCTGCTGTTCAAATTAGTGTTAACGTTACATTATCCTCTTTGTTGCTTCATCTTATGTCTCCCTGTGACTGTGCTTTATTAAAAATGCAGCTATATACCTTGTTTACTGATCGCAGATCGGCGATCACGTGAAATGCTGCCTCTCTCTTCTCTCGCATGACAGCTGCAGCGGGTGGGGCCGCCTCTCTCCTCCTCCTCTCCTGAATGATGTCAGGGGGAATCCTCAGCCCCGCCCACTGCATCTGTCGGGCCGAGAGAAGAGAGAGGCGGCATGTCACGTGATCACCGATCTGCGAACAGTAAACAAGATATATAGCTGCATTATTAATAAAGCGCAGTCACAGAGGGACATGAGATGAATCAACAAAGAGGATAATGTAAAGTTAACCCCCTAGCCCTTGTGATATAAGTGAGAAGATTTTCGACCAAAAAAAGGTAAGGTTACATGAGCACAACATATGAATAAGGGATTCTTCTCATCAGCCAACTCAGAGGGAGTGATTGGCGAATATTTAGAAGCGTTGAGGGGTAAGGTACCAAACGTTTCTGGGTTAATTCCCAGGAAATGCAGAAAAGCCCCAGCAGTGCCATCAGTGCCATCAACCAGTGTTCATCAGTGCCATCAATCAGTGCCCATCGTTGCCATCAATTAATACCTATAAGTGATGCCAGTAAGTGCAGCCTTTCAGTGCCCATCAGTGCCTGTTCATCAGTGTTGACCATAAATGCCCATCAGTGCCTCTCATCAGTGCCCATCAGTGCTTCCCATCAGTGCCACCCATCGTTGCCCATGAGCGCCACCCATCAGTGCTGCCTATCCATGCTGCCTATCAGTGCCCACCAGTGCCACCTATCGGTACCACCAATAAGTGCTTATCAGTTCTGCATATCAGTGCCACATATCAGTGCCCATCAGCATGGCATATTATTGCCTCCTCATCAGTGCCACCTAATCAGTGCCCATAAGTGCTGCCTCATCAGTGCCCATTAGTGCAGCCTATCACTGCCCATCAGTGCAGCCTCATCAGTACACATCAGTGAAGGAGAAAAATGTCGTATTTACAACATTTACAGACAGAAAAACTTTTTTCCCTAAATTTTCAGTTTTAGTAAAAAATAAAAAACCCAGCAGTGATACCACCAAAAGAAAGCTCTATTTGTGTGAAGAAAATGATTAATAATAAATTTGGGTACAGTGTTGTATGACCGTGTAATTGTCATTCAAAGTGCGACAGCGCTGAAAGCTGAAAAACTGCCTGGGCAGGAAGGGGGTGAAAGTGCCCAGTATTGAAGTGGTTAATAATGAAAAGGTCAAAGTGGTGCAAATAAAATATTTACAGAAAAAGGTGTTATAAAGAACTAAAGAGACAATAATGCAGCAGAGGAGTAAAGAGGAGTTGAAAAGGAAGAATACTTGTAAATCCTGGTTTCAGCGAATAAGCAAAAACGGTACAGTGGCCCTCACAAGTCCTGACAGGTGTTCCTAGGTTTGATGTTAACGAGAGCTGGCAAAATGTACTGGCATCCCCTTTTTTCTGGTATCAAAGGGGTGTCAACAGAGGCCATCTGACCAATTAAGTATCTGAGAAGTGCCTTCTAGGATGTCACTATGGTTATTACTATGACCCAGATAGTTTTCTATAGGTACGCATATCTCTGGGAACCTACCGGGTACACCCTGCTAACAGATTATTGTCCAGCTTGAAATTAGCTTCGAAATGCATATAAACTTGACATGTTTTGGATGCCCGGCTTGCCTAGGAGATGAATTGGGTTGGTTCTGCTCCCAGGTTAACAATGTTTGGGCTCACAACGCTACAAATTAACTTAATATGTCTATATTTTGGCTGTGCTATTATTATTTCATGAATTATGAAACATGCTGAAGTTTGTAGAAGTATGCTCTATAAATAACATTTGGTTTGTTAGGTAGAAGGGGGCCTAAAAATGTATCATTTTTAAAGACACTCCAATGCTTGTTCATTATACTTATACTTTTAATTTGTTTATAATGCGTAGAGTATGATGTAACAAGGGATCATTTGAACTGATCAGACCTAGCAGTATCTCTCTCTATCTCGTAATACATCCACCCTGTTGCCATTTCTCACCCGTCCTATCTCTTCATCTAAATGTTGTACAGAATAGCCCTTTTGAAGAAAGCAATCTTTTAACATGAGTGCCTGGCTCTCAAAGCCTTTGACTTCCGTACAATTATGATGCAGTCTCAGAAATTGACTATGAGGTACTGAATGGAGCCAGGGTCTATGGTGGCAACTGTCCACAGGAATGTATGAGTTCTCATCTGTGGACTTAAAATACGTGCGAGTTATTAACCTCTGGTCTACCACAGAAGATTTCTAAATATAAAAAAATAATAGTTTTAGTACTTGTGAAAAATAGAGAAATTCCCCTATCTTTGGTATTCAAATCATCCATGAAGGACTTTGGCGAATGATGGCTGCCATCTTATAGGAATTGCCCACAACAGAAGTTCAGGTCTGTCATAGTCATAGACAACATCCCCCTCCCATTTGGCCATAAAAAGGTTTGTCAAGCTGGGGGAAAATGTAGTCTCCATGGCTACCCCTTCTTTTGAATATAAAACTGATTATCAAACCAAAAATAATTGTGGGTAGTGGCATAAAATAATAGACTCATAATAAAGTCTTTTGGAATATGTGGGATACCACTTTCTCTAGATAGATAGTAATCCACTGCTTTGAAACCCAACTGGTGTGAAATGCAACGCCATAGTTCATAGTAGATCCATTAAGAAGTTTGATTACATCTTCAGTGTCTTTTAAATAGGAGGACATTTTCTTAACAATAGCCTGAAGATAAAAGTTTACATATCTACCAATCTTGGCTGTCACCGAGTCAATCCCTCTGATTATGGGGCGACCCGCAGGGCAAACCGGGTCCTTATGGACCTTGGGAAGGTATTAGATGATGGGAATTCTTGGAGCTATGAGTACTAAACAAGTTTTTTCCTTCTTATTATAGGGATGGGCCGAATAACCTCTGGTTCGGTTCGCACCAGAACATCACGAACAGGCAAAAAGTTCTGGCGAACATGCAAACCCTATTAAAGTCTATGGGACACGAACATGAAAAATCAAAAGTGCACATTTTAAAGGCTTATATGCAATTTATTGCCATAAAAAGTGTATGGGGACCCTGGTACTGCCTTAGGGGACGTGTATCAATGCAAAAAAAAGTTTTTAAAACTATTGTTTTTCAGGAGCAGAGATTTAAATATTGCTTAAAGTGAAACAATAAAAATTAAATATTCCTTTAACCACTTCCCGTCCGGCCTATAGACAAATGATGGCCGGGAGGTGGTTCATTTATCCTGACCGGACGTCATATGATGTCCGCCCGGATAACCTTCGATTGTGTGCCTGCGGGGATGCGCATCATGGCGATCGGTGGTGTGGTGTGTCAGTCTGACACACTGCATTACTGATCTCAGCTCATCGGAAGCTCTTTACCACGTGCTCAGCCGTGACCAATCATGACTGGTCACAGAGTAAACAGGAAGAGCCGTGTATCGTGTCCTCTGCAGACGCGAGTAGAGCAGAGCCAATCGGCGGCTCTCCTGATGTGGGGGTCTGCACTGATTGTTTATCAGTTCAGCCCCCCCTAGGATCGCCATCCAGGATCACCAGGGATGCCACCAGAACCACCAGGGAATGCCCATCCAGGGACTACCAGGGAGAACACCAGGGAAGCCCACCCTGACCACCAAGGAGCTCACCCAAGGACCACCAGGTAAGGGGCACAGTGCCCAACATGGATGGCACTCAGTGTCCATCTTGGATGCCACCCAGGACCACCAGGGAATGCCTCCTTAAAAGTGCCATCTATCATTGCAGCCTATTAGTGCCCATCAGTGCCATCTATCAGTGCCCATCAGTGCCACCTATCATTGCCCAGTGCCACCTATCAGTGCCCTTCAGTGCCGCCTATGAAGGTCCAGTTCCCATCAGTGCCCATCAATGCACTTATGAGTGCCCATCAGTGCCGCCTATGAGTGCCTATCAGTGCTGCTTATCAGTGCCACCTATCAATGCTCGTCAGTGCTGTTTATCAGTGCTGCCTCTCAGTGCTGCATATATGTGCCTCATCATCAGTGTCCATCAGTGCCTCCTCATCAGTGCCACCTCATCAGTGCCAATCAGTACTGTCTCATCAGTGCCCATCATTGTAGCCTCATCAGTGCCCCTCAGTGATGGAGAAAAAGTACTTATTTACAAAGTTTTGTGACAGAAACAAAGAAAAACTTTTTTTTTCAAAAACAATTTTAGTGCAAAAAATAAAAACCCCAGAGGTGATCAAATACCACCAGAAGAAAGCTCTATTTGTGGGAACAAGATGATAAAAATGTAATTTGGGTACAGCATCACATGACCGCGCAATTGTCATTCAAAAGGCAACAGCACTGAAAGCTGAAAATTGGTCTGGGCGGGAAGGGGGGTAAGTACCCGGTATTGAAGTGGTTAAATATTGTGCCTGGGGGGTCCCCTTAGTCTGCCTGTAAAGTGGCGCATCGGTGCAATGTGTAGAACAGTGGCGCAGCAATAATGACATTTCTAAGGGAAAAATGTAATTTAAACTTGCTCACGGCTGTAATGTATTGCCGGCTCCCGGAAATATAGATGAAAAATCAATGAAAAAAACAGCATAGGGTTCCCCCCAGTCAATGCCAGACCCTTCGGGTCTGGTATAGATTTTAAGTGGAACCCCATGCCAAAATGAAAAGAAAAATTAACGTGGGGTCCCCCCCAGAATCCATACCAGACATCCATCCAAGCATGCAGGATGGGGGGGCGAGCAAGTGCCCCACTCCTGAACCATACCAGTCCACATGCCCTCAACATGGGGGGGTGTGTGCTTTGGGGCAGGGGGGCTCTGCGCCCATGCCTCTATGTTCAGATAAGGGGCTGGTATGGATTTTGGAGGGGCCCCATCTCAATTTTTTTTTAATTTGGCATGGAGTTCCCCCTAAAATCTATGCCAGGCCCAAAGGGTCTTTTATGGATTTTGGGGGGGATGCCATGTCAATTTTTTTTTTAATTCGGCATGGAGTTCCCCCTAAAATCTATGCCAGGCCCAAAGGGTTGGGTCTGGTATGGATTTTGGGGGGACCCCATGCCATTCTTTTTCTTAATTCTGTCATAGGTTTCCCCTCAATCATTTCAATACACTATATTATATATACTACACTGACTGTACTATATATTCTCCACTGTATTATATATACTATAATGACTGTACTATATACTCTGAACGGTATTTTATATACTATACGGACTGCACTATATACTCTGAACTGCATTATGTATATACTATAGGGACTGCACTATATACTCTGAACTGAATTATATATACTATACGGACTGCACTATATACTGTGAACTGATATATATACTATATGGACTGCACTATATACTCTGAAAAGCAATATATATACTATACGGACTGCAGTATACTCTAAACAGCAATATATATACTATACGGACTGCACTATATACTCTGAACAGCAATATATATATATATATATACTATGCGGACTGCACTATATAATCTGAACTGATATATATACTATACAGACTGCACTATATACTCTGAACTGCAATATATATACTATACAGACTGCACTATATACTCTGAACTGCAATATATATACTATACAGACTGCACTATATACTCTAAACTGCTATATATATACTATACGGACTGCACTATATAGTCTGAACTGTATTATATATATATTGTGATGGTATGCGAGGCGAAGTCATGGATGGACGCTATGTGTCGCCTCGTATGCGTTCATTTGGAGTGGACTAAGGTGCAATTCGGTCCAGCTTTTGCCTGCCACCGTGACTAGATTATGTGGCCTACTGAGGTCCACTAGCAGTTGTGGTTTAAATAGACCAGGAAGAGAGCAAGGCTGGGCTCTACCCTGGGACTCTGAGAGCGTTCAGCCTGAGAGAGCTGACACACGGAGCTTTCTGCTTTCAAAAAGTGAAAAAACCCTCCAAAGAGAGGGACTTTGGGCATACGCGGACTAGGTACACTCAGACACCATGAATTATAAAATACAAATATTTATTGGTACAACTGTATGCAGATAAAAAAAAAGCCTGAATAGGCATGTAACACACAATGGTAAAAAGCTTAGGACCACATAGACAGAACAGAACAAGACAAAAACTAGGCAGTGACATATGGTGTGGTGGTTAGCCTCCTGAAGTTGGGAGAGAACTGTAAAACATCCTACGCGTTTCGAGATAGTTGTTAAGCTCTTCTTCAGGGATGTTCAGAGTAATACAGGAGGAATTTGTTTTCAACAAGGCAGACCAGATAAATTACCATATGACCCTCCAGAAATTGGAGGAGGGTAGATCTTCATAAAAAGTCATAACAAATGGTATTCTAATTACGTCAGAGTTTAAAAGATTTCTCTTGGAGCTGGCTCAACCATTCTGTATCTGTAGAGGCAAGGCTGGAAACCACAGACTGCCACGTTCAAGGTGTAGGCACTGGGGATTAAATCTGAGAAAGAAGAAAAGGCCCAACTAATTATGTCCAGAATGTAGACCGGGTCTCTAGGACTGATGGAGCGGGAGGTGCAACGCAACGGTTGGTTCCAGAGCGAAGGGCTGCCAACCAAGCTTTCTGCTTTGGACTAAAAGAAAGGTTTGCACTAACTTGGTTTTGTGGGTGTCTGGGAGAAGCCCTACACTGCTCAGATAGGTATGCTGAGATGTATAGTTAGAGCCTGGATGGAAAGGATTTATTTTATGTTTTGTTTATTATAAATGCAACCTTTTTTTTTACCAATAAACCTGGCTGCAAGCCAGATCTGAAGAAACTGCTGTCTCAACTGCCTTTTTCCCAGGAAAGGTGATCCCCACCAGAGCTAATCCCTCACAATATATATATATACTACACTGACTCACTGCTCTATATACTCTGAACTGTTTTATATATATACTACACTACCTGACAGCACACTACACTACACTACCTGCTTAATCTCCATTCACTATATACAGCTGCCGTGTAAGCAGAAGCCTTATATAGTGTGGGGCATGGACTTAGCCCCTGAGCCATGATTGGCCAAATGCACCCTGCCTTTGGCCAATCATAACTCCCAGAGAACATTGCATTTCTACAGACTGCATTTTATACAGACTGCACTATATACTCTGAACTGCAATATATACACTATACAGACTGCACTATATACTCTGAACTGCAATATATACACTATACGGACTGCACCACATACTCTGAACTGCAATATATATACTATACAGACTGCACTATATACCCTGAACTGCAATATATATACTATACGGACTGCACTATATACTCTGAACTGCAATATATATAATATACAGACTGCACTATAAACTCTGAACTGCAATATATATAACATATCACATATATAACGTCAAGTCTCATATATCACGTCAGACATATTTTACGTCAGACATCTTTACGTTACAAGAGACCCTCAATACTAACCGGTTTCCGTCCCACGTAAACCGGTTAGTACCGAGTCCCCGATTCAGGTACGGGGTGTGATATATTCCGAAGACGAATGTGCCGTCGACATATATCACTTACCTCTAATTCGTCCA
>BLSH010086106.1:49225-64122 GCA_018402905.1 Glandirana rugosa
CGAATCTCCCTGTCTAATACCAAGATTTTAGTAGAGGTTCAAGATATCCCTTTCCAAGGTCGACAACGAAGAACTTGGAGATGATTTTAGAACCATAATCTGTCCCTCTAAGCAGTAGACTCTAACTAGTCCAGTCAGATCGTTCTGTGCAGCAGGATGAGGTCTGCAATCTGTCCCTCAAAGCAGCAGTACTAGTAATCTCTACCTAGTCCACAATCATATCATTCAGTAATGCAGGATGAGATGTTATATAATATCTGCAATCTGTCCCTCACATAGCCAGCAGCATCCTCTCCCTAAACTAGCCTGAGAGCATATGACATGCAGCACGGTGACTCCAGCCCCATATAGAGGCTGAGTCACATGATGCACTGGCCAATCACAGCCATGCCATTAGTAGGCATGGCTGTGATGGCTTCTAAGGGCACACCAGTGAAACACTTGTTGATTGGCTGCCCTTGACAACACGTGGAATCAAATACTAGAACCCCAAACTCGAACCCAAACTTTTTTTGAAAAGTCCGGGTTCAGGTCCAGGTCCCGAACACCCCAAAGTTCGGTACAAGTTCACTCAACTCTAGATGTGAGGATAGGGGAATTGATTAATTTTCTTTCATTTCTTTCATTCAAACTGTTGGTTGAACGAAAGAAAATCAATCATGTATGGTCAGCTTTAACCGCTTAAGTTCCACCCTATAGCAGTTTTACTGCTACAGGGCGGCACATCTGCGTCAGATCATGTATATTATTATTATTATTATACAGGATTTATATAGCACCACCAGTTTGCGCAGCGCTTTACAATATAAAAGGGAGACAATACAGTTACAATACAATAAAATACAAGAGGATTAAGAGGCCCTGCTCAGAAGGGCTTACAATCTAATAATATATACGTGATCCAGCTCTTCCGGGTGGGAGGGGGGGGGCATGTGCACTGGCGGTGGTTCACTCTCACTGTAGTCACACACAGTGGGAGCCAAGCAGCAGGTACCATTGACTCAATGTCTGCCGACACCCGCCGATAATTAAGCAGAGAGGCAGAACAGTGGTCAGCCTATGTAAACAAGGCAGATCACTCTTCTGACAGTAGGGAAGGCATGGATCCTGTGTCTCTACAAAGCAGGGTCATGGGTCCATGTCTTCCCCTAGTAAAAGCACCTCCGGAGTTCGGGAGTCAGTAGTAAGTGAGGCGGAATTCAGGAGTCAGTAGTAAGTGAAGCAGAGTTCAGGGGTCAGTAGTAAGTGAGGTGGAGTTCAGGGGTCAGTAGGAAGAGAGGCGGAGTTCAGGGGTCAGTAGTAAGTGAGGCAGAGTTCAGGGGTCATTAGGAAGTGAGGTGGAGTTCAGGGGTCAGTAGTAAGTTAGGCAGAGTTCAAATGTCAGTAAGTGAGGCAAAGTTCAGAGGTCAGTAGTAAATGAGGTAGAGTTCAGGAGTCATTAATGAGTGAGACAGAGTTCAGAGGTCAATAGTAGGTATGGCAGAGTTGAGAGGTAAATAGTAAGTGAGGCGGAGTTCAGGGGTCAGTAGTAAGTGAGCCGGAGTTTAGAGGTCAGTAGTAAGTAAGACAGAGTTCAAGGGTCAGTAGTAAGTGAGGCAGAGTTCAGAGGTCATTAGTAAGTGAGGTGGAGTTCAGAGGTCAGTAGTAAGTGAGGCAGAGTTCAGGAGTCAGTAGTAAGTGAGGAAGAGTTCAGGGGTCAGTTGTATGTGAGGCGGAGTTCAGGGGTCAGTAGTAAGTGAGGCGGAGTTCAGGAGTCAGTAGTAAGTGAGGCAGATTTCAGGGGTCAGTAGGAATAGAGGCGAGATTCAGGGGTCAGTAGGAAGAGAGGCGGAGTTCAGGGGTCAGTAGTAAGTGAGGCAGAGTTCAGGAGTCATAGTAAGTCAGGCGGAGTTCAGGGGTCATTAGTAAGTGAGGAGGAGTTCAGGGGTCAGTAGTAAGTGAGACGGAGTTCAGGAGTCAGTAGTAAGTAAACCAGAGTTCAGGGGTCAGTAGTAAGTGAGGCAGAGTTCAGGAGTCAGTAGTAAGTGAGGCAGAGTTCAGGGGTCAGTAGTAAGTGAGGCGGAGTTCATGGGTCAGTAGTAAGTGAGACGGAGTTCAGGAGTCAGTAGTAAGTGAGACTGAGTTCAGGGGTCAGTAGTAAGTAAACCAGAGTTCAGGGGTCAGTAGTAAATGAGACAGAGTTCAGGAGTCAGTAGTAAGTATACCAGAGTTCAGGGGTCAGTAGTAAGTGAGATGGAGTTCAGGGGTCAGTAGTAAGTAAACTAGAGTTCAGGGGTCAGTAGTAAGTAAACCAGAGCTTAGGGGTCAGTAGTAAGAGTTCAGGAGTCAGTAGTAAGCAGGGCTCAGACAGCTAGGAACAACGTTCCTGTGCTTTTTTCACAGCAGGAACTCAACTCAACAGCAGGTTCCCATTAGCAGCCACGTCCTGCAGGACTGGTCTTAAGCATGGGAGCTGAGGCAGGCAGTGTGGGTGTGCTTGAAGGAGGGTATCTGTCCGTGCCAGCTGCATTGCTGGACACTAATATAGCTGCATTGCTGGACACTAATATTGCTGCATTGATGGACACTAATATAACTGCATTGATGGACACTAATATTGCTGCATTGATGGACATTAATATTTCTGCATTGATGGACACTAATATTGCTGCATTGCTGGACAATAATATAGCCGCATTGATGAACACTGATCAGGTTGCATTGATGGGCACTGATCATGCTGCATTGGTGGGCACTGATCATGCTGTATTGATAGACACTAATATAGCTGCATTGATGGGCACTGATCATGCTGCATAGCTGGGCACTGATCATGCTGCATTCATGGGCACTGATCATGCTGCACTGATGGACACTAATCAGGCTGCATTGATGGACACTGATCATGCTGCATTGATGGGCACTAATCAGGCTGCATTGATGGGCACTGATCAGGCTGCATTACTGGGCACTGATCAGGCGGCATTGCTGGGCAGTGATCTGGCTGTATTAGTGGGCACAGATCAGGCTGTATTGATAGACACTAATATAGCTGCATTGATGGGCAGTGATCATGCTGCATTGCTGGGCACTGATCATGCTGCATTGGTGGGCACTGATCATACTGCATTGATGGGCAGTGATCATTCTACATTGATGGGCACTGATCATGCTGCATTGGTGGGCACTGATCATGCTGCATTGATGGGCACTGATCATGCTGCATTGATGGACACTAATCAGGCTGCATTGATGGGCACTAATTAGGCTGCATTGATGGGCACTGATCAGGCTGCATTGCTGGGCACTGATCAGGCTGCACTGTTGGGCACCAATCAGGCTGTATTAGTGGGCACAGAAAAGGCTGCATTGATGGACACAGGTCAGGCTGCATTGATGGACAGTGATCAGGCTGCGTTTATATGCACTGATCAGGCTGCATTTGATGGGCACTGATCAGGTTGCATTTGATGGGCACTGGCAAGGCTGCATTGATGGGCACTGATCAAGCTGTAATGATGGGCACTGATCAGGCTGCATTTAATGGGCACTGGCAAGGCTGCACTTGATGGGCACTGGCAAGGCTACATTTGATGGGCACTGGTAAGGCTGAATTTGATTGGCACTGTAAGGCTGCATTGATGGGCACTGACAAGGCTGCATTGATGGGCACTGACAAGGCTGCATTGATGGACACTAATCAGGCTGCATTGATGAGCAATGATCAGGCTGCATTTGATTGGCACTGGAAGGCTGCATTGATTGGCACTGACAAGGCTGCATTGATGGACACTGATCAGGCTGCAGTGATGGGTATTGGCAAGACTGCATTTGATGGGCACTGGCAAGGCTGCATTTGATGGGCACTGGCAAGGCTGCATTTGATGGGCACTGGCAAGGCTGCATTTGATGGGCACTGATCAGGTTGCATTGGATGGGCACTGGTAAGGCTACATTGATGAGCACTGGTAAGGCTGCATTGATAGGCACTGATCAGGCTGCATTTGATGAGCATTAAGGAATGAGTGGCCCGGGACCTGGGCCCCACTTTGCACAATCAATACAGGCAGCCTGAGGAGAGGAGCCCCGGACTGGCACACTCAGCACTCCCGGCCTCATTCCTCTGCACAGACCAAAACATGTGTGCGGACGCCTTGGGGCAGCAGGGGCCCCACATATTGAAGCCTGCATAGAAATAGCCTGCATAGTGCAGGAGGGGCCCCCCATCCTCAGAAAGACCCTGCATAGAGACATAGTGCAGAAGGGGCCCCCAATTCATTGCAACTTGGTTTAGAAATACCCTCCTTTTGTTGTTACATCTGTGCTATATTTATTTGTTTAATGCATGTGAATTTTGGAGGTGTCCTAGTAAACTGGCATGTTACAATACATGTTGCACTTTATTTGTTAAAAAAGGAGTACGTATTACACACACACAGTTTGTATTTTTTAGGTGTGGGGGTGAATTTTGGGTGAGTTCCCTCGCTTTTCTTCCCAGGACTTGACCCCTGGTAGTAAGTGAGTGTCATGGGGTTGCCCGGTGCATAGCACGTAGGGCCGTGTGCCAGTGAGTCTGGCACCAAAGACACCATACTTAAATGCTGCAGAAGCACTGTGTCTTTGCTGTTTGATCTGCAGCTTGTACCTTGGGAAAACCTGTTCCTGAGATCCTGATCTGATTCCTGTGTTTGACCCAGCTTGTTCTGACTATGTTGCTATCTGTTACCCTGACCTAGCTTGCCTTGTTGACTCCACTATCTATAACCTGCTTGATATCCTGTTGCTGAACTGTGCCTGTATCCTGACCATTCTTTGCCTGTCATTTATATATGCATCTGATTATCTGTTACCAAACCTGGCTTGTCTGACTGTGCATTCAGTGTCTCCTCAGCTCAACACATACCAGCCTGCTTCCAGGGAGTCCCAGAGCAAAGGAAAGAAGAAAGATGAGCGTAGGGACAGCATGACAGGGTGGATAGTAGGACAGCATGGAAAGGCAATGATTGCAGCAGTGTAAGTCCCCTTTAATTAAATGGGGGGGGGGGGTAATCTGGCCGTGGGACCATCCCCGGAAGTCAAGGGGAGGGGCGAGAGGTTAGGAGGCCATTCGGAAGAAGAGGAAGCTTCCCACCTACCCTCCCTATTGTTTGTGGTTTGCTTTTTTGTTTTCTGTTTTTGTTTTCAACAAATGGATGTCATGGCAGCTTGGCAGTGGTGGGTCTTTGGAGGAGGATAAAATTCTGGATTATAGTATGGTCAGGACCCATCTGTAGTATGTGGTTATCGGGTACATTCCGGTTAAGACGGGTTTAACTCGGAATATGTAAAGGGAGGTCACTGCAGATGATGAGGGTTGTCTCTGAGTCTCTGTGTGTTGTGGCTGGAGGCCTAAGTTTAAGAAAAGGTTGTCGCAGTGACCAGTTCGTATGTTGTTGCCCTCAAAGACCACCAAGCTTTATTTGCTCAATTTTTGTCTGGTTATTTTGTGAAGTATGTCATTTATGGAAGTTATATATTTTTGTTAAATATAAGGCTGTTATGGCCATTTTACTCCAACAAACTTGTCAAGTCTTTTATCTTATAGTTGGGGGGTTGGAGGGGATGGTTAAGCAGTTTTGAGCCAAGATGGAGGCTATCTATCCTATTCATGCCATGTTCCCATCTCCTGCTGCATCAGCTGAACTGACAACACCTGCCGTTTAAAACTGCTGCTCTATCCAGGTGGCACATCCTCTGCACGGAAGACGATTGAGGCACCCATACACCGCCAGGCTCTTGCGGCCACTGTTGTAACATCAGTGGTCCTTGAACCGGGGTTGTACAAGAAAGCCTTCCCACTACATGTCAGGCTCATCCGTCAGGTATGTGACAGTATCCAACAGCCATGTCTGAGCCTGCAAGTGGGAAGTTGGCCGTGGATAAGATCTGTCAGCACCTTGCAGCCCTTCCCCAAGCTGTCAAATCACTACAGAATAGTTACACCCAACTGGAACAATGTGTACAGTCTCTAACTACACCAGCAAGCACTACAGCAACTACTGCTGCGTCTTCTACTACAGGGACTGCCACTACAGCACCCTCAGTTGTGATGCTGCCTCCTGAAGTCAGAGTTCCAGCACCAGAAAGATTCTCAGGTGACCGGAGGAAATTCAGATCCTTCCGCAATGTATGTCAGTTGTACTTCGCCCTGCAACATTGAACTTTCTCTCTGGAGTCTACCAAAGTGGCATTTATTATTTCATTGTTGATGTTGGAAAGTAACGATGTACGGTTACAAACTACTGTATGTCCACCTTCTTTGATGCAATGTCCCAATTATATGATGACCCGCAACGGACCACCACAGCAGAGGCTGACCTTCATGCACTCCAGCAAGGCCGCAGAACAGCCGAGGACTATGTCACAGACTTTAGACGCTGGAGTGCAGACACCCAGTGGAATGATGCAGCCCTGCTACACCAGTTTCACTTAGGTCCATCAGAAAGCCTGAAGGAAAAACTAGCACATCTGTCATGCCCCACCAGGGGTCCTGTTCGTGTCTTCATGTGATGCATTGATCTGCTTTTAAAACTCTCCAATAAAGCGGTGTGTTTTTGCCCAGGAATTTCTTCATCCTACATTGCAAAAACTAGCACATGTCAGAGTACCAAGTACCCTGGAGGCCCTAATCATACTGGCCATCCAAATCGGCCGACGGCTCCATAAGCGACGGTTGGAATGGTCAGCCCAGCAGTCCCCTCCAGTCTGGATGATGCCTAGGGTTACAGCTCCTACTCACCCCACTTCAGCCAGTTCTGTGCCAGTCCAGTCTGCTCCTGTTAATCCTGCAGCTAAAGCACCAGAGCCCATGCAAATCGGACTCATACGTCCTTCCTTGTCACCCCGAAGAATGTCTCCATTGGTGGCAGAACAACCTGTGCCTATATTGAGGAGAGGCTGGCCACTAAGTACGGACATGCCCAGCTAAAACACGTAAGTGCCTGTCTATTGCCTGGAATAGCTTGTCCCCTCCATCAGCCAGTGCCACTCACCTAGCTCTCCCAATCTCATTTTGGCTAACAGGAAGGGAAGTTTCAGTCACCGCGATTATTGACTCAGGAGCATGTAGTTGTTCCATTGATCTGAACTTTGCTATGCAACGTGTTCCACTGCAACCCAAGGCACAAGGTACCTTTTAATCCGGCTGATGGCTCATGCATTAAATCCGGACTTGTAGCTCAAGAGTCACTTCCACTGCCTGTTGTGACCCTTACCCAGCATAAGATCTTGAGCCTTGACGCTAGCTCTTCCCCTCTGTTTCCAGTCATCCCAGGACTACCCTAACTACAGGCCCATAGCCCACAAATTGATTGGGCCACTGGGAAAATCAACTTTCCATCAACTTATTGCCAGCAACCCTGCCTGCCAGAGCCTTCCAACACTCCTGCAACCTTACTCTGAGAATGAGGGACGGGTCGTGCCCAAACCCTACCATGATTATCTCAATGTCTTTAGCAAACGGGGGGCTGATATGCTCCCGCCACATTGGCCATATGATTGCCCCATTGAGTTACTCCCAGGAGCCGAGATTACTTTTGGTAGAAATTTCCCTCTGTCCGAACGTGAGCAGGAAGCATTAAAAGACTATGTTCAGGAAAATCTGAAAAAAGGCTTTCTACTTAGCCAGCAGGGGCATGAATATTTTTCGTAAAAAAGAAGGATCACTCACTGCGGCCCTGTGTGGATTATCGGGAGATCAATAAAATTACCGTAAACTATCGATATCCACTCCCCCTAGTGCCTGAACTATTCCTGAGACTGAGATCTGCAACCATCTTTACCAGACTGGATTTATGAGTCGAATGCGGGAACTAGATGAATGGAAGACAACCTTCCTCACTCAATCCTGTGGCCATTTCGAGTACTTATTACTGCCCTTTGGTCTGTGCAATGCTCCTGTTACCTTCCAGCATTTCATTAATGATGTTTTCAGAGACGTACCAGACATTTTTATGGTTGTGTATCTGGGTGACCCATTGAAGTGAAGTGTGTAATACATGCCAGTGTGGGATCCAAGGGGTTAAAAAAACAGTGCACATGCAGCACAGCCTCATCTGATGCTTGCAATAAGACCTCGCTCCGAACCACAGGTGCTGGAGGTTGTGGTCCAGGGGGCCCTTTCCATGTGACCCAAGTTTGGTATTTCTATCGCCTATGGTTCAGGAGAACGGTGTCCCCAAACCGGGTGCCCCCCTCCCATAGACTCCAATGTTAAATCCGAAATTCACCCAATTGCCGGTCAATGACTGGTCACTTTGAGGACCCAGTACGGCTGAACCATAGGTGCTGGAGATCCCAAACCTGGACCAGTTGTGGTCCAAGTGGCCCTCTCTATGTGACCCAAGTTTGATATTTTTATCAGCTATGGTTTGGGGGAATGATGTCCCCAAACTGGGTGTCCCCCACCCATAGACTCCAATGTTAAAGACTGCTAAAGTCTTCGTTGTAAGGGCCACTTGAGACACTGGGGCCCCTTACAACAGTACTGTCTGTACCCCCCTGATGGCGGCCCTGAACACAGCATCCAATTCTTGGGATTAGTCATCTCCCCCGCAGGAATTAAAATGGACTCTAGGAAGGTCCCTGCCATCCTTGAGGGTGCAGCGCTTTGTGGGGTTTGCAAACTTTTACAGGGAGTTTATCAAGCCATTATAACCCCTATTATGCAGTTGACCAAGCAGAGTACTGGTTTCCATTGGACCCCTGAAGCACAGGCCGCATTTGATGCTCTGAAAAGACTTTTTTTACATCAGCACCTGTCCTGCTATCCAGATCCCTCATTACCACACATTCTGGAAGCAGATGCATTCGAGGTCGCAGTGGGAGCAGTTGTGTCACAACGCCAGGGTCTTAAAGATCTAATGCATCCCATAGCCCTTTTCTCCAGTAGTCTTTCTCCTGCAGAGAGGAATTATGATGTCGGGGACCAAGACATTAAAACAGCCCTGAAACAGTAGAGGTATCTGTTGGGAGGAGCAAAAACATCCAATCTTGATCAATACGGATCAAAAGAACCTTGAGTACTTGTGAACTGCTAAGCGTCTGAAGCCGCGTCAGGCACGTTGGGCCCTGTTTTTTCAAGGTTTGTGTTCCACATCACCTACCGGCCGGGCTTGAAGAATATAAAACCAGATGTGCTTTCCCGAATGTTCGATGACCCTAAGGAGGCACCTGTACCAGGCACCATCCTGTCTAAAGGTAACTTCTTGCTTCTACAGAATGACCTTCTAACCCGGATGAAGCAAGCTTTGGTAGATGTTCCCAGTCCTCCAGGGGTCGCATTGACACGCCGAGACAGATTACTATGGAAGGAAGACAAGGTATTTGTACCGTAAAATGTATAGTTGTCTTGGGTCTATGTCATGATCATCCTTTAGCACGTAATTTTGGAATCCGTAAGAGTACTAAAAACTGAGCCTGGGGTCTACTTCGGCCACTACCAGTTCCTGACCGGTCATGGAAGATGATTGCTATGGACTTCATAGTAGAACTTCCCCCATCTGAGGGATGCACAGCTATCTTCGTGGTAGTGGACCACTTGTCCAAGATGGCTCACGTTTTGCCTCTAAAGAGCACACCCTCAGCAATGGAAACAGCTTGGCTATTTATCAAGGAGAATGTGAGGGTTCATGGGGTCCCCACAAACATTGTTTCCAATCAAGGAGTCCAATTTACCTCTCAATTCTGGAAGACTTTTTGTGAAACTCTCAAGACTGAACGATCCATGTCCTCTGCCTATCATCCCCAGACCAACGGGCAAACAGAGAGGACCAATCAGACACTTTAGCTGTATATAGGATGTTTCACCACCTTTGTCCTGGATGATTGGGTATCACTGCTGCCATTGGTGGAATTTGCCTACAACAATGCCAGCCACTCTGCCACAGGTCAGTCTCCATTTTTTTCCAATTATGGTTATCACTAGTCTTTCTTGCCTGACTTTGTTCCCGAGGCCACAGTTCCTGCTGTCCAAAGCACGGTGGAGTTCCTTCATCGCAACAATAAACTGTTGCAGGAAACAATCATTAAAGCTCTAGAGACTAACAAGAAGGCCTTTGATAAGAAGAGGAGAACTGATCGCCCAACCAGGAGACCAGGTATGGCTGTCCACCTTGAACCTCAGATTAGTGCGTCCTTCAAGAATGCTTGCACCTAAGTTTGTGGGACCATTCCCAGTCAAGAAAAGACTGAATGAAGTTGCATATGAGTTATCTCTACCTGAGTCATTTGAAATGCATCCTGTATTTCATATCCCTCTCTTGAAACCCGCAGTACCTGATTCTTTTCCAGATAGAGCATCCAGGCCGTCAGAATCCGTGACCATTAACGGAGAGGAGGAGTATGAAGTAGAGGCCATTTTGGACTGGAGGAGAAGAAGGAATCAGGTACAATACTTAATAAAATGGAAGGGCTATGGCCCGGAGGAAAATTCCTGGGAGCCTGAACAGGACGTTCATGCCCAAGAACAAATTAATGCCTTCTTCTACAGCCGTCCACGGAACAGAAGCCAGTTGGGCACCCGGAGGTTGCCCGTAAGAGGGGGGCAATGTCATGGAGTTGCCTGGCACATAGATGTGCGCATTCGCGAGAGCACGCATGGCCGCACACTCCAGTAAGTCTGTTGCCAATGACACCATATTTAAATGCTGCTGTAGTATTGTGTCTTTGCTGTCTGATCTGCAGCTTGTACCCTGTGAAAACCTGTTCCTGAAATCCTGATCTGATTCCTGTGTTTGACACATTCTCTGCACGGAAGACGATTCAGGCACCCATACACCACCAGGCTCTTGCGGCCACTGTTGCAACATTGGTGGCCCTTGAACCAGGCTTGTAGGAGAAGGCCTTCCCACTGCACATCAGGCTCATCCATCGGGTATGTGATAGTAAGGTGGAATTCAGGGGTCAGTAGTAAGTAAACCAGAATTTAGGGGTCAGTAGTAAGTAAACCAGAGTTCAGGGGTCAGTAGTAAGTAAACCAGAGTTCAGGGGTCAGTAATAGGTAAACCAGAGTTCAGGGGTCAGTAATAAGTAAACCAGAGTTCAGGGGTCAGTAATAAGTAAACCTGAGTTCAGGGGTCAGTAGTAAGTAAGCCAGAGTTCAGGGGTCAGTAATAAGTAAACCAGAGTTCAGGGGTCAGTAATAAGTAAACCAGAATTTAGGGTTTAGTAGTAAGTAAACCAGAGTTAAGGGGTCAGTAGAAAGTAAACCAGAGTTCAGGGGTCAGTAGTAAGTAAACCAGAGTTCAGGGGTCAGTAATAAGTAAACCAGAATTTAGGGGTCAGTAGTAAATAAACCAGAGTTCAGGGGTCAGTAGTAAGTAAACCAGAGTTCAAGGGTCAGTAGTAAGGAAACCAGAGTTCAGGGGTCAGTAGTAAGGAAACCAGAGTTCAGGGGTCAGTAGTAAGTAAACCAGAGTTCAGGGGTCAGTAGTAAGAAACCCAGAGTTCAGGGGTCAGTAGTAAGAAAATCAGAGTTCAGGGGTCAGTAGTAAGGAAACCAGAGTTCAGGGGTCAGTAGTAGTATTAGCTGCACTTTTCCATAGACTTCTGTTATGTCCCATGGTTTTGATGTGCTTTCTGAAAGTGCACCAAAACCACCGTTTCAGTAATTGTTTTCAGAAAGCTCACCAAAACCCCAGGATATAATAGAAGTCTATGGTAAAGTGCAACTAACTCTCACGGGAACTGCAGGTACACTGCGTTTCACCCATGTAAACCATACGGCATCAGTGTGAATGCACCCTACTGGGGGAGAGGGAAGACCAAAAGCATATTTTATGGGTACAGGAAGGCTTTTGTTTTATTTAAACACGTCCTTTTATGCCCCTCCCACTGTAAGCACAATTTGGCCACACCCACCATACGCTGTGGCTTTGGGGTGCACACCCTGATGCAAAAGACTTGGCACACCTCCTTCAGATACCATTACCCACCTATCAAATCATTTTAATATTTGCATAACTCCTACCAAGAACCGGTCCAGGGCTGAGGGCTCTTGACAGTTGTACTGAGGCAGGATGCTGTGATGTTTTCAGAATACTATGTACAGCCCCTCCCACCATCACTGGGTCTAAAATAAGGCATGTGATGAAAATGGAAAGGTTTTATTTTAAAATATATATATATATTAGCATGCATGAAGGGAAGAGAGAAACTGGGAAGACGTTTTACAACCAGATAAAACTGCAGCTTTAGAATTCATACTTGGCTCGATTTAGTATGTCAGAATTAACATTAGGCATGTGCAGTTCATTTCGTTCTGAATTGAAATTCAGACTAGGTTTCATTTTTCAAAAATTAGGATGTAACCGAATATCCAAATTACAATAGTACCAAATTTAAACGAATCTGAAATAAAAAAAAAAAATAATTGGACGAAAATTCAAATAATTTTTGAATTCGAATAGTTTTCAAATTTCCAAAGAATAAAATAGAATAGAAAGTGAAGGAATAGAATTAAAAAAATATAATAGAACAGAAAAGAATATCACAGAAAATAAAAGAATATAATATAATAGAGTAAAACAGAACAAAATTGAATAGAAAATAAAATAACAGAATAGAAAGAATAGAATAAAATAAAAATTGAATAAAATAGAAAGAATATAACCATCTTCTGAAATTTGAATTTCAAATAGAATAAATTTGAATTTTAATACATAGAAAATAATGGCATAGAAAATAATTCAATAGAAAAAAAAAGAATAGTCTATAATAGAATATAGCACTGAAGTATTGGCTACACATTCAGGGGCCTGTGATCCCTGGCCTGTAATGGGTGTTCCTGAGGTCCTGCTGACACAGGGTAGGCCTCAGCATGTGCTAGCCGTGGTGAAGAGGAAGGAGTAGAGAAGCCTGATAAATTTCCCTTCAAGCTGGAAACTAAGTTCTGAGCTGGAGAGAAGCAAAGGAGTGTAAAGTAGTGAAGTAGTGAGTTCTGTGTAGAGAGAACTGTAAGAGAAATGGTCAGTAAGTGCAATGCTGGGGAGTAACAGTCTGCAGAGGGAGAGTCTGCAGTGACATGCGTATATACAGGACTGTATATGGAGTCCTTGTACCATAATTCTTTGGGCATCCCACTGTCACCCCTTATCCCCATCCAAGTTATTTCCCCCAAATAAAACAACAAAAACAAGAGCCTGGTCAGTGTCTCCGGATGTGTGAGATATGGTGAACCACTACTACCAGCCACTCTCAAGGGAGTACATGGTTACACATTCATATTCATATCTACACCTAATTTTTCTTAATTTTGACTGTTTTTGCTTATTCTTGTAGCCCTGATGAAAGGGGGAGTTGTGTGGTCCTGGAAATGCATTTGGATATTTTATATGATATTTTTTTTTTTTTTATCCACAGTTAAAATAATTTTGGACTCTTTTATCTGATTTTGGTCTGGCACTCCTTTCTGTATTTCTATGGTAAAAAGGGGATGTGGCTGTGGAATATGGAGAAAGGTCTGGTATAAAATAAGGGGGACTAAGCTTTAAATAAGGGGTCTTGGCTGTGAAATATGGAAGCCAAACTGTGAAATAGGAACAAAGCTCTGGTAAATGAGAGTTGCTTTTGGCTGAATTGGGTAGCCAGGATTTTATATGATGGGTTTGGAGGATAATCAGATGACAAATGGGGTGTTGCTGGCTATATTAGTAGTAGACATGTGCATGGCCGAAAAATTTGTTTTTTTCGTTTTTGTTTTTTTTCGGGTTTTTTTGTTTTTGTTTTTTCCGTTTGTGTTTTTTAGTTTTTTCCATTTTTCAGGTTTTTCGTTATGGTCGAAATGTAATATTTTTAATAAATTTGTAAATTCAGAAACATTCGAATTTGGTTCATTCCATTCGTATAGATGCGGTATTCGTTATTGTCTGTAATTCGGGAATTCTGAAAAATTTGAATTCGGTATGTTCCATTCGCATAGATGCGATATTCGTTATTAGCGGTAATTCGGGAATTCGGAAAAGTTTGTATTTGCCACGTTCACTAACAGGCAGACAAATTTGAAAGAAAATTCCAATACCTAACTCATTTAATAGTTTATAACCATTATTATCGTTTTTATTATTATTATTTATCATTAAATAATAATAATAAAAAAAACTATAATAATGGTTAATAATTCATTACGTTCACTAACAGCTAAATTTAAAAGGAAATTCCAATACCTACCTATAATTTAAATAGTTTATAACTATTATTATAGTCATTATTAATAATAATGGTAATTTAAAAAACACTAATAATGGTTATAGCTAATAAAAATAATAAACGTAATAATTTAATTATAATAGAAATTATCCAAATGGTTTTTTTTGTTCTTTAGGATTCACACATTTTCGGATTTTCGTTCTTTCAAATTTTCGGATTTTCGTTCTTAGTTTTGGATTTTCATTCTTTTGGACTTTTGAATTTTCGTTCTTACTTTCAGATTTTTGTTCTTTTGAATTTTCGGATTTTCGTTCTTATTTTCGGATTTTCTTTCTTTTGAATTTTTGGATTTTCGTTTTTACTTTCGGATTTTCGTTCTTTCAAATTTTTTTTTAGGCTTTCATTTTTGCTTTTAGGTTTTTAAGTTTTCTTTCTTTTAGGCTTTTATTCTTGCTTTTAGGCTTTTAAGTTTTCTTGTTTTTAGACTTTCATTCTTGCTTTTAAGTTTTCAGGTTTTCTTACTTTTAGGTTTTGATTCTTGCTTTTAGGCTTTTAAACTTTCTTGCTTTTAGGCTTTTACACACTTAGGATTTCTTGTTTTTTTTGGTAAACCTATTAAAGATAATATTAATTTAATAATGCAAATAATAAAAATAATCGATATTGGTAATAATCACAAAAAATTTAATGGTAATAATAATTATTACTGATATTATTATCAATATTTGATAAAT
>BLSH010086106.1:100151-129918 GCA_018402905.1 Glandirana rugosa
GGACGCTGGCCCGGGACGGCAAGACGATGAAACATGCTGCCCATTCTGTGTCCCCTTCCCTGTGTCTCCTTCACCTGCACATGCGTTCAGATTCAGCTCAGACCTCAGGTCAGCACGTTCCGTCCTGTTGATGCTGTGTCCATTCTCCTCCCCCTCCTCCTGTCTGTGACATCCTAGCCAAGGAGGAGGCTTCAGTCCGAGTCCATGTGTTGGCGTGAGACAGGAGGGGGGAGAAAGGGGGGAGAAAGGGGGAGAGAGGGAGAGATGTGACCGCTGCCATATAGAGGAATCGCAGCATATATGGGATCTGAAACACCCCGCACAAGCTGCCTGCAAGCCAGTCACCGGAGCCAAGTGGCAGAAGTCAGAGTACCAAGCTCACCCTCCTTGCGGCCACTACATCAGTCGCCGGTCCGGAAGTCCTTTGTGCTGTCTTGGGGCCCCCTTGCAGTAGCAGAACGGCAGGGCCCGGTCGCAGGTGCGACTGTTGCGACCCTGATCGTTCCGCCAGTGGACAGGTGTCTTTTATACTGATAACGAGTTCAAACAGGTGCCATTAATACAGGTAACGAGTGGAGGACAGAGGAGCCTCCTAAAGAAGAAGTTACAGGTCTGTGAGAGCCAGAAATCTTGCTTTTTTTGTAGGTGACCAAATACTTATTTTCCACCATAATTTGCAAATAAATTCTTTAAAAATCAGACAATGTGATTTTCTGGATTTTTTTTCTCATTCTGTCTCACATAGTTGAAGTGTACCTATGATGAAAATTACAGGCCTCTCATCTTTTTAAGTAGGAGAACTTGCACAATTGGTGGCTGACTAAATACTTTTTTGCCCCACTGTAAATATATATATGACAATCTGCATTAATGATGACCTAAAAAACAGCTGAAGTACGGGGGGGGAGGGGGATTATAATATAGTGGCTATTTACATACATTCGTTCATGCCACCAGGTGAAAGAACATCAAGGGTGTAAATCCAGAAGGTCTCATGGGCACAAAGTCTTTTAAAGCGCTCGGCCTCTGAAATAGCCTTGGGTATTTGCTCTATGACCCAGACCTTGAGACCTACAGAGGATTTTTTATGTACCTCTAAAAAATTACTGGGCATGCTATAATGATCTTTGCCCTCTTCTATGAACCTTCTATGCTCACCAAAGCGGCATCTCAGGGGGCGTATAGTACGACCCACATACATGAAACCACACGGGCATATAAGACCATATACAACGAAATTGGATGAGCAATTATAGAATGCTTCCGGTGGATAGGTTTTACCCTTGGTAAAGAAGAATTTTTGGCCATGATGTACAAAACTACAGGTCTTACATAAGGCCTTCCGGCATTGATACATACCCACCAATGGTATCAATACCGGTACTGGTAGTTTAGCTTCTATGGTTTTCAACTTGCTGGGGGCAATCTTGCCTTTTAGGTTGGGAGCTCTATGATAGGTTACTCTAGGACGGGCAGGTAAAGAGTCTTTTAAATGAGGATCCTGCAATAAGATGTCCCAATGTCGTAGAAATATTTTTTCCATTTGACGATGTTGGAAATGGAACATAGTGATAAAACGGATGGAATCATTGTCTGTCTCGGGGGCAGATTTCTTGGGAGGTTTACCTTTTCTATATATCTCAAAGGCCTTGTTCACTGGATATGATTTATCAGAGAATTTTTTTCTTAAGAATAGAACTCTGAGATACATAATCCTTTTCCAATGCACGGTTTTGCCTCAACCTGCAAAATTGTCCCTTGGGGATGTTCCTAATCCAAGGAGGAAAATGACATCTGTCATGGTGCAGAAAAGAATTGCCCGCAGTGGGCTTGGTATAGTTGCAAGCTATAATAGAATCTCCCACATGGCTTAATTCCAAATCCAAGAAAGGTAAAGTATTCAGGTCTGTGACATGGGTGAAGGCTAGGCCATGGGGGTTACTATTGCAGTATTCCACAAACTGGCTCATGAGGTCCAAGGAGCCATCCCAGATGACAATGATGTCATCAATGTATCTTCCAAAGAAGACTACATTGGCGGCAAAGGGGTTGTGGTTCCAGATGTTCCACTTTTCCCAGTACCCCATGGCCAGATTTGCGTAGGACGGTGCAAAGTTAGCCCCCATGGCTGTGCCCTGTATTTGAAGAAAGAAATCATCCTGAAAATTATAATAGTTGTGGTTTAGACAAAACTTAGTAGCCTCCAGGATGAACTGGGCTTGCCTGGAATTCATGAGTGGGTCCTCTACAAGGAAATGTTCTAATGATAAGAGGCCATACTCATGAGGAATAGATGTGTACAATGAGCACACATCTAATGTTAACCATACGTATGTGGGTTCCCATCTGTATGGTGCTAGTAACTCTAAGAGGTGGGAGCCATCTCAGATGTAAGATGCTAGATTATGCACCATGGGCTGCAGAAAATGATCAATATACTGACTGAACCCAGTTGTTATGCTCTGCATGGCAGCCACTATGGGTCTACCTGGGGGTGCCTCCAAGCTCTTATGAATCTTGGGGAGATGGTAAAAGTATGGAATCTTATAGAAGTTTTTCAAGAGAAAAGAGGCCTCAACTTCACTGATAATTTTCTCATCCAGAGCAGACTTTACCAGGAGACTAGCCTCTTGGGCAAAAATGGACGTAGGATCAGATGTTAGTTTGGCATAAGTGTTGCGATCAGAAAGGAGTCTGTTGGCTTCAGCCACATATTTTTCTCTGTTTTGCAACACTATGCCACCTCCTTTATTGGCTGTTTTGATCACCAGGTCATGTGCCTTCATCAGCCGATCAAGGGCAGTAATCTCCGCCAGGGAGATGTTGTTAGATTTGGTGGAGGAGGACCTACAGAGCCTTTTGAGGTCGGAAAAGACCACCCTATAAAAGCTCTCCATGTACGGACCCTTCAATTTGGTGGGGGAAAAAATAGAATTGGGTTTGAAGGATGAGTGAACAATGGGAGGGGAGGTGGCTAGATGTTGGGTAAACAAATCCAAGCTATCCTTATCACTAGATAGGGCATCCAAGTTGTCATTAACACCCCCATCTAAATCCAGATCAATGTTAGTATGGACTGGAGAACAAGTCTCTGTAGGGAGGTCCATAGCATGCGTGGTCTTATTATCTTTAATATGATAATGTATTTTTAACATTAAAATTCTGACAAAACTGTTTAGCTCTTTGAACAGTAAAAAAGGATTCGGTCTGTTGGTGGGGGCAAAATTTAACCCATGACTGAGAAGAGTCAGCTCAGCCTGAGAAAGTGTGTGGGATGATAAATTATACATTTTTACTGTTTGCGGAACTTCGTTATGTGAGGTTTTTGATTTGGGTCATCTTCCTCTGCACCCTCTCTTGTGAATTTTCTTTTTTTGAATAGGGTCAGGGGAGGACTGCTCACTAAAAAAGAGGGCCAGCTAGTCACCTCTGTGGTACAGCTGCTCTCTCCCTGCGTATTACTGCCCGGTGAGAGAACAGCCGACGAGGAGGGTACGTTAAAAGTGGGCCCAGTATTATGGGCCACTGGTGGCAACTTGGTGATAATGGATGGGCCTGTCGGAGGGGATCTAAAGCAAGAGTCTGAGGTCGACTCACCAGAAGGATGGCAGACTTGGGTAGAGTGAAATCTGCCCCGGAGACAGACAATCATTCCATCCGTTTTATCACTATGTTCCATTCCCAGCATCGTCAAATGGAAAAAATATTTCTACGACATTGGGACATCTTATTGCAGGATCCTCTTTTAAAAGACTCTTTACCCGCCTATCCTAGAGTAACCTATTGTAGAGCTTCCAACCTAAAAGGCAAGATTGCCCCGAGCAAGTTAAAAACCATAGAAGCTAAACTACCAGTACCGGTGTTGATACCATTGGTGGGTATGTGTCAATGCCAGAAGGCCTTATGTAAGACCTGTAGTTTTGTACATCATGGCCAAAAATCCTTCTGTACCAAGGGTAGAACTTATCCACTGGAGGCATTCTATAATTGCTCATCCGATTTCGTTGTATGTGGTCTCATATGCCCGTGTGGTCTCATGTACGTGGGTCGTACTATACGCCCCCTGAGATTCCGCTTTGGTGAGCATAGAAGGTTCATAGAAAAGGGCAAAGATCATCATCATAGCGTGCCCAGACATTTTTTAGGGGTACATAAAAAATCCACTGTAGGTCTCAAGGTCTGGGTCATAGAGCAAATACCTAAGGCTATTCCAGAAGCTGAGCGCTTTAAAAGACTTTGTGCCCACGAGACCTTCTGGATTTACACCCTTGTTCTTTCACTTGGCGGCATGAACGAATGTATAGAAATAGCCACTATATTATAACCCCCCTCCTCCCCTCCTGTACTTCAGCTGTTTTTTAGGTCAACCATTAATATCATACTGTAATTTGCCCAGTTAGGGTTTATCTATTCACTGGCAATTTGGGTAACTGGCTAGTTTTTTTACACTTCTATATAGATATTTGTGTCTCATGATTGGTTTCTTTTTTCCCTTCTTATAATAATTATTCACATTTTTTATAATAATTCATGAACACTCATATGTTCTTCACATGTTTTTTCCGTTTTTTTCAGCCCTTTATTATGGGTCCTATTGGCTTTCTTTGGTCACGGTATAAGCATGTCTAATAAGCATTTTGAATTTTCATAATTGCACATTGTTTTTATTGATTTTATTTCTTTATTTGTTTTTTAAAGATGCATAATGCGCTGTGTTTTATCCATAAATTTTAATTCTAATTTGAATTATTTGTATACCACTAGGTGGGTGTACGTAATAGAATGTATCCTAGGCTTTCCTTTCAATACCCTCGTATTTACCATTCCCCGTTGTCCTGTCCCCGCCCTTCATATTTATAAGCCCCAGCTCCAGCCCTTCCAGTTGTCTTTCTGCCTGAAGAAGGGGCGCGGCTATCTGGTCATCTTAGCCATTACGCCCACAAAATGCATCGCACAGAGAGGAAATCATCCTCCCACGTCTGGTCCCCGCTGCCTGCCAAGCCTCGTTCTGATCTTTATAGTCCTGGCCGGATTCTTCCATCCATCGAAGCGGCTTTATTATGTGACGACCAGCGCTGTCTGAGCTTCACCACTCGGGAGTGATTGAGAGGTCCATTTACTGGAATTTACCTATGCCTGCTTTTACCTTACCACAAAATAAAGTGCTTAATATTACACTTAGAGGTGCCCCTCCCCTTGTGATACACTCCCTGTCCTTCCTGAGTTATTCCAAAGGTTCCGAACAGATCGGGTTTTCACAAAGTTGGATTTACGGGGGGGCCTACAACCTGGTTCGTATTATGGAAGGTGACAAGTGGAAGTCCGCCTTCCGAACACGCACTTCGAGTACCTTGTGATGCCCTTTGGGCTATGTAACGCCCCTGTGACATTCCAACATTTTGTGAATGACATCTTCAGGGAATACCTTGACCTGTTCTTAATCGCCTATCTGGAGACATACTCATTTTCTCAGCCTCATTTGAACTTCATCGAGAACACGTCAGAAAACTGTTTAAGACCTTAAGAACCCATGGCTTATATTTATTATTATTATATTATACAGGATTTATATAGCGCCAACAGTTTGCGCAGAGCATTACAATATGAGGGCAGACAGTACAGTTACAATACAATTCAATACAGGGGGAATCAGACAGAGGGCCCTGCTCGTTAGAGCTTACAATCTAGGAGGAAGGGTCAATTGAAACAAAAGGTAATAGCTGTGGGGGATGAACTGATGAAGAAAATGAAAATGTAGATGTTAGGTGTGGGTAGAACAAGCTTTTCTGAAGAGGAGGGCTTTCAGGGACCGTCTAAAAGCTAATAGAGTAGGAGATAGTTGGACAGGTTGGGGTAAGGAGTTCCATAGGATGGGAAAAGCTCTGGAAAAGTCCTGGAGGCGAGCAAAGGAGGAGGTGATGAGGGAACTAGAGAGCAGAAGGTCTTGAGAGGAACGAAGAGAACGATTAGGTTGGTATTCTGAGACTAGGCTGGTGATGTAGCTGGGGGCTAAATTGTGGATGGATTTGTAAGTTGTTGTGAGTATTTTGAATTTTATTTGTTGGGTGAGTGGGAGCCAGTGGAAGGATTGACAGAAAGGAGTAGCAGACACAGAGCGATTGGTAAGGTGGATCAGTCTGGCAGCAGCATTCATGATGGATTGAAGGGAGGATAGCATATGTAGAAGTAAGTCAATGAGAAGGGAGTTGCAGTAGTTGAGGTGAGAGATGACCAGGGAGAAAATTAAGAGCTTTGTTGTGTCATTGGTTAGAAAGGGGCATATTTTTGAGATGTTGCGGAGGTTGAGGCAGCAGGATTTGGACAGTGATTGGACATGGGGCTTAAAGGACCTTGGCATGCGGTGATGGGCTGATAGTTGTGCCATCGATTATGACAGAGAAATCAGGGGAAGGGGCACGTGGTGGAGGAAAAATTATAAGTTTGGTTTTGGATAGATTGAGTTTGAGGAAGTGGTGTGACATCCAGACTGATATATCTGTTAGTAAATTAGTGATATGTGAGGAGACCGAGGGAGTGAGCTGAGGGGTAGAAAGATAGATTTTGGTGTCATCAGCATAGAGATGGTATTGGAAGCCATGGGAGGCTATCAGCTGACCCAGGGAGGAGGTATAGATTGAAAATAGGATCGGCCCAAGAACAGAATCTTGGGGGACCCCAACAGAGAAAGGAAGAGGAGAGGAGGAAGTAGAGTTGTAAGTAACGCTAAAGGTGTGATTGGATAAGTAGGAAGAGAACCATCGAAGAGTACAGTCACAGAGACCAAAGGTATTGAGTTTTTGGAGGAGGAGGGGGTGGTTGCCCATATCAGAGGAAGCAGAAAGATCCAAGAGTAGGAGTACAGAATAGTGTCCATTGCTTTTGGCTGTTAGTAGATCATTTGCTAGTTTTAGAAGAGCAGTTTCTGTGGAGTGTTGAGGACGAAATCCAGACTGAAGGAGATTGAGAAGGCAATCCTCGGCAAAGTGGTTGCTCAGTCGGTTGTAGACCAGACGTTCAAGGAGTTTGGATAAAAAGAGGAGCAAGGACATGGGGCATAGGTTGTTAAGATTGGTTGGGTCCAGTGAAGGCTTTTTAAGTACGGGGCTAACTACTGCATGTTTTATAGAGTTGTGGAAGATGCCAGAAGAGAGGGAGAGATTGAAGATGTGGGTTAAGGAGTGTATAATCGAGTCAGAGGGTGAATGTAGTATTTGTGAGGGAACAGGATCAAGAGGGCAGGTGGTTAGTTTGACAGAAATTAGTTTAGCAACCTCATCTAAAGTGGTGGGGTTGAATGAGGGAATTAGTGATTGTAACTGTGGACATGAAGTGTAAAGCATGGAGTGTATCTGAACAGAAGAGATCCCCTCGCAAATTGTTTCAATCTTCTGTTTGAAGTGATACCCCAAAGTTGAGACGTGCGAGTTTGAGATACAATCTATCCAGTTCTTAGGACTCATAATCTTAATGGAGGGGATCTCCATGGATCCTCAGAAGGTCTCAGCAATCTTGGAATGGTGTGCACCTTCTGATAGGAAAGGCGTCCAGAGGTTAGTGGGCTTCGCTAACTTTTATAGGAAATTCATTTGAAATTTCTCGACTATCATTGCCCAGCTCACTCACCTACACTCACGCTTCACCTGGAACCAGGAGTTTTAAACGGCCTTTGAGCAGCTGAAGGCTCTCTTCACCTCTGCTCCCGTGTTGCAACACGTGGACCCAGCTCTTCCCTTTGTTCTCGAAGTGGACGCATCCAAATAAGCTGTGGGAGCCGTCCTCTCTAAGCATCAAGGCCCTGTTTCACCCAGTAGCCTTTTTCTCCAGGAAGCTGTATCAGGCTGAGAGAAACAACGATGTGGGTGACAGAGAACTCCAGACAATTAAAGTCACCCTCGAAGAATGGAGGTACCTGCTGGAGGGTGTTAACCCCCCTAATTATGATTTTCACAGATCACAAAAATCTGGAATATCTAGGATCTGCAAAACACCTAAGACCTCGACAAGCCAGATGGGCCTTATTATTTTCTAGATTTAATTTCCACCTGACATACCGCCCAGGTTCCAAAAATGGGAAAGCCGATGCCCTGTCCAGTATGTTCCCTAAATCTACTGAATGTGCTCCTCCAAGCATCATCGTATCTGCGCAAAATTTTTACTACTAAACCCAGCCTAAAGGCATTTCCGGATTTTTGCCTACA
Organism: Glandirana rugosa; assembly: GCA_018402905.1. NCBI lineage: Eukaryota > Metazoa > Chordata > Amphibia > Anura > Ranidae > Glandirana > Glandirana rugosa. The sequence goes on from BLSH010086106.1 coordinate 108,350, forward strand.
CAGGCAACAGTGCATTTTGATTCACCCCCCCCCCCCATTTGTACCAAATCCCCCTCTTCCCCCACAGAAAGCAAAAAAAAAAAAGCAGACAGGGGTTATAACCCTCCGTTTTTGCCGTTAGTTCCACTTTAAAGCCACAAAAGTGTTCTAATTGATGTGTAATATGATACTGTGTTGTACACATTGCAAAGTACAAGGTTTACCTTTAACCTCTCCAGATCCGCGCTATAGACAAAAGACGTCTACAGCGCGGATCTGAAAATCCGGGTGGACGTCCATGGACGTCCGCCCCTTCACACGCCCCCTGCGCGCTCTGGGCGGCGGCGGCGGCGCGCGCGCGCGGGTCGGGCGGACTCGATGTCCGCTCCTGACCCGCGATCGCCTTACAGAGCTGTAGAACGGGGAACCGCCGTTGTAAACATGGCGGTTCCCCGTTCTGTGACAGGGGACAAGCAGATCTACTGATCCCTGTCACTGGGATCAGTTAGATCTGTTATGTCCCGGCCAGCCCCGCCCCCCCACAGTTAGAACACGCCCAGGGAACATATTTAACCCCTTCACTGCCCCCTACAGGTTAACCCCTTCACTGCCAATGACATTTATACAGTAATCAGTGGACATTTAAATTTCTGATCGCTGAATAAATGTCATTGGTCCCAAAAAAGTGTCAAAAATGACCGACATGTCCGCCTCAATATCGCAGTACCGCTAAAAATCGCAGATCGCCGCCATTACTAGTAAAAAAAATAATAATAATAAAAACGCCATAAATCAATTCCCAGTTTATAGACGCGATAACTTTTGCGCAAACAAATCAATAAACGCCGATTGCGATTTTTTTACCAAAAATATGTAGAAGAATATAAATCGGCCAAACCCAATGAATAATTTTTTTTTTATTTTTTATTTTGGGACATTTATTAGAGCAAAAAGTAAAAAATATTGTTCTTTTTTCAAAATTGTCGCTCTTGGTTTTGTTTATAGTGCAAAAAATAAAAAACGCAGGGGTGATCAAGTACCACCAAAAGAAAGCTCTATTTGTGGGGAAAAAAGGACATCAATTTTATTTGGGTACAACGCCACACGACCGCGCAATTGTCATTCAAAATGCGACAGCGCTGAAACCTGAAAATTGGTCTGGGCAGGAGGGGGGTTTAAGTGCCCAGTAAGGAAGTGGTTAAAGTGGTAGTAAAGTCCACTTTGTGATTTTTACCTAAAGGTAAGCCTATAATAAAGCTTACCTGTAGGTACTGTGAATATCTCCTAAACTCGTGGTGTTTAGGAGATATTCACCCTGCATGCAGCCAGTGACATCTCTGGCGCATGCTCTCTGAAGGTCCGGGATACTGTACCAGACCTTCAGAGCAATGGGCCAGAACCGAGAGCACATGTGTGTGTGAGTGATGTCATCGCAGCTTTGCTGCTCATACAGCCAGAGCATAGGAACCCGGAAGGAAGAAGTGGTGAAGATGGAAGCCCTGTCAGTGATGACAGTGCGTCACTGGAGCGCTTCGTACTAAGGTAAGTATTTCATAATGTGCTAGCATGTGATGCATACTAGCTCATTATGCTGTTGTCTTGCAGGTGTGTTTTTTTAAGCCGCTGCAGTTTACCACTGCTTTAAGGCCCCTTTCCCACAGATATTCTGATTGAGTCTGCCTGTCTATTTTTGAGGTGGACTCGACTGGACCATCCATTCTGGACACCATTTACACCTGCCTGCATCCAATCTGATCTGCTAAAAACAGATGGATGTTGATCAATTCCCCATCCATCTAGCGGATTGGATTGGGTGAAAATTGGATGTAAACGGACATGAGGTCCATTTACATCCATCCGCCCATAAAGGAGATCAAGCTCTGTCCATATCCACTCTGCTTAGCGGAGCAGACACAGCTCAGTGGGGATCAGCGGAGAGATTCCCTGCTGAGCAGATGGATTTGAGCCGGTGTCTGCCCATGTGAAAGGGGCCTAATCAGTGGCATATCATCCATGGGTGCAGGGTGTTCACTGAACACGGGCCCCGAGGGGCGGGGGGGCCCACAGTGCTCTGGCCAACACTGCACATAAGGATGATCTGTCCCTGGTTGACAGCTGGGGATTATCGGTGCAGTGTGGGCTTGCACACGGGCCCACCAATTTCATGATACGCTCCTGGGCCTAATAGTACATCTCATTATACATCACATCTGAAGATGGACTATTGAGGCGCAGGAAAGGACAGGGGCACGGTATCCTATACAATCTATCAAGCCAAATGTCTATGTAGCAAAGGTGACAAAGCCAAAGCCTGGGATTTATTGAGACCCTTGCCTATCCCTTATTTCCCCCTGGGAGATGATCTCTATGGATTTTATTATTGACCTTCCTCTCTCTGAAAGATTCATGACCATCCTAGTTGTGGTAGATTGACTATCCAAGATGGCCCACTTCATACCAATGATTCGTACTCCCTCTGCGGCTGAAACGGCTCATACTTTTATCAAGGAGATCATCAGACTTCACAGACTTTTGGAACTCTGCCTATCATCTGCCTATTATCCCCAAAGTAATGGGCAAATGGAACGCACAAACCAAACCCTGGAGCATTACCTATGCTGCTTTACATCTTTTTCCAAAGATAACTGGGCATCCCTGCTCCCACTGGCAGAATGTGCCTATAAAACCTCTGTCCATTCAGCTATAATCCATTCTCCATTCTAGGCCAATTATGGATTCCACCCTGCTGCTCTGCCTGAAACTATGCCTGAAACAACTGTACCCACCTTGCAGGACAGACTGGCTTTCATAGAAAACAATTATCAGGTCCTCCGGGAGTCCATACAGAAAACCTAAGTGAATTACAAAAAACACTTTGATCGGAAACAGAGAGGAAATCCTGCCTTCAAGGTGGGGGACAAAGTGTGGCTGTCTTCTGCCAACCTGAATTTGGCCTGACCGTCGCGGAAGCTAGGGCCAAGGTATATTGACCCCTTTCAGATCAAACAGGAAATAAATCCAGTGGCATACAAACTATTTCTGCCTGACTCATATAGGATCCATCCTGTCTTTCACTCCTCCTTGCTTAAACCAACTGTTCCAGATCCATTTCCAGGGAGAACCACCTCCTGGACTGCAGGAAGCGAGGGAGACAAACCCAATTCCTAATTAAATGGAAAGGGTATCCACTCGAGGAGAGTTGTACAATGTACCTCCCAGACTCCTCCAAGAGTTTGGTGCCAAATACCCAGAGAAAATTTCCCAATTGGGGATCCAGAGACTGCCCTTGGAAAAGGGGGGCACTGTCAGGGAACCAACAGCAGGAGAAGGACTCTAGGACCCAGCATCTCTACTAGCACTTATGGCAGGAGAAGGACTTTAGGACCCATCATCTCTGGCAGGAGAAGGACTTTAGGACACATCATCTCTGGCAGGAGAAGGACTTTAGGACCCAGCATCTTTATCAGCATGTCACATAGGTCTAGGCTTTCTTTTAACCATGCTCCAGTCTCAGCATTATCTGAAACCTGCAACACCTCACGTGTGCCACCTGTCTGCTGATTCTATGCCTGCACACCAGCTGCACTCTGGAACCTCCTGCATACAGTCCAGCAGGTGACCCGTGTTACTTTGGGCCTGACTTCTCCTGTTTTCACCCTCAGGGGGGTCTGAAACTTAGGGGAGCCCTCTCTCTCCATTAGCCTCCAGCACCAGGTATGTGATAGGATCAGGGCAAGAGTTGGCCATTATTGTTCCATTACATGTGCAATTTATCTGTGTCATTGGCTAAACAAGAAGAAAAAGTCCATGCCTTTTGCAGTCCCAATGGTGTGGCAGAAGCATGAAAATGTTACATGAAAAAACAATAAATGAATGGAAAGGCATGTTATTGGTATCAATAAAAAGATACATTTATAATGATTGGCGTGGCACCATTCTCATTGCTATCACATTTTGCAGAAAAGTTATGGAGCATAATTGCACATCCTCCTCGTAATTTTGGATTATTTTGATGCAATTTTGACCTGAAGCTGTATCTTGGAAACTGGAGCCAATTAATACTCAGGACTTAATTATTCTTTATTAGTGACCCAATTCCACATGTAGCTACTTTCATTTCTGAGGCTTTCTCCTTGTAGACCAGTGTAACTTGACACGGTTGCTAAGCTTTCCCAACTCTCTCCAAAACAAAGAAAAACTTTTTTGCTTTAGACACACTGTAGCCACTTCATTACTGGGCACTTTCGCCCCCTTCCTGCCCAGGCCAATTTTCAGCTTTCAGCACTGTCACATTTGAATGTCAATTGTGCGGTCGTGCAACATTATCCATATGACATTTTTATATTTTTTTTTTAGGCAGACAGAGCTTTCTTTTGGTGGTATCTAATCACCACTGTTTTTCTTTTTTTTTTTTGCTAAACAAATGAAAAAAGACCGAACAATGAAAAAAAAGTTTTTCTTAGTTTTTCTTTTATAAAATTTGTCTTCTTCACTGATGGGCGCTGATGTGGCTGCACTGATGATCAGTGCCCTGATTATCAATTTAAACTGTGTGCTGACAGCTTTGCTGGTTATCGGCGTTTCCTTTGCTCATACCTTTCGTTTCCTGAGAAAATGACTGCCGCTAACAGGCAAGTCTGTTTACATGTGATCAGCTGTAATTGGACACAGCTGATCACATGTTAAAGGGCCATTGTGACTGGCTCTTTACAACAATCTGTGAGTTAAGTCAGTTAAGTTCCAAGAACACAGCGGTCATAGAGCGTGCCTGATGCACGCCACATAGGGTTGCCACCTCATCCCTTTAAACCCGAACACATATGAATTAGACAGGTTCTGTGGCTGATTAAGGGGCTAATTAAACTCACTTGGTGCCTCATCTGCATTAAATCAGCCTCAGTATCTGTGTAATCCATATGTGTTCAGGTTTAAAGGGATGAGGTGGCAACCTTAACGCCACAGGGGGCACACGGGGGATGTGGTTTTAAGAGGACGTCCATGGACGCCCTCCCAGAATGTGATAGCCACACTGTATGAAGTGATTAAAAATTTTATTTTTCAGATAGAAAGTTTGGATATTGAATCTTACCATTCAGGTTTTGTTTAGATGGGCGTTGGCACCCATCCTGCACACGGGCTCCTGTTTGGCATTCGGGGCCATGCAACTGCTGCTGCATGGCTGTCAGATTTTGATGTCCGCTTGGTTGATGCCGCTGCATCTGTATCCACCTCAAAAGGCAGTTTGCACACAGCTCGGTACTGGGTGCGATACGGCACTGCATTGCTTTAACTGACAACTGTACAGTCATGCAAATAAAATTGATGTCCTTTTTTTTTTCTTTTGGTGGTTTTTGTTCACCTCTGGTTTTTATTCATTGCGCTATAAACAAAAGAAGACCAGAAATTTTGAAAAAAAAACAATATTTTTTACTTTCTGCTATAAAACATATCCGATAAAAAATCTAATTTCTTCATCAATTTAGGCCAATGTGTATTCTGCTACATGTTTTTGGTAAAAAAAATCCCAATAAGCGTATATTGATTGGTTTGCACAAAAGTTATAGCGTCTACAAACTATGGAATCAATTTATGGACTTTTTATATTTTTTATTGTTTTCACTACTAATGGCGGCGGTCAGCGATTTTTAGCAGGACTGTGACATTGTGGCGGGCAAATCTGGCACAAAATGACACTTTTTGGCGACCAGTAACATTATTACAGTGATCAATGCACTGCTACTATATAAATGACACTGGCAGGGAAGGGGGTAACATCAAGGGTGATCAAAGAGTTAACTGTGTTCCCTGGGAGTTAGTGACAGGTGGTGTTTTTTTGGGGGGGGGCAGCATCCAACCACCCCTCCTGGCCGGCCGGCGGCAACCCCCCCCCCGCCCACTCTAGGTAGTCACTTATCCCATAGTTTGCGGGTGGGCGGGCAGCACTCTGGCACCGTCGGGAAGCGGTTCCTGTGTCCTCTTCTTCATCATGCAGCTTCCACCGTGCGCCTCCTCCTAGGCATTCAATACGATCGCCAGTCCTTTCAGACAATCGGGTGATGGGTTTCAAGACAGCTTCCTGATTGGGCGGCAGAAGGATCAGTGTGGCAGTGTGCGCCCCGAGCCCACCTTTTTTTGAAGCCTTTTAGAGCCTCTGGCTCTAATCACTTGCTTAAAAAAAAAAACACCCCCCCCCATTGGATTCCATAGTCCAGCACCTTGTATGTAGATCAGGGGGCCAGGCGCATGGATAGGGGGGCAGCGCCCGTGCACCCCTAATGGACGGGCCACCACTGCTAGGAGTGCTTTCTTACTGTGTGGGGGTGGCTTAATTGAAGAAAGACAGAGATCCATGTTCTTGCTTAGCAGAAACACAAGATCTCCGTCTTTCTTAGTAGCAGAACAACGATCTGCCTTGTTTACATAGGCAGACCAGCGTTCCACCTCTTTCTGAATGATCGCCATGTTTTTGAAGGACATCGGGTCTGCCGGACACGCTGATTGGCTCCCGCTGTGTCCAATCACAGCTGGAGCAGGGCTTCAGCGACACGCACGCGTACCCCAGAGCCGATGAGAGGAATCGCATACAGGTACGTGATTTTGCACTTAAGGGCTGCCCTATTGCAGTATATGTATGTGGGGTGGTCCTTAACCGCTTGCCGACCGTCAATCGGCAATTGACGGCGACAAGGTGGCGCTCCTGCGCAAATCGCCGTCATATGACGGCGGCTGCGAGATCGCGCCCAGTGAGCGCGCGCCGCCGGAGGCGCGCCCGCGCACTCACTGTGTCCGGGGAGGGCCAGGGAGCGGGTGCGGCGGCTTCGATTGCTGCCGGCCACCCGCGATGCCCCCCCCCGGAGTGAAAGAACGGAGGTCCGTGTAAGTAAACACGGACCTCCGTTCTGTGAAGGGGGAAGGGCTGTGATTCACAGCCTTCCTCTACACGGAAGGTGTGATCACTTCCCTTCTCCTGCTAGGGCAGTCCCCTCACAGTAAGAACACGCCCAGGGAACACAGTTAACCCTTAGAGCGCCCCCTGCAGGTTAACCCCTTCACTGCCAATGGCATTTACAGAGTAATCAGTGCATTTTTATAGCACAGATCGCTGTATAAATGCCAATGGTCCCAAAAAAGTGCCAAAATGTTCCGACATGTCCGCTGAAATATTGCAGTACCGCTAAAAATCGCAGATCGCCGCCATTGCTAGTAAGAAATAAAAAAAAATAAAAACCCCAGAAATGAATTCTCATCATCCGTAAACGCGACCACTTTTGCACAAACCAATCAATAAACGCCGATTGCGATTTTTTTTATCGCAAATATGAGGAAGAATATAAATTGGCCAAAACCAATGAAAAAAATGTTTTTTTATATTTTTTTTTTGGATTTGTATTTTAGCAAAAAGTAAGAAATTTGTGTTTTTTTGCAAAATTGTCGCTCTTCTTTTGTTTATAGCGGCGATCAGAAACGATGCAGCGGTGATCAAATACCACCAAAAGAAAGCTCTATTTGTGGGAAAAAGAGGACGCAAATTTCGTTTGGGTACAACATCGCACGACCGCGCAATTTTCAGTTAAAGCGACGCAGTGCCGAATCGCAAAAAGGGCTCCGGTCCTAAAGGGGGAAATCTTTCCGGGGCTGAAGTGGTTAAAGGGTTAATCGCTTGAAGTGGAGCTCCACCCAAAACAGGAAGTTCCGCTTTAAAAGAGAAGTAAGGGTTTTTCTTTTTCCCAATCATACTTGGTGGATGCAACATCCGTCCGATTCTGCATCTGTCCCCCAGCACCTCTACACTGAAAACTGAATGATCGAACATCGCCAATGGCTCGGTTTTCACAATTCTGTGAACAGAGAGCTGTAGACTGCCAGTCACAGCTCTCTGCTCATCTCCCTCCATGCTCACTGGAGCACTGAGCTGTGGAGGGGAAAACGGGTCACAGGAATGCAAAATTAATTGCACTCCATAGGAGAAGCCCAGCCAAACAACCTTTGGCTGGACTTCTCCTTTAACCACTTCATCCCCGGAAGGATTTCACACTTTAGGACCAGAGCACACTTTTTGCGATTCGGCACTGCATGGCTTTAACTGACAATTGCGCGGTCGTGCAGCGTTGTACCCAAACAAAATTTGCGTCCTTTTTTTCCCTCAAATAGAGCTTTCTTTTGGTGGTATTTGATCACCGCTGCATCATTTCTGATCGCCGCTATAAACAAAAGAAGAGCGACAATTTTGCAAAAAAAAAACAAATTTCTTACTTTTTGCTAAAATACAAATCCAAAAAAAAATATAAAAAAACATTTTTTTCAACGGTTTTGGCCGATTTATATTCTTCCTCATATTTGTGATAAAAAAAAATCGCAATCGGCGTTTATTGATTGGTTTGCGCAAAAGTTGCCGCGTTTACAGATGATGAGAATTAATTTTTGGGGTTTTTATTTTTTATTTTTTTTTACTAGTAATGGCGGTGAGCTGCGATTTTTAACGGTACTGCGATATTGCAGCGGACATGTCGGACCATTTTGACACTTTTTTGGGACCGTTGGCATTCATACAGCGATCAGTGCTATAAAAATGCTCTGATTTCTGTGTAAATGCCATTGGCAGTGAAGGGGTTAACCTGGGGGGGGCGCTGTAAGGGTTAACTGTGTTCCCTGGGCGTGTTCTAACTGTGTGTGGGCTGCCCTAGCAGGGGAAGGGGAGTGATCACAGCTTCCATATAGAGGAAGGCTGTAATCACAAGCCTTCCCCATCTCACATCTTACACAGACCTCCGTTCTTTTACTGCAAGGGGGGCATCGTGGGTAGCCAGCGGAGATCGAGTCCGCCACACCCGCTCCCTGGCTCCCCCCGGACACAAAGAGCATGGGAGCGCGCCTCCGGCGGTACGCGCGCGCTCACAGTGCACGATCTCACAGCCGCCATCATATGACGGCGGTTTGCAATATTGAACCACCTTGTCGCTGTCAACCTGCGGTTGGCGGTCGGCAAGTGGTTAAGAACTCATCCCCCACTCCTCTTGAAGAATTGGCACTTTTGAGGTGTGGGGGGGCAGGTACCTGATTTTGACGGGTACCCCCTCCCACTCCAACCGCTTAGGCAATCAGAGCGGAAGTTCTCCTCCCTCCTTCCCCCCTGCAGTCTTCTGGAACATGTGCCAGGCCACCGAAGACTGCATCCAGCATTCACCATGCTCAGTGCTGCTCGAGCATGTGGAGCTGCAAGCCGTCACAGCCGGGTGCCCGTAGTGAAGATGTCGACGCAGAGGAAAGAAGAAAGCGGGTGAAACCGACTGCTGTGAGCGCACCACTGGATCGTGGGACAGGTGAGTGGCTGTTTTTTAAAAGCCAGCAGCTACAGTTTTTATATCTGCTGACTTTTATTTTTTCTCAGGAGACTGGAACTCCACTTTAAGTTTTCCAATAAATCTTTAAATTCCAAACTTTCTGCATTAATAGATGGATAACACAGTACAGTACTCTAGTACTGTCCGGATAGAAAGTGGAAAGCCAGTCATGCTCGGAAGCACTGCCGATCCTAGTGAGGAGCTCTAGGGTTACCATGGACTGGAGTGACTCCACATTTTTTAGCTCCACAACCTTGTCTAAGAAACCTAAGTTTCTAAGAGATATCTCAGATTATGTTAAATTTAGGGGACTTTCTGCCTTAAAGTGGTTGTAAACCTTAGGGTTTAAAAAAGAAAAAATTGCCTGAACTTACCTGCTCTATGCAATAGTTTTGCACAGAGCAGCCCTGATCCTCTTCTTCTGGGGTGCCCCGCCAGAGCTCAAAGCCCCTTCTCTTTATTGGGTGCCCCCATGGAAAGCCGCTTTCCCTGGGGGCACCTGTGCTGGCTCGCTTCCGAGTTCCGCTGCTGTGTCCATTGACACAGACAATGGGACTCGGCCCCTGCCCCCTGCTCCTGTGTCACAGAATTTGATTGACATCAGCAGAAGCCAATGGCTCAATCTGTCCAATGAGGAGAGAGACAGTGACTGGAGCCACTGCGCTTGTGCACATCCCTGGATCTGTTCGGGCTCAAGTAAGAATAAGAGGGGCTCTAGTGGGGAGCACAGAAGGTTTCTCACCTTAATGCATAGAATGCATTAAGGTGAAAAACCTTAAGGCTTTACAACTACTTTAAAGAAGACATAATGTGGAAGTTGGATTGAAGGACTAGATACCAGTATTGCCTGTGGTCTTCTTGCAGCTAATCCTTATCCCTATTGCTGACTTACCATGACTTTTTTTGTGCTCTTTTTTGTCTGTGTGGTGGCAACCATCCTGATAGAGGCAGGACTCATCTGTCTTAGGTCAGAGCTGTGCCCATTATGACCGGTGCTCTGATGACTGGTGAGGCTATGATCAATAGGCAGCAAGAGAGTCACAGAATACACAAATCCATAAAATTAAAGCAGATAGACTTTTACATTGGAGGTCAATAGTACTGACATTACCAAATCTCTTTTCAAATTCCATGAGACTAGTAGTCAGAGGCAGAGGTGCTTCATGTTATTTAACACTGCAGATATGAAGACTACAGAACAGGAGTGCTTAAGAACAGTCTAGTCAAGAAGTGCTCTGTTATGTTTAGGTAGGAATTTAATTCGAAATGCAAATTTTTCAGGGTACTGCTTAAAATTGGCTTTCTATATATTCCTCATAAGGTAGCAACTTCACTTTTTGACTGTAGATCCCCTTTAAGTATAGTTGTATTAGTAGCTCAGTAACTAGTTTCGATTGTTGACTGGAACTGATCTTAGACAAGTTTTAGCTAGTAGTAGACATGGGGGTCCGCAAGGGGGGGGGCCAATCAAAGCAGTGCCCAGGGCCAATCAAAGTGCAGAGTCCTCCCCTCCCTCCTCCTCCTCTTGTGTACATGTCATGGAGCTTGCGTCTGAATTCTTCGGCAGGGTTGTACCAAAGTCCTGCCTCCTAGACCGGCTCCTCCTGTGATAGATGGAACAGGAGGTCCAGGAGGCAGGACTTTGTTACAGCACCATCAAAGAATTCAGCCGCAAGCTCCGTGACACAGCAGGAGATACCCCCTGTGTGATCTAGGCACCTGTGAGTCTGCATTTATGGGCAAAGACTGAGGATACATTGATGGGCACAGACAGAGGCTGCATTGATGGGCACAGACTGAAGCTACATTGATGGGCACAGACAGAGGCTACATTGATGGGCACAGACTGAGGCTGCATTGATGGGCACAAACTGAGGCTGCATTGATGGGCACAGACCAAGACTGCATTGATGAGCACAGACTGAGGCTACATTGATGGGCACAGACTGAAGCTGCATTGATGGGCACAGATCGAGGCTGCATTGACGGGCACAGACTAAGGCTGCATTGACAGGCACAGACCGAGACTGCATTGATGGGCACAGACCGAGGCTGCATTGATGGGCACAGGCTGAGGCTGCATTGATGGGCACAGACTGAGGCTGCATTGATGGGCACAGACCGATGCTGCATTGATAGGCACTGTTGAGGCTGCATTTGATGGGCATAATGAGGCTGCATTTGATCGGTACTGGTGAGTCTGCATTTGGTGGGCACTGATGAGGCTGCATTTGATGGTACTTGATGGGCACTGATGAGGCAGCATTTGATGGGCACTAGTAGGCCGCATTTGATGGGATGGACACTGATGAGTATGCATTTGATAGGCACTGGTGAGGCTGCATTGATCTCAGTCTCTAACCATCTTCTATACCATGCCCGCAGCCTATGACATCTGTACCATGCCCGCAGCCTCTGACATCTCTTGTAACATGTCTACAGCCTCTGACATCTCCTGCATCATGTCTGCAGTCTCTGACCGTTTCCTATACTATGTCCGTGGTCTCTGACCATCTCCTGTACCATGACTGTAGTCTCTGACCATCTCCTGTACCATGTCCGCAGTCTCTGACCATCTCCTGTACCATGTCCACAGTCTCTGAATGTCTCCTGTACTATGTCAACAGCCTCTGACCATGTCCTGTACTACGTCTGCAGTCTCTGACCATAATAATGTGATAATGACATGTCGAAAAAGAGTGGAGCATGGGTGACGTTAAAATGATTTCCCCCCCCCGAAAAAAGTTCTGTGGATGCCCAAGGTAGTAGATAGTCATGTTCAACTGAACTTGTTCTGTAATGTTGAAGGCGTTTCACACCTTATCCGAGCAGCTTTTTCACTTCTGGAGAAACTGCTTGAATAAGTCGAAGTGAAGCTGCTTGAATAAGTTGTAAAACATCTTCCTGGATAAATGAGAACCTTCACAGCCTTAAAAATATTTTTCTTTATTTTGCAGGTTCAGAAGGTTATGCCTGCAGACTCCTTCTACTTCACTATCCTTCGGGATCCAGCAACCATGGCAGAGTCTTCTTTCTCCTACTTTCATTCTATATCTTCAGCCTTCAAGAAGGCACCCAATTTCAAAGCTTTTATTTCCAATCCATCATATTACTACCAAAATGCAAAGGGAAGCAATCACTATGCTCACAACTTCTTATGGTTTGACTTGGGATTTAATCATAATGCTCCTTTTACAGTGACTCTGGCAAGAGCTGGAGCACAGACAGTGGAGGAGACGTTCAACTTGGTTCTACTTGCAGAATATTTTGATGAATCGATGGTTCTTCTCAAAGAGGAGCTGTGTTGGAATATGGGTGACGTGGTCACCTTTAAACTCAACATTCGAGGGTCTTCCAGACCACTGGAACCAGAGGAAGTAAAAAAGCTTAGGGAATGGAATGCTCTAGACTGGTACCTGTATGAGTATTTTAACCAAACCTTCTGGGACAAGGTGGAACGGTTTGGCAAAGAAAAGATGGATAATGAGGTTATGAGATTGAGAGAAAGGAGGCAACAACTAGCTGAGCTCTGTCTTCAGGATTTGAAGCCAGTAGCAGCAGCGGACATTAAGGAGTATGCAATTAAGCCATATCAAAATGGGCAGGATAAAATCCTAGGCTGGGCCATAAGGAAAGACCTTGAGCCTAAGATTCGTAGTTATTGTGTTCTAATGGTCACTCCTGAGCTGCAATATAAAGACTTATTGGATGCACGCCAGTTTCCAGCAGGCTCACAAAATGGGACTCAAAATGGGAAACAATAATGGCACGTGCAAGGGGAAACCACAGTTGGCCAATTTATATAAGTAAGTAGAAGATCCGGTTGCTGCAAAGTGGATACGGTGTCAAAACACAATCATTTTCTGCATCAAGGCTAGGTTTAATTTTATTAAGCAAAGTGTAAAGGAAATTTGTAAGTTCTGTATATAATTGTATTCTATTTTGTATGTATTGCACACTGCACTCACTGTGCACACGGCACTAATAATGTTTTCATTATATGTTTGCATTCTTTCGAGTCCTGATTAGAATTAGTCTGCCCCTCGTTACCATACAAGTACAACTGTAATATTAATGTGATACCTACGTAATAATGTGCATAAAAACCTTCAATTGCGTCATAATAAAGCAGAACAGTTATTTGGAAAGATGCTGAGTGTATCTTTTGTGTCCGTTCCCTACTGCAATAGTTATTATTAATTTGGGACCACTAATCAATATGAGGATAGGAGTTGCCTATCTATAAAATTCCAGGTCAGTTTTGCTAGGAGGGGTATTTACAGGTGACCCTGAGAATCCGAAATGAGGAGCTTGAGACGATCCGGGAATTTCTGATAATCAGCCGGCTGAGGTAAGACTTTTCCTTACAATTGAGTTATCAGACTTCTGCGATCGGTAAGGCATTTTCGGGACAAAGGGTACCTATATCACACCCCTTAATTGAACTGTATTGATTGGTGGGTATATTGTTGTCATTGTATACTCTCCATCAAAGTGTTATAGATAAGAAAGGGAAAAATAGTGCTGTTCAAAGGTTATATATGAAGTACATATCTGCTAGATAACGTAGTTTAGAGGCAAGAGGGTATAGGCAGTAGAGAAGAGAGAAGACTGGCCAGTCATGGGCAATAAAATAAGTAAGGGTGTTAAGGGTAAGAGACCCTCAAAAATGCCCAGCGCAAGAGAAGCGCTATAAAATATATGAACTGAAGGTGCGGTTCACGCCTATACTGAGCCCCTAGATAAATGGTTAGAGTGGACAGAGATCCACAGTGGGTTACCAAAGGACTAAGAATCATGCAGATTTAAACAGCTAGAGGAACAGCTATCTATGTGATCGGGATGGATGAAGGGTGACAGACAAAGGTTTGTCACTTTGATTAGGAAATGGTTTGTTGGGTACTAACTTATGCACATGCGCCTCTTTACTGAATTTGTTCAGTGATTACTGTAGGTGCAGCCTTCTTAGCTTCACAATCACAAGCGTGCCTACATTTAAAAAATTACTAGAAGGCCCAAAAACAGAAATGAGTCTGTATGCTACAACTAACACACCACTAATCATAATAACCTGGAATAATAGGCAGGTTTCAGTGCAGCGTTAATGTCATCATGGTCCTTTATTTATTTATTAGGTGGTTTAGGAGGCTTTTTTATATTGGAAAGTGGGATTGGAGAGGGCCCCTCCAAGCACAGTAACAATGCAAGTGCACTTATAGAGTGTAATGTGAAAGCAAAAACTTTACAGTGCACCACTCGAGCCCCTGAGGATTCAGTGTAGATAATTTGCAGAAAGTTAGTGTTTCAGTAGGACTAAACATGCCCTTCACAATGCAGCACACAGTCCCTACCAATAGGTCAAGCAGGCCAACCACTGCCTTGTGGGATGAGGTAAGCAGTGCCCACTTCCCACAAGTTTGGATTTTTCAGGGAGCTGCTCTGGTGCATTGGGAAAGCAGCAAGGCACCATGAACTTAGTTTAGAACTGCACTAAAAATGGTTTGGGAATTTAGGGTAGGGTAAAAAAAAGAATTAGATCCTTTGTCAGGCTTTACGTTGTATTATTAGTTATACTAGAGAGGTTTCCTTGCATCTCCTGTGTCAGAGATGTGGCAGCAAATGAATGGAAAACTCTCAAAGGGAAAATTCCATGTTTGGCAGCTGTCCCACTAGAACAGGAATTCTCACTGGCAAATATCTGCTCTGCTTTTATTTTGGGGACCTCCTAAAATGTTGTTACAAAAGTCACCATTACAGATAGTGATAATGGATCTCACCAGTGGAGGCTTGAACCACAGTAAAAAAAGACTGAGGTTCTAAGTCAGGGATCTCCAAACTGCAGCCCTTCAGCCAGGGCCAGATTAACATAGGGGCTATTGGAGCTGCAGCTTCAGGGCCCTACCTTAATATAGGTCCAGCCGCCCAAGAACTTCCCCCTGGCACCATGGTGCCACCGCTGGCCACCACTGCCCAGTGTCCATTGGTGTGAAAATTATTGGTTGCTATGACCGCCTAGCCTCCTAGCAACCAATCAAGTGCAAGCACACGCCCCGGCAAAGGAGGAGGATGTAACTTCTTCAGCACCATGCCCAGGATGCTTTTAATACAGCCCTGTCTTCAGCTGTTGCGGAACTACACATCCCATGAGGCGTTGTAAAACTCTGACATTTAGGCTACTTTCACACTGAAGCGGTACCCGCGGTCGCAGTAAAACCCTGCTAGTTTTAGCGGAGTTTTACCAGCGATAGGGCTCCGCTATGTGGGCGGGAGCGCCGCGCTTTTAACCCCCCACAAGGGGTTAAAAGTGCCGGCGCTCAGCGCTACCAAGGCGGTGTGCAGCCGCTTCGGAAGCGCTCCCCATTCATTTCAATGGCAGGGGCGGTAGAGAAGCGGTATATTACCGCTCCCCTCACCGCCCCAAAGATGCTGCTTGCAGGACTTTTTGTAACGTCCTGCTAGCGCACCGCCCCAGTGTGAAAGCACTCAGGGCTTTCACATTGGGGTGGATTGGGGGGGGGGGGACTTTTGAGGCGCTTTACAGACGCTATTTTTAGCTAAATAGCGTCTGTAAAATGCCTCAGTGTGAAAGCAGCCTAACAGACATGACTAGGCATGATGGGAATTGTAGTTCCTGAACAACTGGTGGGCCATAATGTGGAGACCCCTGTTCTAAGCCTTCCCCATTGTATCAAAAACCAGAAACAAATGGCTGGAGTTCTGTAATGAGATTTAGCACTGTTGATTGCTTTACAAGTGCAATGTTAGCTGTGCTTACACATTGCAGGTTTACCTTAACCACTTCCCGAGCGCGCACTGCCTTTTTACTGCGCAGATAGGGGGCGAGAGCGCGCAGCCGGTGTCCGCCGACGAGCCGCGATGAGCTGCTAGAGGGAAAGACAGGTGGCATGTAAGAGATCTACTGATCCCTGTCACTGGGATCAGTTAGATCTCTTATGCCCCTGCCAGCTCAGCCCCTCCATAGTTAGAACACACCCAGGGAACACAGTTAACCCCTAGATCTCCCCCTGCAGGTTAACCCCTTCACTGCCAATGACATTTATACAGTAATCAAATTTATCAATTAAATTTCTGATTGTTGTACAAATGTCATTGGTCCCAAAAAAGTGTCAAAAATCTCGGACATGTCTGCCCCAATATCAAAGTCCCAATAAAAATCGCAGATTGCCGCCATTACTAGTAAAAAAAAAAAAATGTAAAAACGCCAGAAATTAATTCTCATGGTTTGTAAAAGCGGCAACTTTTGCGCAAGCCAATCAATAAACGCAGATTGCAATTTTATTTTACCAAAAATATGAGGAAGAATATAAATCGGGCAAAACCAATGAATACATTCGTTTTTTTATATTTTTTTTTTGGATTTGTATTTTAGCAAAAAGTAAGAAATATTGTTTTTTTTTTGCAAAATTGTCGCTCTTTTTTTGTTTATAGCGGCGATCAGAAATGACGCAGAGGTGACCAAATACCACCAAAAGATAGCTCAATTTGTGGGGAAAAAAAGTTTTTGTTTTGGTACAACGTCGCATGACCGCGCAATTGCCAGTTAAAGCGGGGCAGTGCTGAATCGCAAAAAGTGCTGTGGTCCTACAGTGGGAAATCCTTAAATGGTTAAAATGCCTTAAGTAAGAACTGTTTGTGCTGCTGACAGCTACCAGTAATTCCTTTATCAAAAAATCCTCCATTATGAAATGTTTCAGAAAGAAATTTAAAGCAGAGTTCCACCCAAAAGTGGAAGCTCCACTTATCTGACTCCTCCCCACCTCCGGTGTCACTTTTGGCACCTTTCAGGGGAGAGGGGGGAGCAGGTACCTATTTTTGACAGGTACCTGTCCCCATTTTTGGGAGATCGCGCAGCATCCTCCTTCTCCCACCTCTAGGCCATACAGAAAGTGCAGCGTGATTTGCGCATGCGCAGTAGGTAACCCTTACAGATAGCGTTTCCCTTACAGACAATGGCGGCAGAAGCACCCGAGAGCCGATGCAAACATCGCTGGAATCCAGGACAGATAAGCGTCCTAATATTAAATGTCAGCAGCTACAGTATATGTAGCTGCTGACTTTTATTTTTTTGCTGGGGGGGGGCGGAACTTCTCTTTCACATATAGAGGGCCTCATATTACCAGGTTGGTAATTGGCGTACAGACAATTGTGGTCATTGCTTAACATGGGGAACTCCCTCTAGTGTTTGTTTGTGGAATAAGACTATGATTACTATGAGGATTGTGGGAATTGTAGTGCGGAAAGGAGAAACAGTCTACAGACTCTGGTATGAAGGACTCCATTTCCCATCAGGCTGTGCTGCGCTGGAGACTTCTGGGAGGTGCAAATCATTGTGGGAGAAACTTATATAAGTGGGAGGAGGAGCTGAGAGCGGCCTCTTTGGACAGCATGATCAATCAGTGAGGAACCCTGTGTGCTGCTACAACCAGAGCTAGGCCCACAGCCTATGTACAGTGTTCTAGCTGACTTAATTCTCTGCAGGTGACCCAGCTAGCAGCCACTCTCCAGCAACACAGTGAGTGACCAGCGGAGCCTTCTGATTCTCACCTCTGTCTGGATTAAAGCAGGAGCAACTACCACAGCAGTCGTGCCTGCGGATGCTATCTACCTTCCAGGAGCAAGCAGCCAGTGTGAACTAACGGTCCCAGCATTACCATCATCATCATCTGAGTGCCAGGTTGTTTATCTACATACAGTCGTTTGGATTTGGTGAGCGGGCTCAGGCCCACACATAAGAGTACTGTCTTTGCAGCGTCTCTTTATTATCTTTTGGATTACCGTTTATATGCACTGGATTGCCGTTTGTGACCAGTTTCTTCACGAAGTCAGTGATCACTACAAAGCCATTAAGTGCAGTAGGATTGAACCTTTTTGTGCCTCATCTCAGTGATTAGAAGGACACATTGTTCTTAGGTACCTAACTCTTATAGCCGGCAGAAGATTGCTTGGACTCTGCAAGACAGAATTATTACAACTACATCTACTCATCCTCTGACCAGTAATATACTCAGGGCTATTTAATTGGAACTACTATATCTCCTAAGAACCCTCTAAGCTAGAACAGGAGAATTTAAATATAAATTCATAGTTATCAGGTGTACTCATATGACACTAATTTAACTGCTAAGTGAATATATTTTATTTGTGCATTATAGAACCGTGTTATCTGAATTATAATTCATTGAGTGGTACCAATTTACCCTGTGGGTCATCTATTTGATATAGGGTCTTACTGTATTATTTACCTTTTTCAGTTTCAGTAGATATTACCAAATCACCTCTTTTCCCAGTGAACCCTTGGGTATTGTTTAAACTCAATTGGAGGAATTGTATTGTTTTCAACTGTTGTTGCTTTCTTGGAGAATACAAGGAGTGACGAAAGTTAACAAATTATCTACTCCCTTTGTAAATAAATGCGGCGCCGAGACCAAGTTATTTAAAGAGATATGAGGTAAAAGTGCAATAAGCATATAGCACAAATAGAACAAAAATGAATATTCTTCCTTCAGAAGGAATGATATCACAGTCTTAGAGTCTTTTCCAGATCTCACTATTGAATCTCAAATCTTGTAAGTCAGGGGGTATACCCTCAGATATCCACAACAAAACCGACCAGCAAAGAAGGGAAAAAAACATTCACTTGAAGATAAGTTTATAATTCTTTCAAGAATCACCATCAAACGGACATCCTAGTGATCTTTGTAAAAGATGTAGGCTTACCAGATTCTGGTGAAAAACGCACATAGGTCAAACTCGTCTTTGTAGGCGATGGTATCCACAGATCTTCATGGACAGATCATCATAGACAAGGACATCCACAGGTCATCATGGACAGATCATCATGGGTAACAGTGAAACGGGAGAAATAATCCAACACCCAGCAGCTCCAAACCCTCTCAGGGATGCTCCACAAAGTTGATCCAATGTTCAGCACATATGATATGAGAGGAAAGAGGCCGACATAGTGTGATATCGTTTCAAATTAGACTTTATTTGAACAAAGGGAATTATGAATACTCACATTAGTAAAGTAAAAACAGAGCTCTGGATAAAACAAAGTGACAGGAGGAGTAGGGAACCCGACGCGTTTCGGCTCACACAGCCGTCATCTGGGGTATTCCCCCCTCCTGTCGTCACTCCTATTTATAATAAATGATTAAAGTATACAAAAAACGCCCCTAGGGGGCAAAAAACGGAAGTCAGCCTTAGACTTAAAATGGCGTCAACAGCGTGCGCTCCACGCCTCATTTCCATATACTAGAAGCACCCAGGTTGGAAAGACCCGGAAATGAAATGGATGGGTTAACTGGAAATGTTAATATATTTCAATTAAATGAATATAGAATTATTCATAAGCGTGTACACAACTAGACAATGAATAAAGAAGGGGGTTGTGAAGAAGACTTTTACAGTGAAAGAAAAAAGCATCATTGCAACAGCCGATGTCTCTTCTCTCTATACAAGCATCTCACATGACTTGGGTTTGGAGGCGGTCAGGCATTTCCTTATGCAGGATACATCCTTATCGGATTCACATAGGGAATTTATATTGAGCTTGGTGGTTTTCGCCACCAAGCACAATTATTTTTGGTATGATCAGAATTTTTATACACAATGTAAGGGTGTGGCCATGGGAGCAAAGTTCGCTCCGTCCTTGGCCAATCTATTTATGGCCAAATGGGAGGAGGATGTCGTCTATGCCCACAATCGACCTGAGCTCATTTTTTGGGCCAGGTACATTGACGACATCCTCCTCCTCTGGCGTGGGGATTTGGAATCCCTAAATTCCTTTTTTACCATGTTGAATGCTAATGATAGGGGAATTACTCTGACCTTGGAAAGCAGCAACACAAATATACATTTCCTAGATCTTGATATTAATATTAGTAATGGTCAACTCACTACTATGACCTTTTTTAAACCCAGTGACAGAAACGGTTTTATTTTTCCTACTGACAGCTGTCATTTTAAACCATGGCTGAAGTCTATCCCCAAAAGTCAGTTTATTAGATTAAGGAGAAATTGTTCTGATACCATGAAATTCACAGAACAAGCTTTGGTTTTAAAGGAAAGGTTTTTAGAGAAAGGTTATCCTGAAAGTGAGTTAGATAACGAGATGCAGGTCGTCACTGGCATCGACAGAGCTGAACTATTGATAGACAAACCAAAGACCCATAAGCATGATGCTAAGTGGTCCTTCTTTACGGGCTACTCGATCCAGCATAGGCAAATTAAAAACGTTATCAAAAAACACTGGAATGTCTTACGCAATGACCCTATCCTTTGCCCACTCCTTCCAGAGAAACCGCAAGTCACGTATAGAGGAGTGTCTTCACTTAGGCACAAACTTGCACCAAATGTGATCAATCCTCCCAGAAAATTGTCTTTTTTCCAAAATCTTAATGGATATTTCAAATGCCAAAAATGTCGGGTTTGTAGGATGAACAAATGTAAAAAGAAGAATATTTCCAGTTTTACCTCTACTACCACTGGTCGTACTTACGACTTAAAATCATTCAGTACTTGTGAAACAAAAAATGTTGTTTATCTGTTGACCTGTCCCTGCAGTAAACAATATGTAGGGAGAACCACCAGGTCTTTTAATATCAGAGTAAATGAACACATAACGAACATTTTAAAGGGGAAAACGAATCATAGCGTACCTAAACATTATTTGAAATACCATGATCGGAACCCTGAAGGCACTTTGTTTCAAGTTATTGATAAATATGTCCCCCCTTGGAGGGGTGGTTGGATTAAAAGAGGCATTTCACAATTAGAAACTTTCTGGATTTATTCCATTAAAAGCTATTACCCATATGGAATGAACGTTGATTGGGACATTAATTCTTTTATTAATAAAGCCTGATCTTACTTGTCCCTTTATCCCCACTGGTAGCAATTCCCCCTAGTATATATATTTACATATTTTAATCTATCATATATATCTTTATGTCATTTACCTAAGTTTATATTATCTTGCCACCCACTAATATCTTACACTTTTTTGATCATACCATTTTAATTTTTAATCTTTTTTATGTTTGATAAAGGTTTTTTCCTTATCAAGGCGCTCTTTTAATACCCGCTTGACACTCCCATTTTTATCGCTTATATTTATTGCATATATTTAGTTTTTATATATCATTAATGTTGCAAGTAAGGTATACCCATTATCGAAAATTACCTTATTTAGGTCTTTCAAAGATTAACACTTTACGGAGAAAATTA
>BLSH010086106.1:134133-157383 GCA_018402905.1 Glandirana rugosa
TATTATATATATATATATATTCTTTTCATGTGACAACACTGAAGAAATGACACTTTGCTGCAATGTAAAGTAGTGAGTGTACAGCTTGTATAACAGTGTAAGTTTGCTGTCCCCTCAAAATAATTCAACACACAGCCATTAATGTCTAAACCGCTGGCAACAAAAGTGAGTACTTGTCACATGAAAAGATATAATAAAATATTTACAAAAATGTGAGGGGTGTACTCACTTTTGTGAGATACTGTATATATATATATATATATATATATATATATATATATATATATATATTATGCTGCATTCAGTGTATACTATTTATACCGCTCATTCAGTGTATAGTGTATAAAGTTCATTCAGGCAGTGTAAGAATATATATATATATGCAGTATAGGAAAAAGGATGGGCTGGGAGTTGTAGTCCATCAAAGGCCCGGCTAGCGCTTAAGTACTTTTTGCTACACATTCAGGGGCCTGTGATCCCTGGCCTGTAATGGGTGTTACGAAGGTTCTGCTGAGAGTAGGCCTCGCCATGTTCTAGCCGTGGTGCATAGAAAGGGAACAGAGAAGCTTGATAAATTTCCTTTCAAGCTGGAAACTAAGTGCAGTGCTGGAGAGAAGTAATGGAGTGATGATTTACTAAGTTCAGTGCTGGAGAGAGAACTGTAGGAGAAACGGTAAGCAAGTTGAGTGCTGGAGAGTTGTGAGGAGTAACAGTCTGCAGAGGGACTGTCTGCAGTGAAGTGCACATATACAGGACTGTATATGGACTTCATGTACTATAGTTCTTTGGGCATCCCACAGCCATCCCTTTTCCCCATTCAAGTTATTTCCCCTAAATAAAACAACAAAAACAAGAGGCAGCCTGGTCAGTGTCTCCAGATGTGTGAAATATGGTGTGATTGAGGGCAGCTATAAGGTGAACCACTAATACCAGCCACTCTCAAGGGAGCACATGGCTACATTTGGAGGCTCGCCTTGGATTACCTGTAAGGCTGCCTGTCGTTGCCCATAGCAACCACAAGAGAACTGACCCGGGTGAATTTGTAAGCTGTATTATTGTTGATGTAAATTTTTTTTGTTATTAATAATTGTATTGAGATATATTTCAACCATGAAATGACATACAAACAATTAAATATACAATCAATGTTGATATCCAAAAAATAGGAGAATCTCAGATAATTTGTCCAATTTATACCCAAAGAAAGAGAGAGAGAAAAGTGGAAAGAAAGAGGAAAAAAGGAAAAGGGGGAGGATGAATGGGAACAGGGAGAGGGAAGGAAAGAAGCAAATAACCAAAGAGGCTCCTTGCTCTCGCCTCCTCTTAGCTTCAATTACATTACAATGGCCTATAGTCCATTTATCAACTCCAAAAGAATAAAGAAGTGCATTAGAGACCCAAGCCAGGATCAACCAAGTTGCTCAGGATCAACCAAGGCTCTTGTCTGAGCCTACAATACTTACACTCTATAACTTGAACCCACCTGTCAACCAGTGTACCCATCTTTAATTGAAGATTCAATGATTACTTATTTTCCATTCAACAGTGATATCCTCCATTTTGTCCTCAAGATTACCCGTCTATCTATTCCAGGAATTTGATTCCTTAGTTAATTTTACCTATCTTAAAAGTCGGCAAGGCCGAGTGTTTAACTCATCCTTGGTACCCAAAAGGGGTAGGGGGAGCTGATAAGTGGAGAGACAAGGGAGAGGGAAAAAAATAAAAAAGGGGGGGGGAATATATAATCCCCTCATTCACTCATCGTGCATGGTGCACTAAAAATTGTGTCAACATTTTAAAAAATATAATAATTATAATTATTTAATTTATATAATTATAGTGTGTATGATGTGAAAGAAAAAAAAAATCACCCCCATCACTCGTCCTGCATGGTGCAATAAAAAATAGTCAAAAAATGTAAAATGTGATATTTATAATAATTAATTAATTTCTGTAGTTATAGTGTCTATAGTAAAGTAAAAAAAAATTGTAATTCTCCCCCACCCCCATGCAAATCTCATTGTGTATGGTGCACTAAAAAATTGTCAAAAAATTAAAAATGTGATATTTATAGTAATTAATTCATTTCGGTAGTTATAGTGTCTATAGTGAGAAAAAAAAATTAAAAAAAAAAACCCTACTGCGTGATACACTAAAAATTGTATCAAAAGTGTATAATGATTACTAATTATGTAATTAATATTGTAAAAAAAATGTACTTTTAAAAAAGGCTTCCCACTTTCCTCTATCCTCCCTCCCTCCCTCCACGCCTTCACTCATTACATTACCCTCTCGTTGTATCCAACCAACTCTATAATCGATCTAATAGGGTCTCAGGGAAGCACAGATCAAATTATCGTTAACTAGTGAAACTCAGACACTTTCTATGACCATTATTAATCTGTTAACTCTTCCTCTACAGCATTACAAATCACAATGCAGTGAAGGGATTCAGCAGTAACTTTTAATTCGCTACTAATTCCGCAGAGTAATACATCCACCCTGCCCATGTGTTCTTAAACTTATCATATTGATTTTCAACCATATGAACCCAACTTTTCAGCTTCCATAATCTTATTTACTTTCCTGTTCCAGTCAGATAGAGTAACATGTAACCTGTTTCCAAAACCTAGGTATTAAAGCTTTAGCTGCGTTCAACAGATGTCAGATACTACTTTTCCTGTAAAACTTAGAGGATACCATACCATGAAAAAGAAAATGCAGAGGGGAGAATTCTATAGGTCTAAGCGTCATTTTCTTTTCCCATGTTGCTATTCCCTCCCAGAATGGTTTGATCTTGGGACAAGACCTCCAACATTGATCTTTGGCCGCTGGATACATTTATGCTACACGGACGGGGGTCCGGTACCATCTAGCTAAGAATTTATAGGACATTTCATGTATATGAGAATTTATGGAGGTATCGTGCGTTGATTTGACCATTCTTTGAATTTGTAGATGGGTCAAAGTCTGACCCATCTCCCTCTCCCACACTCAAATAAAATAAGGAACTGAGGTGTATTGAGCACTAAGGACCAAGCGATACATCTGAGATAGCAAATGCCTCAAATCCGGGGCACCCACGCATAATAACTCAAATGTAGTAAGGGGAGTTCAAAGGCCTCACTCTGGGTTTCAGTTCATTAAAAAAATCTGCCAATTGGCGGTATCTCCACATTGCTAATGGTATATTTCCCAGGGTCATCACTAACTCTGAATAGGGGGATAAAGTCCCCCTTGGAGCAAACTTGGAACATGTTGTATTCCCGTCACAGCCCCATAAGTCCAGGCATCCATACTCCTCCCCTGGGAGGAACCATGGATACCCCCTCAAAGGTGGCAGAGGGCAAGTTGGGGGGGCATATATGCCCAAGATGTTCATCCTATCCCACACCGACAGGGATCAATGGTGACATCCATTTTGACAAACCTTTAAATGCAGCTGGGATCCAGGGAGCTCCCTCCAAATTCCTACCTGACAGAGTTTTCTCCAAGGGGACCCATAATTTATTCAAGGAGTTATGGCACCAGTTCATGATACGTACCAAGGCCATGGCCTTATAGTACAAAGCAACATTGGGAAGTCCCACTCCACCTTCTAATTAATGTCTACGTAGAATATTGTAAGCCAGCCTAAGGTGTCTATCCTTCCATACAAATGAAAGGAAAGCCCTACGTATTCGTTTAAAAAATATCTGCGGAAGTGCTATAGGCACTGTATATAAAATATAGATTATTCTAGGTAGTATGGTCATCTTAAGGGCATTCACTCTTCCGAACCATGTTAAAGTATGGCCTCTCGATCCCTGCAAATCCTTTAGTATTCCAGCTAATACTGAACCATAGTTAAGATAGTATAAAAGTCTGGAGTGATGTGAATCCCTAAATAAAATAGGGAATCCGTATAAATGGAAAGGAGTGTTGCAGGGAGATTGCCATAGTTGAAGGAACATGGCTAGGCAAGTGTGTAGACTTCTCCACATTTATTTTAAAATTAGATAAAAGGCCATATTTACGCACCTCAGACATCAGAGCGGGTAGAGATCCCTGAGGGGAAGAGAGATAAAATAATAGGTATCTGCATATACTGAGACCTTGTGTTCCACAGCCCCAATCCAAATCCCTACAATCTCAGTTTTTTTCCTAATTGTACAAAGAAAAGGTTCCAAAACTATAGCAAATAATAAGGGGGAAAGGGGACGCCCCATCTGGTTCCATTGTGTATATTGATATAATCTGAAATGTACCATTAACCTCAACTTTGGCTCTGGGGTCTTTACATAAGGCTAAAATCCATCCCATCATAGATTCTCCTAGGCCCATCCCCCTCAGCACCCCGACCATGAAGTTCCAATTCACTCTATCAAATGCCTTTTCGGCATCCATTGACAACACCACTCAAGGATTTTGTTCAGGTCCATTTTGAGCCCAATGAAGAACATGAAGAGCTCGAATGGTATTGTCTCTGGCTTCCCTTCCCTTCATAAAGCCCATCTTGTCTGGGAGGACTAGCCTCACTATATGGTCTTGTAGTCGAAGGGCCATATTTTAGCTAAGATCTTGGTATCGGAGTTAATGAGGGAGATGGGTCTATAACTGGCACAATAGTGAGGGTCCTTCCCGTCTTTCAGGAGAACCATCACATGTGCCAATAACACCTCTGGAGGTAGGGAGTTGGAGGTTGTAATAGAGTTAAAATACTCAGAGAGAGGGGACCTTAAGGTAGGGAAATTTTTTTTATAATATACATTCGTAAAGCCATCGGGTCCAGGACTTTTACCCAATGGCAACGCCGCTACCACAGCTCCTAGTTCTTGATTGCCCGTTCTATCTCCTCAATAGCTACAGACGGCAAGGTAGGCATTGCTGAGTTCTTAAGGTATTCCTGGATCTCATCAACCTGACTCCGATCCCCAGCCCCAGAGGGGGTTGGATGGATATCATACAAATACCCATAGATAGGTAATAAATTTGAGTAATGAGTAAATTTGAGACATGCACTGCAAGATGTGGCACCACATCCAATCAAAAATGATATACAGAAAAAAAGGAAAAGAAAAAAGGGTGGACTTTTAAGGTTGCCATTTAATTCCGAATGAAAAAAATCAACCAAACTTGTAAATTAGTTAAACATATTTATTAGAATACATTAAAAATATATCATCATATTAGAAAAGGGGATACAAATCATGAATATAAAAAGAGCTCAATTCCAAATTGTAAGACATAGGAGCATTTGACATAGACCACCGTGTAGAAGACCCACAAGTGATGTCCAGAAAAAGGATGAAGTGGTGTCCTGGGGTCTGAATAGGCCAAACTACTGGATCGGTCGATGTCAGTGTAGGGGGATTGCTACGCGTTTCGCTCACAGCTTCATCAGGCGATCCTAATGTTACTAAAAAGTACATCAAAATTACCATTGTAGCCACATATTTAGAAAGAGTCAACAGTTCATTTCAAATATTAGGGTTGTTTAAACTCATTGTGTACATCAGATTGCAAAGTCAATTTCAATATAGAAGAGACGTATATAGATAAAATTACAACATCAGAATATGGATGTATGTTATACAACAACTGAAAGCATACATACATGGCACTGGGTTCCATATCACATTACCACATCTCAACAAGAAGATCATGTATACGTACCCTCAATAAGCAAGTTGTATTGAAGGCAATGATGGTGTTCACTTTCAGCGAAAGTGCAGAGGGGAAAGGGAGGAATGGAAAAAAAAAAAAGGGTAGTATATTTCCACTGAGTACTGGGCGTCCCTGATTATGGAATCATTTCCAGAATGCGGCCTGCCATAAACAATAAAGTAAAAATAAAAATAAAGAGGGACATAAAATATCCTCAATTTACTTAGATTTATTTATATTATATGTAGTTATATTTAGTTTAATATCCTCATGATCAGGGTACAATCATAAAAAAAAAAAAAAAAAATATATATACAGTATGTTGTGTCCTGCATAACTAGATATCTTGATCATTTGATCACTATATGATCAGATTTAACGGAAATTAAATCAGATTGTCCTAAATGACTTAAATATTATTATGAATTATGATATGGGGGTTACTTACAAGCGTTTTAGTATGATTATATTACAATTATTGTGAGATCATATTTATCTTTATTTATTTTTCTTTTTTATTTGGAGATTTTTAAAAAATGAATAACAAATCTGTTAATGACAGCAAGATTAGTTAAAGAATTCCTAGTAAATTATAGAGAATTTAATTAGAGTGCTTGATATGTCTAGATGTGAAGATAATTAGAGGTATATATACTCACAGCAGCTGTATAATGCAATTTGATAATATCTTAAATAGATAGGCAGCCAAGAAGAAGAGACTGCTGCAATCAGTGTCGAAGTGCAGTTGCTGGCTAATTAATGACAAGCCAGAGCAAGCGTGCTCCTGTGAGTAAATGGACTCCTAAGGATATGGAAAAGAGTATTGGCATGAAGATTCATGCTGCCCAAATCCAAAGTCAAATCGACATGGGGAACTATGAGGTCGCCCTGTCAAACTTAGACAGATGTAGGCTGAAGAAAGTGGTAGCTCAATGCACCAATCTGTTATGTGTTGGACTGATAATACAGTCGGCCGGTCCTGCTCTGAGATTCGTGTCCCACTTGTGTATCCCTTACACTGGGACTGGCTGAAAATGCCTATTTGTAGAGAAGATGGCTGTCGTATGGAGGACTCCTTCCCATGCCCGCCACGCTAATCAGCGCCGGAGTGGCATTGGGTGGATAAGTTCCCAAGACAGGCGCAGCGTCAGTATTGGATACTGCTCATGTCTGGAAATGGAGGGGTGGAAGTGACGTATTAAAGAACCCAAAATGGTCGCCATGGAGCAGCCGGCTCATGACGCCGTGCAGTATACTTACTGTGCAAGTGCTGCATTAAACACACCCGATGTATCGGGATTGGGTGTGAGGGTTCAGACATCCCCGCCCTGCCAAGAGGCATGTTCACAGAAGCCAGCTCAAACACACATGCATGTGTATATATATATATATATATATATATATACAGTAAAACCTCGGATTGAGAGTAACTTGGTTTGAGAGCGTTTGACTTGATAAACAAGCGATGTCTTGATATACTACTAGTGTCACGTCATAACTGAGTGTAAAAGAGAAGAAAGGCGCCGCTAAGTGTAGCAATATGGTTACATTTAATGAAGGTACAACAAGGTTAGCAACTCACATGGTTGATGATTAAAACAGGCACATCTAATATACAGGCATCCAGAGTAAAGCTGTCCACATAGACCGTCCTCTGCGCCGCCATCCACGTCATCCCTTCCACACTGCGCTCCATGAGCGCTTCAAGCCTCACTTTCAGATCTCTCTACTGCAGGGTAGTCTTGCAGACTGACAGCGGTGAGAGCCGGCGGTGCGGAGGACGGTCTATGTGGACAGCTTTACCCCGGATGCCTGCATACTTAGATTTGCCTCTTTTAATCATCAACCATGTGAGTTGCTAAATGTTGTACCTTCATTAAATGTAATCATATTGCTACACTTGGAGGCACCTCGCGTCTCTTTTATACTCTGTAGCTCCTGCTGGATTTTGCTTTTAATCTCCTTGTGGAGGCTGCCATTTGTGGATGGACATTTTATGGTTACACAACCAATCACATTGCTTTAATCTTTTTATATGGACTATAAACTGAAGGACTAATGAATAAATGGTTGTGGAACAAATCATCTGAGTTTCCGTTATTTCTTATGGGGAAACTCGCTTTGATATACAAGTGCTTTCGAATTACAAGCATGTTTCCGGAATGAATTATGTTCACAATCCAAGATTTTACTGTATATATATATATAGAGAGAGAGAGAGAGAGAGAGAGAGAGAGAGAGAGAGAGAGAGAGAGAGAGAGAGAGAGAGAGAAGTTCCAGACAAGGATCGTTGCACTTAAAATATATTTAGAAGTCCATCAGGACTATTATAAGACATTACAAGTCATATTACATAGCTGCAGATGGCATTCAGATAGCAAGCTTTTGGGCAAAGTACAGAACGCCCTTCCTCAGGCTATGGGCATCATCCAAATGACAAACATTGTACAAAGTATATATGCACACACATTACCAATTAACATAGTAATTAGCAATTTGATTAAATTGACTTAGAACCCTGAGATATCTCTTGCTTTATTGTATTATATAATTCTTTCCTTTGTTACAAATAGAAATCAAGAAAGAAAGCATATAAGTGGCAATCACCTTCCATTCTAAGGAAACAATCTATACCCACATAAATTCCTGTTAAGAAAATAGATGGAGAAACAATATTAAAATCCTATCTCTGATGTAATATAAATTGCAATGAACAATTTAAATAGCAATAAAAACGCAGAAACCTGTGTGTATATATAGGATATTGCAAGCCCCTGGCCGGGGGTTAAGGAGCCGCGCTCATGCTGTATAGAGCTGCGTCTTGGTATCGGGAAACCCCGGGTGTTAGAGAGCCCCGGCTGGCTATTGGGGATCCGCGGCCCACCATCACGCCTTGGGTCCGGGGAGCTGCACTTCACCTCCTCGCCATTTTACCTGCGCGTCCTGTATCAGCAGCCTGAGAGGAGGCTCTTACCGCTGCTGGGCACTTGAGAGGCAGCACGGCGGCGTGTGGGCATATTGAGCCGGGGAAATTCAGCTGGGAGCGGCCGTTATTAGCTGTTCTGGAGCCCGGAGACCAGAACACATCTGCTCTCCATGACGAGCTCCATCTCCAATTGTTGGTGTCGATTTAACTGGAATTAGGACTTCGTGTTCTGCTCATGAACTGTGCTAAATAAGTGTGCCGTTGTCCATAGTAACCAGCGGGAGCAGCCAACAGTACTGCTGCCTGCTACTCAGCCGCCCCAAAACAGCACTGGGACAGACACTTATAAAATACTAATCCTGCAATTCATTGACTTTGTACCATGTGTCGTTGTCTGTGGCAACTACGGCGGCGAATGTGCCCATGGATTACAAATATGTCCTGCGCCATGCTACGGCCAGACATTCCCACCGGATTACAAATATGTCCAGTGTTCTGCTAAAGCTGGGCATTACAAGTACTTTGCAAATGACTGCTCCAATTCTGGCAAACAGTAAAGTATGCCTGAGACTGTTCTTGTTGTTAATGGGAGAGACTGTGTTTGAGGTGTGCCTTCCAGCAGAACAGTGGATACTACCATCCATTACTGTCAGAGTCAACAAGTCTGGAGTGTCCTGCTAGCGTCAGAGTGTCTGTAAAGTTTTGTCCTTCACACAAGGGGTTATAGCATTGTGACATGCAGCAAGCCTGCTTATCAGGACATTTGGCGCCAACTCGTCTGGTAACGTGGGGGCGGTGTCTCGCCCTGGAAGAAGGTACGCGCCTGCATCTAGCATCAGTCACCACGAGGAGAGAGATGGCCGAAGGTGGGAGACTTATACCAGTGCTGACCTGGCTGTCAAGCCGACCGAAACAGACCCTGGTGGGCACGGGGTTTTGGTTGGAGCCATGCGGGGGAATCACCCTAGCAGTCATTGATGGGATGGAGTGGCTGTGCCTCTTCTGCTCGGACTGCAGTGGACGTCGCTGCCTGGGCCTGGTGTGGCCATTGTGACGCCCCACTCACCCGGTGGGTGTCTACAGAGCAGGAGCCATTATATTACTCTCTGGACCTGCAATCAGGGCTTTGCCGCCCGCAGCTGCGGAAGTTCCAGAAGGCCGGATCGGGCCTGATGACATCACCTCAAGGCGGAGCAGAGTTGCGGCCTAGCAACTCCCCCGGGAAAATAAAGGACGAAGGGGAAGGAAAGACTGTTGTGGCCTACAGCCTGGTCATGGACTCGGGAACTGTAAGTACTGTTGAGCGGGAGCCCGGGGTCCCTGAAATGCTCTACTTCTCTGATGAGGATGAGAAGGAGCCCTCTCAGGATACCAGTTCAGCAACAGATACCCCAGTTCTCTCTATCAGACTTTCTTGAACAGGCCTTCCACCACCCAGACCAGAGCGCACACATACCGGCAGATGGTAGTGAGATCCCCTGCTACCCAAGTTAGGCCTGGGAAAGGGAACCAAGTCAAATTACCTAGGCTTTCCAGGTATCAGCAGGAGGTCAAACGCAGGGTCGCTCTGGAGTGGGGCCTGGACTACCCCTATGTCCCACCCCATGTCATGGAGATCGTAGAGAGCTCAAGGGAGGAGTGGGAGGACAAAATGACATGGAACTATCTTCACATACCCAAGCCCTTGCGGGGTCCTGAGTGTAGCTCCTGGGAGAGATTATTGGAATTGAAGAAGGATTGGAGCCTTTGGCAGACTATCAAGAGGGATTGTTTGATGATTGTGAAGACCAATCAGCCTGCAAGGAGCTATTCAATTTCAGTTCAGGGAGAAGGGGACCAGCAGGTGAGATTGACTGATCCTCATTGTTATGTGTAGAACTGTGATGTAGTACAGGCTATGCAGCACACTCCAAAGACTGCCAGAGGAGTAGCGGAGTTTGCACTTACCCCGAACTGCAGGACAAACAAACCTGCCACCCTGTACCCCAGTGGAAGGGACTTGCCTACTGGAAGGACACTTGGGTGAAGTTTGCCCTATTTGTTTTCTTCCTTTGAAGTCTGCAATCTGGGAGGGGCTCCTCCCACCAGGAACTTTAAAGGAATTTCCGACAATGTTTTCTTTTCTGCTCTGATGTGAGTTTTTAACCCCTCACTGGCAGGGCAGGCAGGTCAAGGACCGTGTGGAGAAATGTTATGTTTCTATCAGGAGGCTCATAACCCCCTCCTGATAGGTTGTTTGTTTAGTTAGTGAGTTTAGATAGTTGTGTTTCCTTTCTCTTAGGATTCCTGATGGAATGGCTGTTCATCTATATCCGTTCATCTATATCCGCTGAGAGTCAAGTCAAACGTCAACTGTTGCTAAGTAGGCGGGTGGAAAGCTTAACTTTAGGGGGGAGGTGCTGCGACCCAGGAAATGTACAGTATGCTGCATGGGGATAGATGCAGGGATTGTAGATAGGAATTGTGATAAACTGTATATTGTAAATACTGCAAAAATGGAGATGATATATTTGTGATACTTATTTATTCATGTACAGTTTTGTATTTCCCCTTCCAAGTTTGTTCCCTTTTCCCCTCTCATTTTCTGATTCTGGGATGCCCGTGCTCTTGGGCCCAAGAGCTATGTTTGTAAATTTTTCAGCTGGGGACCAGCTGATGTTTGGGGGGGGGGGGTGAGTGTAGCGCCCCCATAGTGTAGATGCGTTTTTCTAGCAGGGTTTGCTAGGTGATCTAAAATTTAGTCAGGCCTGAGTGTTAGAGCAGGCCTGAATGTTTTGATCTGGGCCGGGAGGAGTGGCTCAGGGAGGATTGAGTGGAATTGACAGGTGAGGTCACCAGAACCTCCCACTTCTTTCTAGAAACCTGGGGAAGGTTTCTGGTCATAGAGCTGGGAGATAGGTGGAGCCATCTGGAGTGTCATAAGGAGCCCTGACCAATCCCCAAGCAGGATTGGCAGAGGGTAGGCCTCCTTAAATACCCTGATTCAGCCCAATCTGGGAGGAGGAAACGATAATCCCCCATAATAGAAATTCCCAAGAAAACCAACCTGTTGTATCCATGGACCGTACACACGCAGGCGGGGAGGGGGGACCAACAAGGGGCATCCACAAACAGGAGCCGAGGCGGGATGCATGGCAGCAAGATCCCCCCAGGCAAGCTGACATGCAGGCACGGGTGTCTCCAGGGTTGGAAAGAAAAAAAAAAGAAAAAAAGGCAAAAGGGACGGTGGGGGTTATGAATAATGGTAAAAACTAGTGAGAGTGAAAAGTGGAGACAGCATGATTGAGTGCATGGTGCATGGCTAAAATGATTGGCAATAATCCAGGAGATGCCAGGAGACAATTATCGTTTCCTCCCGCATGGTGATTTTTCCCAATATATCTATATGAATTTTTTTCTTTACCTTAGACAAGTGACGAACCTGCTCCTGATGAGTGACATTCAGTCACGAAACCTGCATAGAGCCACCAGCTACCGTCAAACACTTTACCTAAGACAATTTTTTACAAGGTCTTCTAGACCAACCCCCCGCGGGGGTACTTGGAGGTCATGGACAAACGCAGGTTTATCGATAATGGAATATTTTACATAACGACATCAATGTTATGGATGGGGGCAATTTTTTGTAAACCATCAAATGTATGCTTTGTACCTTTGTATCCATGTACACATATTATATATTGGGTCTGTACTGACCTATTTGAATATTGATTATATGATTTATACTATGAAAATATTGTTCTATTTCTATAATAAATTGTTTTACCATATCCATCCAGCATCTCTTTCTCACACTCGTGTGTCATTTAAAGTCCCAATCCCCTCCCAGTTAGCTTTTTGTTAGCTTTCTTTTTATTCCAATTATAGGGATGGAAGATTGTGCCTCTACCCAGTCAAGCCTTCATAATGTGTTCGGATAACTTTGCATGTGTGAGATATGGTGGGATTGAGGGCAGCTATAAGGTGAACCACAACTGCCAGCCACTCCCAAGGGAGCACATGGCTACATACATATGAATATTACTGAAAAACGTGTTGCGCTATCAATATGGTTAGTTACATAGTAGGTAAGGATAAATAAAGACAATACTTCATCCAGTTCAACCTGTGTAGGTGTACCAGTTTTATAATATTGTAGAGGCTTTGCCAAGTGGTCACCGAGAGTATACAGCAGGGTTTCTCAACCAGGGTTCCTCCAGAGGTTGCTAGGGGTTCCTTGAGCAATGGTCAATTTCTTCCTCTCAGATAAATTCCCACGGACGCCATTGATCTTTTTAGCTACCTGTAAGGGGGTAATTGTTCCCAATGACCACAAATGTAAGGAGCATTCTTCCCACTGACCATCACACTAATGTATCATGAATTGTAAATATTGTAATTTTTAGCAGGGGTTCCTTGAGACTGGAAAATTATTTCTGGGGTTCCTCTGAGTTAAAAAGGTTGAGAAAGACTGGTATACGGGCTCTTTTAGCAGGGAGAATTTGCCTGCCAGCTCTCTGCATGGGTTTGATTCTTTCTCTCCCTCTTGTTTACAGTGTGGCTCTCCTGAGTTTCTCTGTGCATGAGGGCGAAAGCCAATAGAATTAACAATTACAGGAACCAATCATAGGGACTTTAACCAGCTGCAGGAATAGCTGCAAAGCATTCTGGAATATGAAGTTCCTTTAACGACGCCCCCATAACTTTGTATGGAGTATGGAACTACAATCTCCTGCATGCTCTAGAGGGGAGGAGGAGAGAGACTCCATCTAGATGTTCTGGGGAGAATTCAGTGAAAGGGTGGGAGAGGAAGAGAAAAGACCTAAGAGAGGGGTGCTGCCTCTTGGGTTTTTCCACTGTGCGATCTTAGGCCTCTGGGACCGTTCAGGACATCCAACTTGAGAGAGAGAGAGAGGATCCCAGGTGCACATCCAGGTGCCCCTACACCGACAGAGAAGCCTTCCAGTATGAGGGGACCAGTCGCCCCCAGGGAGCCTGCCTGTCCCAGGAAGTTTGTTTGGGCCTTGATCGATCGCAGGATTGTGTGAAAGGGCCATTTACAGGAAACAAGGACACTGCACAGACGGAGTTATATTGAACCCTGTATACAGACAACATTGCTGATACTTGTAGAGTCTCAGGATACAAAGCCATTTAAGCAGAAAGACACTGTATACAGAGGTCCTTGGTCTTTCACCCTGCTGAGGAAAATCTTGCATTCTTCACTTAATGATCAGGGCCAGTTATGTTATTTGGGCCTACTATCCAGGAATTTAAAGTGGTTGTATACCCCCAAAAGTGATTTTTACCTACAGGTAAGCCTATAATAAGGTAAAATGAATATCTCCTAAACCTGTACGGTTTATGAGATATTACACTTGCATAGCAGCCGCTGATGTCACGTCGCATGCGCCATGAGGTCCCGGTAATGGCCCGGCGCATAGCACCGGACCCTGCCGGAAAGACGGGCTCCCGTGCATGTGCGGGAGTGATGTCTCACGGCTCTGGCCACTCATAGCATCGGAGCCGTGAACCCGAAGAATCCACAGAGCAAAGATGTCCGCTCCCTCTGCAGGGACCAGGCAGCCCTGCAGGAGCTTCCTACTAAGATGAGTATTTCATAATGAGCTAGTATGCAGTACAGGTTTTTTTTTTTTTGCTCCAGTATACAACCGCTTTAAGTGCACCAACGAGCTTGGCTAGCTGAAGATGCCAAAACGTATTTAACTTCAAAGGTTCTGAAGTTACTATTACCATACGGTCTCACACACACATATCCAGGGCTCTGTATATGCAGTGGGTGTGTGGGACAGCCTATCTGGGAAGTTAAGATATTGACTGCTGATATGAATACAATATTTGTTATTGGGCTGTGGTGCCAGGAGACAGAAGAGAGGGATCTGACATAGAGAGGGCGAGTTTTCTACTCTCCTCCTGCCTGGACTCATAGAGCCAAACTTGAGTAAAGGTAACCAGTCAGGTACAGATTGCCATTTTGTGCCTTTATTGTTATTAAAGGGTTTGCTCTGCTCTTGGGGTTATTCTAAGGTTCTACGTCCTCTGAAAGCAGCCTAAATGTATTATTGAGCTATATTGCTCATAACTTCAGTTAATGTTCTTCTATTGTATTCCTTGAACACATTGCCAATGGTTATTCCAGAGATACTACAGTAAAGACAATTTCTGTGTTTTATAATAATGTGTGTGTTTCTCATTGATCCTTGCACTATTGCCAGGTGTGCCAGAGGGGACTGAGGCTGTTATTGGGGTTGAGAGGCAGAGTAAGAGCCGATTCATACTGGAGCGGCACGACTTGCAGGGCAAAGCAAGTCGCCCCGCTCGAGGCTACCTCAGCATGGCTTGCAAGGAGACTTCTTACCATAGAAGTCAATGCAAGTCGCGCTGAGGTCACCCCAAAAATAGTGCAGGAATCTTTTTCTAAGTCGGAGCGACCTGAGTCGCTCCTATTAGAACGGTTCCATTGCACTGCATGAGGACGACTTGTCAGGCGACTTAAGTCACCTGACAAGTCGCCTCAGTGTGAACTGGCTCTTATGGACTGAATATACTTAAGCGACTTCTGCGGGGGTAGCGCTACAATATAATAATATAAAGTGCATAAATGCATAACAATGAATCAATCAAGTAAAACATTCATATATATCAAAAACTGTAAATAAGAATGTGTTAAAAACATTCATAAATAATCCAGTAAAGAAGAAGAGAAGTGCTCTTGTGCAAATAGTTCATTTACAGTAAAGGAGTACTCCTTTATCCCTTGATAATGTTCTTGAACTAAACTAGTCAGGGGGAGCTACAGCGATTACTTTATCACACCCGCAGGGGTGTCTCCATGTGATTGATTAATTTATATGCAATTTTACTCCTGTCTTCTTGTAAGTAGTTTTAACCTTCATTAAAAAGCCTGGATTTTAACCGCTTGCCGACCGCTGGTCGGCAATTGACGGCGACAGAGTGGCTCTGTAACGCAAATCGCCGTCATACGTGTACGCTCACTGTGTACGGGGGGGCCAGGGAGCGGGTGCGGCGGCTTCGATTGCCGCCGGCCACCCGCGATGCCCCCCCCCGGAGCGAATGAGCGGAGGTCCGTGTAAGTAAACACGGACCTCCGCTCTGTGTGAGGGGGAAGGGCTGTGATCACAGCCTTCCCGTACATGAAGGCTGTGACCACTTCCCTTCCCCAGCTAGACAAGCCCCCCTACAGTTAGAACACGCCCAGGGAACATACGTAACCCTTAGCGCGCCCCCTGCAGGTTAACCCCTTCACTGCCAATGGCATTTACACAGTAATCAGTGCATTTTTATAGCACTGATCGCTGTATAAATGCCAATGGTCCCAAAAAAGTGTCAAAACGTTCCGACATGTCCGCTGCAATATCGCAGTACCGCTAAAAATCGCAGATCGCCGCCATTACTAGTAAAAAATAAAAAAAAAATAAAAACCCCAAAAATGAATTCTCATCATCCGTAAACGCGACCACTTTTGCGCAAACCAATCAATAAACGCCGATTGCGATTTTTTTTTATCGCAAATATGAGGAAGAATATAAATCGGCCAAAAACGGTGAAAAAAAATGTTTTTTTATATATTTTTTTTGGATTTGTATGTTAGCAAAAAGTAAGAAATTTGGGTTTTTTTACAAAATTGTCGCTCTTCTTTTGTTTATAGCGGCGATCAGAAATGACGCAGAGGTGATCAAATACCACCAAAAGAAAGCTCTATTTGTGGGAAAAAAAGGACGCAAATTTCGTTTGGGTACAATGTCGCACGACCGCGCAATTGTCAGTTAAAGCGACGCAGCGCCAAATCGCAAAAAGGGCTCCGGTCCTAAAGCTGGAAATCCTTCCGGGGCTGAAGTGGTTAAATGAATACACTATGAGTTCCTCGTTTGTCTCTCCCTTTTGCTGAGCCCACTGTTGAAAATCTTGATTGTATGGTAACCCATCCTGGAATCTTGGCTCCTGATATCCATCCATCCCATGGGGATACTGGGATAAAGTGCAGCCATCTTGGGGTCAGAGCAGCTGGTAAGCGACTTGAGAGTTACGTATGCACTTTTGGGTGTGAAAATTTTGCTATCCACACTGAATTATAGATTTTCATC
Organism: Glandirana rugosa; assembly: GCA_018402905.1. NCBI lineage: Eukaryota > Metazoa > Chordata > Amphibia > Anura > Ranidae > Glandirana > Glandirana rugosa. Next base: position 150,811 of record BLSH010086106.1, read on the forward strand.
TCATATCAGCTGCAATCATGATACAATTCTGCAACCCCAATTCCAAAAAAGTTGGGACGCTGTGTAAAATCTACATAAAAATAGAATGTAATGATTTACAAATCTCCCATATTTTATTCACAATAGAAAACATCAAAAACTGATAAAATGTATCATTTAAAAAATGAGGTAATTTTGAAATTGATGGCTGCAACACATCTTAAGAAAGTTGGGACAGGGCCATGTTTACCATGGTGTAGCATCCCCTCTTCTTCCCTAACACATCGGGAACTGAGGAGACCAGTTGCTGGAGTTTTTGGAGAGGAATTTTGTCTCATTCTTGCCTGATATAGGATTCTAATGAGGGGTTACCTCTATCCACGCCACCCCCTGTATGAATCTATCCAAGGCCGTTGTGGCCACCCCCTATTCATGCATCCGGCTCCTGCTTAACAGTTCTAGGTCTTCTTTGCCTCGGGCAGTGACATAATAAGGGGGCAGGGTCTCTGGATGATGTCAGTGGATTGCCCTGCCCCATGCCAATACAAGTCAATGCACAGCACGGAGCCAGCATTAGTCCGGCAGATCGGGTCGTGTCAACATCGGAAGAAGAACAGAGGGAGAAGACAGCGGAGAAGACCTGGCACAAGAGCAGAAGAAAGATGACCCCACAGAAGAAAGAAGACCCTGCAAAAGAGCAGAAGAAAGAAGACGACGGAAGAGGGAGAAGAACCAGAGAGGGAGAAAATGCCGGAGCTGATTTTAAAAAATACTTTAAATACTTTACAATGTACCCCATACTCATTCACATAGGGTGGGGGGGGCCAGGATCTGGGGGCCCACTTTTTAAAGGGGGCTTCCAGATTCCGATAAGCCCCCACCCTCAGACCCCGACAACCACTGGCCAGGGTTGTCGGGAAGAGGCCCTTGTCCTCATCAACATGGGGAAAAAGTGCTTTGGGCACGGGGGCGCGCAGGGCCCCCCCCTCCTGAAAGCACCCACCCGCCCATTTTGAGGGCATGCGGCCTAGTATGGTCCAGGAGGGGGGCACTCGCTCGGCCCCCTTTCCCGACCTGCCGGGCTGCATGCTCGGATAAGGGTCTGGTATAGATTTTGGGGGGGACCCCACACCATTGCCAGACTGAAGAGTCTGGTACCTCTTGGGGGGGAACCGCACGCAATTTTTTTTTCATTTTTGTAGGGGTTCCCCTTCAAGATTCTCAGCACACATCATGATCCGATTCCGAATTCTATTCAAATCAATGGGCTCCCATAGGGAACCATTGATTTTGAATAGAAACAGAGAACCATCTGATGAGGCTTAACGCTGTGTATACAACATTAAGCCGCGTTTTTGAGCTATTACCGGCGTCCGCGTCAAAACAGCTCACGGCGCTGGACCCTTACTACGCGCTGGTCCTGGGTTTTTTTTGGAGCTTAAAAACGCCTATGCCAATTACAGCTCAAAAACCTCTGTGTGTGTATGAGGCCATTGAATAACATGGAAAGGCATTTTTAAGCTGTAAAAAAAGCTCAAAAACGCAGCTGTAAAAACATCCGTGTGTATGAGGCCTAACTATTGAAAGTTTGTGTCAAGTCAGTGTGGAACACATCGATGTGCTCAGTTCGGCTGTGTCAGTTCCACAGGAAGCTGCTCTGTATTTGAAAATGTTGATGTGGGGACACTCCTGCCTGTACTATTTACTGCTGAACTGTGCACCTGATACCAGCAGTTGCAGGCGATGCCCCAAAAGTGACATACTGGCTTGTTGCCCTGGAATTGCCAGTATGCCTTACTCTGAAAAGCATACCTCCCAACTTTCTGAGACGGAAACGAGGGACACCTATAAGAAAAGGTATGTAGGCATAGGACACACCCCCTGCCACGCCCCCTTAAAGGAGAATTATACCAAAAATATTATTAGGTTAACCCAGTGCTTTTTTTTTACCACTACTATTCCTTTATAGGAAGGTTTAGCATTGTAAAACACATTTTGATAGATAAATAGTGCATTTTATATATAGGAATGTGCATCAGACCAAAATGAGGCACAAATGAAGAGCAATGAGGGACAAAGGGACATTGTTCCAAATGAGGGACAGTCCCTTGAAATCAGGGACAGTTGGGAGCTATGGAAAAGTGATATGCTGATCTGCTGCCCAGGATTGTCAGCATGTCTTGTTCTTCATGTAGCATCCCCTACTTAGGTGGAGAGTTAGAGAGGATTTTTGGTAAGGTGAGGAAAATTTAGTCAGGCCTGACTGAGTGCAGGCCTAATTGTTTTTGTTTCTGGGCTGGGAGTGGCTCAGGTAGGACTGGGTGAATCCCAGATGAGGTCACCAGGACCTCCACTTCTGTCCAGAAGTTGGTGGAATGTTCTGGACAGAGAGCTGGGAGGGAGATGTAACCATCTGGGGTATTCTAAGCAGCCTTGTCAGGGGGCAGGCCTCCTTAAATACCCAGGGTCAGCCAGGTCTGGGAGGAGTGAGTTCGGGTGGAAGAGCTGGAATGTAGCTGAAATTGCTGAGACCCCATCGGGAGCCCCCAGTCTGGGGGGGGGGGCTGATCTTGAGGGCTGGGGCTCGGGTGCATCAGGGAGGATAGTGAGATCCTGGAGCAGAGGCCCAAGGGAGCAAGATCAGCAAGGAGTCCACCGGGGGTCGGTGATTGGCACACACCCTGGAAAGCTGTAAAGGCATGCTGGAGCAGATTGGGGAAAGATTGAGGCAATCTGAAAGGATGCAGAAGTCAGTAAGGAACTGTGGTGTCACTGTGGTAGTGGTGAAGTCTGTCGCAGCTGGAGTGGCTGGCAGGGCCTGGAGCAAGAGGTTGGGCTGGGAGTAGTAGTCGATCACTGGCTAGCTAGCACCAACTAAAGTGACTTTGCTACACAAGAGGAACCTCAACCCTTAAACCCATGGTCCGGAGGCCGGATAAATCTACATTAGGTCTCACATGTGCTAGGTTGGTAAATTTTCTTCCAGGCCTCATCAGTGGAAGTAAGAAGTGTGCAGGAGAGAGGAACCAGACTCTGTAGAAGCAAGTGATGTGCTGGAGGAAGAGATGTGTTGTATATACAAGAAGTGTATATAGATGGTCCCATGTGCGTTGAATTAATTCTTTTGGCATCCCACAACATCCCCACTCCCATCCAAATTCAATTCCCCTAATAAAACAAAACAAACCAAAGTACCGGCCTGTTCTGTGACTCTAAAGTGGTATGGATGTGATTGAGGGCAGTGTGAGCAGGTGAACCACAACACTCAGCCACCCCTAAGGGGGGCATTGGCTACATTCACATGTGAGGAAAAGTGATCTCAGTCCCCGGCTGTGTTAAAGAAAGGCTGAGATATCTTTAAAGTGCCAGGGGACTTTGCTGCTCCGGAAGATGGAAAAGTTCTTCATGATTACAGTTCCTTGCATGTCTGTGTGGCTAAAAGTGCTTGTTGAAGATAGCCATGCACACAGTTCCAGTGTTTGTCCCTGAGAAGAAAGGAACTTGCTGGAAAATTGCTGACCATTTTTGTTGTAGTTCAAGGAAAATGCCTATTGGAGTTTGGGGCTCCAAGGGCAATGGGATATTTAGTTAGTTAGGTAGGCTATGCTGTGGCAAAGGGGCAAGTCTTTACTTTCAACTCAGATTTCATGGACTGAAATGTTTATATGTGGACTGTTCTCTCTCTTTACTGTCCACTAGATGGCGTGAGTGTGCCACTCTGGGTGAGTCCTAAGTTCTTGCTTCAACATGTTTCAACATAGGTTGCTAAGTGAATTTTATTTTCAGCTAGGCTAAAATGCTATGGAAAAAAGGTGTCACTCTTATGGGAGTGGGGCCCGTTTTCACCTGTAAATATTTCTAGGTATAGTTCTTTGATAGAAGCATATATATAGAGACATATTACTGTGTTTGCTTTGCACCCCTTTTATTGCCCTCGGCTGAGGGTAGACAAAAGTTCCACCAATGTATATAATGGTTTATTCTGCACTAAGATTGCTATAATTGTAGGTTATAATGTAGTGTGTAGCTAAAATGTCATATTTTCTATATTGCATGCTTAACTCTTTTTCAGGTGTTCCTGCACCCCTCGCGTCTTCCTCGGCTGAGGAGAGACAATGTCTTTAATTTGTATAACAATGCTTATTTTCTACTAGTTATCGTGTAAATATTAGATAGATAGTTAGGATATAAGGTTCTTGCTTATTACATTTTCACTTACCCTAATTGTACATAAGTTATTTTCACCTGTTTCGTGTGGAATGCCACACATATTTGTTATTACAGTTCACCCTTCCCTGTTACCCCTCCCTATCCACTTTTGGCCAGGACATCCACTCTCAGGATTGAGAGTATGTTTTTTTTTTTGTTGCAAACTCCGGAACGTAGTTTCCTTGGCAGGGGGGGATTGTAGCACCCTTGTCCTAAACAGGGCTGGTAGAAAATATAGTTGTGCTAGGTGGTAACTAGCCTGTCTACTTTGTAGTTTTTAATTCACTGATTTCTGTCCCCCATAGTGTAGGTGCGTTTTTCTAGCAGGGTTTGCTAGGTGAGGTAAAATTTAGTCAGGCCTGAGTGTTTTTATCTGGGCCGGGAGGAATGGCTCAGGGAGGATTGAGTGTATTTGACAGATGAGGTCACCAGAACCTTCCACTTCTTTCTAGAAACCTGGAGGAGGGTTTCTGGTCAGAGATAGGTGGAGCCATCTGGAGTGGTCTAGGGAGCCCTGACCAATCCCCAAGCAGGATCGGCAGGGGGCAGGCCTCCTTAAATACTCTGAGTCAGCCCAATCTGGGGGAAAGTGTCGGGTAGAAGCCTGGAGATGTAGCAGAGGCGCTGTGGAGGCCCCTACCCAAGAGGTTGCCCCAGTCTGGGGAGGGTGACCTTGGGACCTGGAGGTTCGGGTGTAGCCAGGAGTGGAGCTGATTCCTGGAGTCGCACAGGAGAACAGCGGAGGTGCTACACAGTGAGAGACTTTAACCACTTGCCGACCGCCAACCCCAGGTTGACGGCGACAAAGTGATTTGATATCGAAAAACGCCGTCATACGACGGCGGCTGCGAGATCGAGCACTGTGAGCGCGCACGTGCCGCCGGAGGCGCACTCGCGCACTCACTGTGTCTGGGGGGGGCCAGGGAGCAGGTGCAGCGGACTCGATCTCCGCCGGCTACCCGCGATGCCCCCCACAGAGTGAAAGAACGGAGGTCCGGAGGGGGGAAGGGCTGTGATCACAGCCTTCCTCTACATGGAAGCTGTGATCACTTCCCTTCCCCAGCTAGGGCAGCCCACACACAGTTAGAACACGCCCAGGGAACACAGTTAACCCTTAGAGCGCCCCCTGCAGGTTAACCCCTTCACTGCCAATGGCATTTACACAGTAATCAGTGCATTTTTATAGCACTGATCACTGTATAAATGCCAATGGTCCAAAAAAAGTGTTAAAATGGTCCGACATGTCCGTCCCAATATCGCAGTACCGCTAAAAATCGGAGATCGCCGCCATTACTTGTAAAAAAATAAAATAAAATAAAAACCCCAAAAATGAATTCTCATCATCTTTAACTTTTGCGCAAACCAATCAATAAACGCAGATTGCGATTTTTTTAATCACAAATATGAGGAAGAATATGAAATCAGCCAAAACCGTTGAAAACATTTTTTTTATATTTTTTTTTTGGATTTGTATTTTAGCAAAAAGTAAGAAATTTGGTTTTTTTTGCAAAATTGTCGCTCTTCTTTTGTTTATAGCGGCGTTCAGAAATGACGCAGCAGTGATCAAATACCACCAAAAGAAAGCTCTATTTGTGGGAAAAAAAGGATGCAAATTTCGTTTTGGTACAACGTCGCACGACCGTGCAATTGTCAGTTAAAGCGACGCAACGCCAAATCACAAAAAGGGCTCTGGTCCTAAAGTGTGAAATTCTTCTGGGGCAGAAGTAGTTAAAGTGATTCACCGGTTGATGAGTGACGTTCCCTGGAACTGGAGGAGAAAGTGCTGGAGCAGGCTGGGAGAGGAATAGTGGACAGTCTGTGGGAGCCTTGGTAGCCAGTTCAACGAAAGGAAAGTCACTAAAGAAAAGCAGGTCGGTGGGATGGGCTGGGAGTTGTAGTCCATCAAAGGCCTGGCTAGCACTCAAGTACTTTTTGCTACACATTCAGGGGCAGTGATCCCTGGCCTGTAATGGGTGTTCTGGATGTACTGCTGAGAGTAGGCCTCGCCATCTGCTAGCCGTGATGACAGCGGCGGCTGGTGTGTGAGGGGCGCTGGGGCGCCGCCTCCCCGCCGGCAAAAGAGGAAAAAAAAAAAGTCAACCCCGCCCCCCTGCAGGTGGCGCCGGTACATTGACTTTCTTTTTTTTTTTTTTTTTGGCTGTGTGGTCGGCGGCGACAGTAGTGCCGATCGTCTACCGCTCCGGATGAGAGTCGTCATGTAGGTCTTGTGGGTAATGTCCGGTCCCTAGTGACGGGGACTTACACATCGTTTTTCATGAACTCACGATCGGTCCGGAAACTACCTGATGTTGAGGGTCGGGTAGGGTGGCTGGACGAAAAGAAATCACTGAAAGGAAAGCAACTTGACCGATGGTTCCGAGGGTG
>BLSH010086106.1:162577-173966 GCA_018402905.1 Glandirana rugosa
GTCGCGAAATGTTGAAATCCCATATGTATATATATATAAATAAAATCGTCTCCGAGATCACTTATTTTCCCACCCACAACGTATAAAAATACAGTGTGTTAAAAACACGTCGCCAAAAAGTTTGGGGTCAAAAAAAAAAACCTTTTTTATGTGAAATTAATTAAAATTACGTGTCTTTGTGTTATATTATGGGTTAATAAGTCCTTTTATATTTTCTACTACGATGGGACTTATTTGCCTATGGGTTGTACACTACGAAATTGGTGAAGTCGGGGCCTTCCTAAAGGTCGAAATCCTGGCCTCGGGAAAAACGCTAAGCCGTGACGCAGCGAAATTGACTTTGTCGCACGACCGCGCAATTTTCAGTTAAAGCGACGCAGTGCCGAATCGCAAAAAGGGCTCCGGTCCTAAAGCTGGAAATCCTTCCGGGGCTGAAGTGGTTAAAGCATCACATGTTGGGTATCCGTTTATTCAGGGTAGCATCATCTTTTATATTTTCCTGAATAATTGGGTATTATATTGTGTTTCTGTGCATTAAAATTAATTAAAGTGTATTTTTTCCAAAAAAAAAAACTGGGGTTTGAAAAACCGCTGCACAAAAATTGTGTGACATAAAAATATGCAACACCCACCCTTTTATTCACTAGAGCCTCTGCTAAAATAAATATATATATATGTATACCCTAAAGTTGTAAAGCGCTGCATAAACTGTTGGCGCTATATAAATCCTGTATAATAATAATAATAATTATATATATATATATAATGTTTGGGGGTTCCAAGTCATTTTCTAGCAAAAGAAAATATGTTTTTTTTACATGTAGGAGAGGAATGCCAGAATTGGCATGGGGGTTACCCTTAGACCCCTTTCACACGAATGGATAGAATCAGCTGATCTGCCGTTGCTAAAAGTAAGTCAGATAAGGCACAACGATTACTTGCATTTGTTACATTGTGATTAGCAACGGATACATGCTGCTGCGGTGGGAACATTGTTAACATTCTTGACATTCCTGAAATGCTTCCTATTGATTTCTATGCTTGTTGCCGTTGCTATCACAGCACAGTTTAGCTGCAGATTCGTGCGGTTAGCTGCATAGCATCGTTCCTGGACGCATTCCAATCCATGTTTTCTAAACGTTCGAAATCGTCTGTAACAAAACCGTTGCTAAATGCAGAGTGTGAAAGGGGCCATAGGAAAGCATTGTCACAGTATAGCTGCGGTAGATAACTTCATCTATCCGCAGATAAAAGCTGGAATGTATCCGTTCGTGTGAAAGGGGCCTTAAAATTCATACCAGGCCCTTATCACTGGGAGCACAGATGGATGAGTATAATTTACAGGGCATAAGAGAAAGTGTTCCCTGTGCTCTTTCGTAAGAAAAAAAGTTTTTTTTGTGCATGTGGTCACATGGCCGGTTAGCTCAGTTGGTTAGAGCGTGGTGCTAATAACGCCAAGGTCGCGGGTTCGATCCCTGTACGGGCCAGACCTTTTTTTTTTTTTTTTATGGTCAATTTACTTTTTAAAACTTTTTAAAACACCTTTCTTACATTCCCTTGGTGCAAGATACAAGACCAGTGCCTGGAATATAAAAATACAACTGAAATATGAGTAACTGAATAACATCATACACTTTACTGGAGAGCAGACACACATTTACTGTGTCCATTCACCCCAACTAATGCCCTGGAAAAAAAATCATACACATTCACAATCATAGGGTTTACACATCTATTTGCTGGTCCAAAAAAAAAATCTGTTTTATAAATCAATAAATGATAAATTAATAAATCATTTTTATTGGACATTTTTTTTATAATCAACGTGATATGATTCAGAACAAAAGAGAAAGAACTTTGGTAAAACAAGGCAAAGTTCCCCTCAGGGCCCTTGTCAGAGCCCTCCCTTACATTGGAGTCCCCATCAGAGCCCCCCTTACATTGGAGTCCCCATCAGAGCCCTCCCTTACATTGGAGTCCCCATCAGAGCCCCCCTTACATTGGAGTCCTCATCAGAGCCCCCCATACATTGGAGTCCCCATCAGAGCCCCCCTTACATTGGAGTCCTCATCAGACCCCCCCTTACATTGGAGTCCTCATCAGAGCCCCCCTTACATTGGAGTCCCCATCAGAGCCCCCCTTATAAAGCAGCCTAAGTAGGAATCATCATCTTATTTCACTTTTATACCTAACCGCATTTATTGCAATATGTTTACATTTTGAATTAATTTTCAAATAGAAAAAAATAAAATGGAATAGAAAATTAAAGAACAGAATAGAGTAGAATGGAAAATAAAATATAATAAAATAGTTTCTATTCTATTATGTTTTATTCTAAACTGTTCTTTTCTTTTATATTGTATTCGATTACTCTATTTTCTATTCTATTCTCTTGTATTCTACTCTATTCTTTTATATTCTATCATATTCTGTTTTATTCTATTCTATAAAGCAGCCTAAGTAGGAATCATCATCTTATTTCACTTTTATACCTAACCGCGTTTATTGCAATATGGTTCCATTTCAATTTTCAAATTCAAAATCATTTTCAAATAGAACAAAATAAAAATAGAATAGAAAATAAAAGAACAGAATAGAGTGGAATAGAAAATAAAATAATAGAATAGGATATTTTCTATTCTGTTTTATTCTATTCTGTTTTTTTCTATTACTTTATTTTTTATTCTTTTCTCCTTTATTCTATTCTATTCTTTTATATTTTGTACTATTCTGTGTTATACTATTCTTTTATATTCTATTCTATAAAGCAGCCTAAGTAAGAATCATCATCTTATTTCAGTTTTATACCCGACTGTATTTATTGCAATATGTTTCCCTTTCAAATTAATTTTCAAATTCAAATTTAAAATAGAAAATAAAATAATAGAATAGAATAGAATATTTTCTATTCTATTCTGTGTTTTTCTAGTCTGTTCTTTTCTATTCTATTGCTGTATTTTCTATTCTATGCTTGTGTATTCTATTCTATTCTTTTATATTCTATCCTATTCTGTTTTATTCTATTCTATTCTATAAAGCAGCCTATTACTTTATTTTTTATTCTTTTCTCTTGTATTCTATTCTATTCTCTTCTATTCTATCATATGCTGTTTTATTCTATTCTTTTCTATTCTATTCTAGCAGCCTAAGTAGCATTCATCATCGTATTTCACTTTTATACCTAACCATATTTATTTCAATATGTTTCCATGTCAAATTAATTTTCAAAATCAAAATCATTTTCAAATACAACAAAATAAAATAGAATAGAAAATAAAAAAATAGAATATAATATTTTCTAGTCTATTCTCTTTTATTCTATTCTGTTCTTTTCTTTTCTCTTCTATTACTTTGTGCTTCATTGTTTTCTCTTGTATTCTATTCTATTCTTTTCCATTCTATCTTATTCTGTTTTATACTATTCTTTTCTATTCTATTCTATAAAGCAGACTAAGTAAGACTCGTCATCTTATTTTATTTTTATAGCTGACTGTATTTATTGCAATATATTTCCCTTTCAAAATCATTTTCAAATAGAACAAAATAGAATAGAAAATAAAATAATAGAATATAATATTTTCTATTCTATTCTGTACTGTCTTTTCTATTCTATTCTCTTGTAGTCTATTATATTCTTTTATATTCTATCCTATTATGTTTTATTCTTTTCTATTCTATTCTATAAAGCAGCCTAAGTAGCAACCATCATCTTATTTGACTTTTATACCTAACTGCATTTATTACAGTATGTTTCCATTTCTAATTTGAATTCATTTTCAAAATAGATTTCGCAAAAATAACGAATTCTGAATATACAAAACAAATTCTGAAAACAAATCATTCTAACATAACGAATATAACTAAACAAAATTATTAATGTAACAAACGAATCCGATATAAACTAATTTTTCCGTCATGCGCATCTCTAGTCGGTGGGCCGTAAACCTGCTCTACATTATTTCCCTTCACTCAGAAGATACATAAAAGGGGAGGGGTGAAGAGCTGGGACAACACAGACAGTAGCTCACTTCCAGAAAGGGGGAGGGCTATGATCTGCAAAGAGGGAGGAGACTGTGCTAGTGAATTGACTCTTCCTGAAGTTCAAAGACACATTGGGGGTTATTTACTAAAACTGGAGAGGGCTCTGCACAGAAACCAATCAGCTTTCAGGTTTTATTGCCAAAAGCTTAATTGAACAAGCTAACGTTAAGCTGATTGGCTACCATGCACAGCTGCAGCAGATTCTGAGTGCTCCAGTTTTAGTAATTATCCCCCGTTGTAAGTGAAAAAAAACACAGTGGCGGCTGGTGATATATTTTTTGGGGGCACCCCTCCACGGTTGGTCGATCTAGGTTGTGGGCGGTGGCTTCACGCTGTGTCTCCTCCTTCCTCTACTTCATGGCGGCGTTGCTTCCCCTGCGCATCCTCAGTCCTCCTCAGCGGCCAATAGGATCGCTTCTCCTGTGACCTGGAAAGAATGTGTGTGCCGCTCGGGCTTGGTAGAGAGGGGGTATGTGACCGGTGCATCCGCAGCTGCTGTTAGAATGCTGACAGGGGATGGAGCCTGTCCTTGCTCCTGCAAGGGTTCAAGAAAGAAAGGGGTAGCCCCTGGAAGTCGCACATCTAAGATGTCCTAGAGAGGTGAATAGAGTGGCAACCTCAGCCTGGACTCCAACCAGGCCACGCCACCAACGCGTTTCATTCCGCATTCCCCCCCCCCCCCCAGAGTTTAGTCATGGTAAATGGCCGTAAGGAGAAGCGATCCTATTGGGTCTCAGGAACCGCTTTCTGAGCCAATATTGGCCAGGAGGAGAATCAGGGAGACAATAGGGAATATTAATTCACTGTTGTCACAAAACTGGGTGGGCTCACCCTTTTTTGAAGCCAATTAGAGCCTCTGGATCTAATCATGTGCTCTTAAAAAAAACCCCATTGGAATCCATGCGTCCGGTGCCCTGCATGTAAATTAGGGGCTGGGCGCATGGATTAGGGGCAGTGCCCCAGCGCCCCGTATGGACAGCCACCGCTGATGGAGAGAAAAAACACTGCAAGTGAACATTAACTACTTCACCCCCGGAAGGATTTCCCATGTTAGGACCAGAGCACTTTTTGCGATTCGGCACTGCGTTGCTTTAACTGACAATTGCGCGGCCGTGCGACGTTGTACCCAAACAAAATTTGCGTCCCTTTTTACCCACAAATAGAGCTTTCTTTTGGTGGTATGTGATCACCTCGGCGTTATTTCTGATCACCGCTATAAACAAAAAAAGAGCGTCAATTTTGCCAAAAAAAACAATATTTCTTACTTTTTGCTAAAATACAAATCCAGAAAAAAAAAAATAAAAAAATAAAATGTATTCATCGATTTTGGCCAATTTATATTCTTCCCCATATTTTTGGTAAAAAAAAATCACAATCAGCGTTTATTGATTGGTTTGCGCAAAAGTTGCCATGTTTACAAACCATGAGAATTCCTTCCTGTGCTTTTACAATTTTGTATTTTTTTTTACAAGTAATGGCGGCGATCTGCGATTTTTATTGGGACTTTGAAATTGGTGCGGACATATCGGACATTTTTGACACTTTTTTGGGACCAATGACATTTATACAGCGATCAGAAATTTAAATATCCCCTGATTACTGTGTAAATGTCATTGGCAGTGAAGGGGTTAACCTGCAGGGGGTAAACTGTGTTCCCTAGGCATGTTCTAACTGTGAGGGGGCTGGGCTACCATGGGCATAAGAGATCTAACTGATCCCAGTGACAGGGATCAGTAGATCTTTTAAATGCCCACTGACAGAGCAGGGAACCGCCGTATTTACATGTAAATATGGCGGTTCCCCATTCTTTCTCTCTGCCAGGTCATCGCGGCTCGCTGGCGGACATCGGGTCCGCCCGAGCCGTGGGCACACTCCTGCAGAGTGCGGTGGGCACAAGAGCGCGCCGGCAGCAGCACACTCCCGCTCGCTAACTGCTCACGCGTGGGTCGCCGTTTATAGACAGCGATTCGCACTACGCTGCTGCAGTGCAGCGGTAAATGTACGTGAGCCGGTCGGGAACCGGTATAAAAGAACAGTTGGTGACAGGGTCTCTTTAAAACATCACTAGGACTGTATAATGAAAACCCCTTATAAATAATTGTATTCCCCTGAACTCGTGACAAGATGGATGTGTGCTGTACAGCATGCTGACCCCACCTATATACAAAGGGATTTACAGACAAGGTTACACAAAGTCCACTGTTGTCTCATATAAATAACAATACATTTGGTTCCCACAGGAGCAAAAAAAATGGACTCTTCTGTTTTATGTGGAAACTCCCACATCACTTCATGGGTAGCCCTCCTCCCACCCAACATCGCTATAAAAACTGAAGGAGCCAAAAATTGTTGGGCAAAAAGCAGCTGTCAGAATACAGTAGGGCTTCATCCTTCCGCTTTGTTAGTATCGATGGAGGAATCTGTTAGATTTATCCAACCTATCAGCATACGGCCAGTAGTGTTGGGCGAACGGTTCGGCCTGAGCATTGTTGTTCGGCCCATTCGTTCAACACCCAAATTCGCAGGGTGTTCAGTGGGTGCATAGGTGCATTTTAGGCCCTGTTTGGGCAAAGCTTTGCCCAATCAGGGCACAATATAAGCTGGTTGTTAAGGACGGGGCCGGGAAGTCAGCTGTGGAGTCCTTAACAATCGATGACTCATCAGCTGTCAATGGGCTTCCCGCTGACAGCTGAGTAAAAAAAAAAAAATTGGTGGTAAAAAAAAAAAAACATGTGGGGTGCTTGCTGGGCATGTGACGTCAGAAGGGGCTGTGCCACCAGATGACCCTGCCCCTTACCTATATAAGAACTGTCAGACGGCTTAGCCTGCAGGAGACGGCCAGCTTTCATGGATGGCGGGAGAGTTTTTTTTTCTGGGTGTGGTGGTCAGCGTGATTGACGATCAATCTACATCGGGGGATACTGTTTTTTTTATTTTTTAATAAAGGAATTGTCAAAAACTGTCTCTGTGGTTTTTTTTTTATGCCTTTTTGACACTTTTTTTTGGGTAGGGGTAGTATGTACCTTTCACATTGGGGGGCCGGGATCTAGGGGGCCCCCTTGTTAAAGGGGGCTTCCAGATTCCAATAAGCCCCCTGCCCACAGACCCCTAAAACCACCGGCCACAGTTGTGAAATGAGGCCCTTGCCCCCATCAACATGGGGACAAGGTGCTTTGGGGTGGGGGAGAAGAGCACCCCCTGCCCCAAAGCACCCACCCCCCCTTGTTGAGGGCATGGGGCCTGGTATGGTTCAGGGGGGTGCTCACTTGCCCCCCCCCCCTTCCTGACCTGCCAGGCTGCATTCCATAAGATTCTGGTATGGATTTTTTGGGGGGGGAATGCCATTTTTTTCTTTATTTTTTTTTTTTTCAATACCCGGGTGCTGGCAATTGCAACCGCAAGCCATATTAAACGTGATTTGACTTTTTTTTTTCTTTAGAAATACAATTTTTGCTACAGCATATTCTATGCATGCTACAGGTGCACCACTTTACAGGAGGACTAAGGGGACCCTCCTGGCACTATACAGTATTTAAAGGATTTTTTTGTTTTCATTGTTGCACTTTAAGCATCATTAAAATCGCTGCTCCTGAAAAAATGATTGTTTGTAAATAAAAATGTTTGCATTGATATATTTCCCCTAAGGCAGTACCTGGACACCCACATCCCTTTATGGCCAGTTACTTGCATATAAGCCTTCAAAATGGGCACTTTTGATTTTTCTTCTTTAGCTCCCATAGACTTCAAAGGGGTTCACTGTTCGGGTGAGAACTTTTCCCCTGTTCAGGAGTTCTGCTGCGAACCCTAACAGGGGATGTTCGGCCCACCTCTAATGGCCAGCATTAAGTCCCTACCTCACATACACCTTCTGGGGTCAATGAACCTACTAGTAAGTCTTTGGAGTGTGGGAGAAAACCCATGCAACACAGGGAGAATATGCAAACCCCATGCAGTGGTTGGGATCCTGGTTGAGATTCAAACCAAGGTCCCTAGTGCTGCCAGGTAGAGGAGCTCAACACTCAGCCACTGTGCTATTGTTTTTATTGCTTGATTGCATTTCATAATTTTTTCTCCTTTTGCCTTTTTTGTTTTGTGCCTTTGTAGTAGTGAACACAGGTTTCAAAAAGAAGATGGCTTCCTAGGTGGAGAACATCACTGTGCAACAACAAGGTCACCCCCTCGGCCCCTCCACCTCTAGGAACGCTCTCCTTTATTATAGCATCAGAATCTATAGCCTTTCCACGTTCCTCTACTATAGGAGAAGACTGAGGAACAGGAGTTCATGTAATCTACTGTACATGCTGAACCCACAATTATGCTTCTTGATGAGGTTGTGGGTTCAAAACAACATTTTTAACAGCCATGGTACCTAAATGATTGTAAAGCCTCCTTTTACAGTTAAAGGTGACTGGCAGTGTTTGGGGCATCTTTCCGGGCCATGCAGGCAGGGCCGCTGATAGGGCAGTATAACTGGCCCTGGTGTACCGGGCCCGGTCCTATCAGTGCAGCAGGGGGGCCCGGGCAACTTTTTATTTAATTTCTGCCAAATAAAGAAAAATTACTAGCCCTTGCTACTAAGCTGCACCCCCACTCCGGTTTGCTTAGGGGGGTGTGTAAATGCATTTTCCTGGGCCCCATCAGGTCGAGAGAGGGGCCCAGGAGCAATGCAGGGACATTTTCCTCTGTTTCGGGCGCATTTACATTATCAGAGCCGTGCCGCATGTTCAGGAAGTTTTGGCTGGCTGCTCTGGCGGCGGATTGATCTGACTGTTATACAGTCTACTGCTCAGGTGCCAGGGACTATGTGAAGCAACTGCAGGGAGCGGGAGATGTAAAACGAATCCCGATTCCCGAGGGCGGCGGATAGCGTGGAGCTGGCAGCACAGAGTGAGTGGGGCCCAGAATTACATATTGTAATGTTGCTGCAGAATCCTCACGGTGCCCTTATAATGTTTAGCATTGGGATAATCATTCACACAGCACACTAGATGCTGCATGGCTGCCAGTGTGCTACATGGCTTTTGAGTACTGACTATGTTCATTTATGGCTGTACTTAGGCCCCTTTCACACTGAGGCGTTTTACAGGCGCTATTAAGCTAAAAATAGCGCCTGTAAAGCGCCTCAAAAATCCCTCCCCACCCACCCCAATGTGAAAGCTGGAGTGCTTTCACACTGGGGCGGTGCGCTTGCAGGACGTTACAAAAAGTCCTGCAAGCAGCATCTTTGGGGCGGTGCGGTGAGCGGTGATACACCGCTCCTCCACCGCCCCTGCCCATTGAAAACAATGGGCAGCGCTTCCGAAGCGGCTGCACACCGCCTCGGTAGCGCGGCGCGCCGGCACTTTTAACCCCGTTTTAACCCCTTGTGCCGTAGCGCCACTATAACAGCGCTAAATCCCCGCTGAGACTAGTGGGGATTTACCGCTACCGCCTGCCAGCCCCAGTGTGAAAGGAGCCTAAGTGATACAGAGTGTAACACAGTACAGTTATACACATAGTCAGTACCCAAAAGCCATGTAGCACACTGACAGAGCCATGAAGCATCTAGTGTGCTGTGTGAATGATTATCCCAATGCTAAATATTATTAGGCAATAGGCACAGTGAGATTTTACTGTACACTTGCATTTGGGAAGCAGTAAAAATGTGCAGCTGAGCTGTATTTTTACTGCCACCCAAACACTCCCTTTAACCACTTTAGTCCTAGTGAAATTTTATGGCACTGGCCCCACGCTGCAAACATGTTTTTATACACACTCCTCGCCCTAGCCAACTGTATATTTTTAGGAGCAACTGTCAGTTTTCACTTGGAATTGATACGTGCAGCCCTAAAACTGCCACTGCATTGTATGCTCCCCCCTCCCCCCCAAAGACAAAGCTGCGTTTTGTTTTGAGGCAGGGTCAGGGGAGGGGCCAGATTCGAGGGTGGGGGTCAAAGGGGGCCCCATCAAGTAGGCTGTACAGGGCCCCGTGATTCCTAACAACGGCCCTGCATGCAGGTATCCACTCCCATCAACAACTGGCATTAGGAACTCCTGGGAGGTCTAGTGGCTAGTCCTTCAGCAGCATAGGGTGTGTCAGAACCTCACTGTGTAGAAACAAGGTCACCCAGTTTGCCCGTAAGACTGCTCCGCTTTATTATAGCATCAGAATTCTATGGTCTTTCCAGAATCCCTCACTACAGGAAGAGACTGAGGAATGGGAGTTCATGGAATTTCCTCTGCTCTTCATGCGGAACCCACAACTGCTCTTCTGAATAAGGCACTGTGGGTCCAAAAATATAATTTTTCACAGCCATGGTGTAGTACCTATATGATTGTAAAGACTCATTTTACAGTTAAAGGTGATTATTAGTGTTTGGGGCATCTTCCCAGCCATGCATGTAGCTACCCCCATCAATAGCTGGCATTAGGAGCTCCTGGGGTTGTTGGTGGGTGGTCAAAGGCCATACTGAAGCATGGAAGTGAGCTTGTAGGCAAGTGCAGTCTACATTCTCCACTGCATGTGGCGCTCGTCCACGGCGGCAATGCAAATGGGAGAGGAAGTTGAGAGGAACTGTGTTTCTCTATGATTTCCTTGGTCACTCAGGCAGTGATCCAGTTGGATGCACATATCCCATGTAACCCTGGTGGCCATCTTAGGTCAGGCAGAGTCTATTTAGGACTCTGACCCCTGAATTTGGCGCGCTTTATGTGAGTGGACAGGTTAGGGACAGGTTCCCCGTCTGTCAGGGACAGTGGAAACGATAGGGAATCCTGTCTATGTCTTCAGGAAGCTTCCCATTTGGGTTGGACTGGCCAGGCCACACTTTGCTCCTCGTGGCAGAAACCGTCAGCCTCCCGCCGGGCCTATTGGGCTTATACAAGTTGTGGAGAGGCATCACAAGTCTTTACTTTTGATTTTACAGAGAAACATAACTTCCAGAGAGAGTCCAGAGTGACTTGCTACCAGCGGTAGCCGGTCAATAAGGGGCGCTTAGGCACCGCCCCCCCCCGACAAGAAAAAAAAAGTCAGCCCGACCCCCTACAGGAGGCGCAGGTATATTGACTTTTTTTTTTTTTCTTGGCTCCTTGCTGTCTGCTGACAGCAAGTAGTGAGCCGATTGGTCAGTCATAAAAGACTATGGCCCTGATTTACTATACCTCCCAAATCTACTCCAGCAGTGTCTTAAAATAACTCCCAGTTAAAGGCAATTACAACTTCAGCTCTCACCCACTCGAGTAAAATAGCACACTTGCGAGCTCTATTTGCCTGTGAAGATGCCTCTCAGGTTATGTGTTGATGTTGGCTGGGATTGAACTTGCAGTTGTATGCAAGTTCATTGCCCTAAAAAAAAAAAAAAAAAAAAAA
>BLSH010086106.1:246070-256833 GCA_018402905.1 Glandirana rugosa
CGTACTAGGGGAGGGAAGTCTCTGACCCGACGTTCCGTCATAAGGTTGTACCCTCTTGAGTATGGTGTTCACCAGAGCTTCACAGGTTGCCACTGGAGTCCTCTTCCACTCCTCCATGACGACATCACAGAGCTGGTGGATGTTAGAGACCTTGCGCTCCTCCACCTTCCGTTTGAGGATGCCCTACAGATGCTCAATAGGGTTTAGGTCTGGAGACATGCTTGGCCAGTCCATCACCTTTACCCTCAGCTTCTTTAGCAAGGCAGTGGTCGTCTTGGAGGTGTGTTTGGGGTCGTTATCATGTTGGAATACTGCCTTGCAGCCCAGTCTCTGAAGGGAGGGGATCATGCTCTGCTTCAGTATGTCACAGTTCATGTTGGCATTCATGGTCCCCTCAATGAACTGTAGCTCCCCAGTGTCTGCAGCACTCATGCAGCCCCAGACCATGACACTCCCACCACCATGCTTGACTGTAGGCAAGACACACTTGTCTTTGTACTCCTCTCCTGGTTGCCGCCACACACGCTTGACACCATCTGAACCAAATATCTTTATCTTGGTCTCATCAGACCACAGGACATGGTTCCAGCAATCCATGTCCTTAGTCTGCTTGTCTTCAGCAAACTATTTGCGGGCTTTCTTGTGCATCATCTTTAGAAGAGGCTTCCTTCTGAGATGACAGCCATACAGACCAATTTGATGCAGTGTGAGGTGTATGGTCTGAGCACTGACAGGCTGACCCCCACCCCTTCAACCTTTGCAGCAATGCTGGCAGCACTCATACGTCTATTTCCCAAAGACAACCTCTTTATATGAAGCTTAGTATCTGCACTCAACTTCTTTGGTCGACCATGGCGAGGCCTGTTCTGAGTGAAACCTGTCCTGTTAAACTGCTGTATGGTCTTGGCCACCATGCCGCAGCTCCGTTTCAGGGTCTTGGCAATCTTCTTATAGCGTAGGCCATCTTTATGTAGAGCAACAATTCTTTTTTTTCAGATCCTCAGAGAGTTCTTTGCCATGAGGTGCCATGTTGAACTTTCAGTGACCAGTATGAGAGAGTGAGAGCGATAACACCAAATTTAACACGCCTGCTCCCCATTCACATCTGAGACCTTGTAACACTAACGAGTCACATGACACTGGGGCGGGAAAACATGTAGTTGGACCCAATTTGGATATTTTCACTTAGGGGTGTACCCACTTTTGTTGCCAGCGGTTTAGACATTAATGGCTGTGTGTTGAGTTATTTTGAGGGGACAGCAAATTTACACTGTTATACAAGCTGTACACTCACTACTTTACATTGTAGCAAAATGTCATTTCTTCAGTGTTGTCACATGAAAAGATATAATAAAATATTTACAAAAATGTGAGGGGTGTACTTACTTTTGTGAGCTACTGTACATGTATAAGTTCCTTTTTAGCTTGGTTTTCTCATTGGTTAAGGGAACCGCTGTGTCCTATCCTCTCTTCCTAGCCCTGGGCGCTGTGGGCGGATACTCAAATCCACGCTCATCTCCTTGCACTGACATCACATGTCTTTAGCTCCATGGAGACAGTCAGAGGCGTCCTCTGGGTCGTCCTGTAGATGAGGATAAAGGGATGATTGACCTCCTTTGACACACTCTTCTTACAGCTGTATGTAGAGACAAGCCGAGTGGTGAGTCCGCTTGTGTAATCACAGGCTATTAGGCCACATATACATCTCAAGAGTTTTGCAGCCTGAAGCTCCAAAATGCCAGAGGAGAGAAAAATCAATAATTCTCTATAGAGATGGTTCACATCTCCACTGCAATTCGCCTGAAGCTGAAAAAAGTTATGGAACTTTTTTTTTTTTTTGTAACTCGAAGCGGGCAGATTGGTGTGGTTTTGAAGCGTTTTTTTTGTTCCATCATAGAAATGCATGGAAACGCTTGATTCAGGTGGCCTCGAGCATTTTAGTGAGTTTTGTCACGCTTTTTTCTGCTCAAATGCAATAATTAAAGTGTTACTAAACCCAGGACCCTGCATTCACTATATCTGGTCTCCTACTGTACACAGAACATGGACATGTAATTATTTTAATAATTATAAACTGCTAAATACCTTTTCTCATCAGCAGTATATAGCAGTCTTGTGACTTCTATCAATGTCTGTTTAAAGCTTATTGGAGGAGTTTTCATTCTCCTCTGACTGTCCTATTAGGCTGCAGGACCTCTGACCTTCTGTCTCGACAGTGCTGATTGGCCCTGTGCTGATCACATGCACTCTCCCAAAAAAAAAAACAAAAAAAAAAAAAACCTCTCTAGCAGTACACACCAAACTTGGCCATGTGCAGAGTGACTCCAAAGACTCTGTACTGTCAGGAGATGGACTGGGACAGTGGATGAAGGGGAGGATCAGAGCATACAGGATCAAACAGCCTTTTTTCACAATTCAGAGGATTAACCCCTTAGGTTCCACAGTGAGTAGAACAAGTTTGCTTTACTGCATATACAGACTGATTATACTGTTGTGGGTTTAGTAACACTTTAAATAAAAATAAATAATAACAATAAACTACATAAATAATAAAATCAATAAATTAAATAAATAAAATGACCCTAATATTAACCCCTAACACTAAACCCCAACACTAATATTTTATTAACCCTAAACCCCAACACTAATATTAACACCTGATCCTAACCTCTGACTTAACTATATAAATAATATGTAAATAAATTAACCCCTAACCACAAACCTTTAACCCCTTACATAAAAAGGTAAAAAAATAAAAAAAATAAAATCAGATGTGAAGTCTGAAAAACATAGCAACAAATGATGAAACCAATGACATTTTTCTGTATTGACTAATAAAAAAAAACACGAGAGATCAAACGCTTTAAAAATGCTGTACAAAAATGCTTAAAAAACACACATGCCTCGCCTGAAAAAACTCTCAAAAACGTGATGCCCAGGCTGCAGCTTTAGTGTGTACAGGACCCCTGAATGTCTGTATGACGGCCAGCAGAGTGATAATACAGGGCACAGCAGCTTGACGGCAAACCGACAATGGGAGGATCAGGCACACCATGCTTCATCCTGTAACTTCTACCAGGAATCCCAGGGAACAAACTGACCACGCCATCACAGATCTTCTTCCATGCTTGGCATGGTCAGATTAAAACCAGAACCAAGAGGAACTGGCAGGATCACCAGGTATCCTACAGCTACAGAAGATCAACAACTTTATGAATATATACAGATTGGTATTTTTTTTTTTTTTTTTTGGTGGATAACGTACACTTTACACGATTGTCCTCTGTCCACAGTCACCAGTCAGGAGATGTCAGTATGGCCTCATTCCTGCGACTGCACAGCTGCTCTTCCCAGTTGCCCAATATGCTCTGCTCCCTGGAGGAGCACAACTTCCTGTTCCAGCTGCAAGCAGGAGAGCGCCCCCCTGAGGATGCCAAAGAGGTGAGATGGAAAATACAACAGGCATTTAAATGTATTTGTTAGTTTTGATAGAGTAGGAGGAAGTTAATGTGCAAGTTCACATTTTCAGAAAAAAAATTACAAGGTGAGCAAACACCCTACACCCTCCCTACTCATCCCTGCTGTACTTACCTCCTTGGGTGATAAGATGTCACTGCCCACACTACTTGTGTAGCAGGCCAGGCATTTGAAATCCCTGCTCTTCTTTCGGCGGGGCTTCCGTGATGGATCGCAGCGATTCTGGTCAGTGCCAGCAAAGAGAATCGCTCGTATCTGTACCTGAAGCCCTGCAGAAAGAAGAGGGAGAAGGGTGTGGATTTCAAGTTCTTGGACCACTACACCGGCTGCATGGACACTGACAGCTCATCACCCACGGAGGTAAGTACAGTGGGAAACTGGTGCACAGGTTGTAGAGTGTCAGCTCACCTTTCAGTTTTTCAGGGGAAGTAACCCTTTAAATATCTGTTATTGTATTTCAGAAATCTAGAACTCTACTTTAATTAAGTTCTGACATGACGGCAGTGTCTGGGTCTATCTATCTATCTATCTATCTATCTATATATATATATATATATACAGTACAGACCAAAAGTTTGGACACACCTTCTCATTCAAAGAGTTTTCTTTATTTTCATGACTATGAAAATTGTAGATTCACACTGAAGGCATCAAAACTATAAATTAACACATGTGGAATTATCTACATAACAAAAAAGTGTGAAACAACTGAAAATACTGTATGTCATATTCTAGGTTCTTCAAAGTAGCCACCTTTTGCATTGATTACTGCTTTGCACACTCTTGGCATTCTCTTGATGAGCTTCAAGAGGTAGTCACCTGAAATGATTTTCACTTCACATGTGTGCCCTGTCAGGTTTAATAAGTGTGATTTCTTGCCTTATAAATGTTGGGGATTTATTCAAAATTGAAGGCATACTGAACCAGCATGGCTACCACAGCATCTCGCAGCGGCATGCTATTCCATCCGGTTTGCGTTTAGTTGGACCATCATTTATTTTTCAACAGGACAATGACCCCAATCACACCTCCAGGCTGTGTAAGGGCTATTTGACCAAGAAGGAGAGTGATGGGGTGCTGCGCCAGATGACCTCGCCTCCACAGTCACCAGACCTGAATCCAATTGAGATGGTTTGGGGTGAGCTGGACCACAGAGTGAAGGCAAAAGGGTCAACAAGTGCTAAGCATCTCTGGGAACTCCTTCAAGACTGTTGGAAGACCATTTCAGGTGACTACCTCTTGAAGCTCATCAAGAGAATGCCAAGAGTGTGCAGAGCAGTAATCAAAGCAAAAGGTGGCTACTTTGAAAAACCTAGAATATGACATATTTTCAGTTGTTTCACACTTTTTTTTAATGTAGATAATTCCACATGTGTTAATTCATAGTTTAAAGAAAACTCTTTGAATGAGAAGGTGTGTCCAAACTTTTGGTCTGTACTGTATATATGTGTGTGTGTGTGTGTGTGTGTGTGTGTGTGTGTGTGTGTGTGTGTGTGTGTGTGTGTGTGTGTGTGTGATTATTATATATATATGTGTGTGTGTGTGTGTGTGTGTGTGTGTGTGTGTGTGTGTGTGTGTGTGTGTGTGTGTGTGTGTGTGTGTGTATATATATATTATTATTATTATTATACAGGATTTACATAGCGCCAACAGTTTGCGCAGCACGTGTGTGTATATATATATATTTTTTTTCCTTGTTTTTATGTTCACAAATCTAGGATAGTTTTTGTTGTGATTGTGAGGTATCATTTTGGGGGGTGTGTTTTTTTTTTTTTATCCCTTTCTTGTTTTTATAAAGATTTTCTACAGAAAAATGAGTTTCTCTGTTGGAAGTCATTGCTGTTGAAACTGTATTGTATTAAGCTCAGATTTTTGCACCTGTGTGTAGAGGTGTAACTACAACCTTCAGGGCCCTGGTGCAAGAAATCATGAAGGGCTCCCCACTGATCCTGGGGCCCTTTACTCCCATTGTGGGACCCTTCATTACGGTCTTGCAGCAGGCCACCCTCCTGCCATCTTGGGGTCACCCCACGGAGATAGAACATCCAGAGCCCAGTCGCAAGTGCGACCCTGGTAGTTCCGCCACTGGTGTCAGTAGTTTTTTATTTTTGTTATTTTATATATATATTATATTATATTTATTTATTTACTTATTTTTACCATTTTTAATTTATTTTATTTTACATATTTTTTTAAGGACCACCATTGGGAGACTTTGGTGAAATATCAGGGGTCTAAAACGACCCCTGATGTCTCACTTTTGAGACAGAAAAGGGGACTTAGGTCAGATTCATCAATCCCTTTCTCAGGGAAGCCTCAGCTGCATAGAATGAATGGACAGGAATAGCTCTGTTCAGAGCTTCCCCTTCATTCATAAACTGAGGCATAGTAAACACAGTTTACCAGAGAAGGACAGGGGGGCTGCGGGAGTGACATGTGGAGGAGCCGATGCCCTCTATTTCTCTCCTGCAGCCACTGAATGTCTGCGGGAGGAAGAGAATGGTTCGGCGGCTGCATGGAGGGATCGGTACCTCTACATGCCTCCGCCCTTCTATGCAGACCTACAGTGGCGTTGGTTTAAAATTGCGACCACTGTACCTACGCCCCTGCCTGTATGTCTTTCACAATCTCTCTTGCAGTCTTTGCCCCTGTGTCACCCAGTTTGGTCATGTTTCTCCTTTTTGTTTGTTTTGCCAGGGTTTGGAGGTTCCCTTAGTTGCTATAGTTCACTGGTCAACCTCAAAACTGCCACATACATCTGGGATTTACACCCACTACAAGTAAGTTATCAACCGCCAGGTACATTGTTCTTGGCAGTAACTACAATATGCGATCAATGATACCTTTTGTTCCAGGCTCCCAAGTATTCGGCTGGAGAGGCCGCGGTTTGTCATGACCGCTCGCTGTGACTCTCCAGTTCAGGCGCACTCTACGTTTCGGGTCACCTACACTCTGCTGAACGACCTGCAGGACTTCCTAGCTGTCCGACTGGTGTGGTCGCCGGACGTCAACATGGCAGCAGGTGGTGAGTAGAGAGGGGCTAGTAAGAGGAGAAAGCCAACACTGTCATGTAGTACACACGAATTTGCTAAATGTAGTATGGTTCCACAGGTCGGTGCTTGTCAGAAGAGGAGCGACGTATGACGCAGGGTGCCCAGGAGGCCATGGTGTGTTACACTCCAATTAATAGTCTGGGATTCTGTCGGAAAGGCAGCTCAGTGACGATCGGTGTCACCTTCATGGCTTTAAAAGCCGGCTTGTTTGAGGTGAGCAGCATGGAACTGTGGTAATCTTGCAGGTTTGTTTATCTAAGGGTCATTGGACTTTTGTTCACTTCAGCCAGGTTTTGCATCCCCATACAAGTCTATGGGCTGCAAAACCCACTTGAAGGAGATCATCTGCAGGTTAGCTTTACCTGTCAGTAAATTCTGAATGATCTCCGAAATGTCTGAATCTGAAGTCACATGGATGCCATCCACCCAAGCCTAAAGATTGTAGAAGCAGGCTGATGTGCCTAATATGTGGATCTGTAACGTGAAGGAGATTCCAGCCTCTTTCTTATAGCCTAATATTGTGTGATGAAATATATTCTGCATCTCTGTCAATTGTATCCCTGGGTCTCTTACAAGCACCCTGTGGGGGGGTGGGTGGGTATCTTTGAGGTCTAACCATAAGAGCATACGTACTGTGTCTCTGCTGCAGTTAGCCATATACACAGTCCTAACTCAACAGGCAGTAACTATATAGGATGGCTCAGAGGTATAACTAGAACCTTCGGGGCCCCAGTGCATTAAACAATGAAGGGCCCCCATGACCGCCGGCTGGGGCCTTTCCCTACAAGCCCAGTGGCGGAATGCTAGAGCCCGGTTGCAATTACACTTGTGACCCTAGTAGTTCCGTAGGTCCGCCACTGGTGTCAGTAGTTATTTATATTTTATTTTTTTAGTATTTTCTACCATTTTACTATATATATATATACACACACATACATACACACACAATATAAAAAGTCTACACATCCCTGTTAAAATGTCAGGTTTCTGTGGTGTAAAAAAAAAAGACAAAGATAAATCACTGCATAACTTTTTCCACCTTTAATGTGACCTATAAACTGTACGACTCCGTTGAACAAAAAACTGAAATCTTTTAGGTGGAGGCAAGCAAAACTAAAAATAAAATGGTTGCATAAGTGTGCACACCGTTAAACTAATACTTTGTTGAAGCATCTTTTGATTTTATTACAGCACTCAGAATTTTTGGGTATGAGTCTATCAGCATGGCACAACTTGACTTGACGATATTTGCTCGCTGTTTGCAAAAACACTCCAAATCTTTCAGATTGCGAGGGCAGCTCCTTTGCACAACCCTCTTCAGATCACCCCACAGATTTTCAATCTGATTCAGGTCTGGGCTCTGGCTGGGTCATGCCAAAACATTAATTTTCTTCTGGTGAAGCCATTTCTTTGTTGATTTGAATGCATGCTTTGGGTCATTGTTATGCTGAAAGATGAAGTTCCTCTTCATCTTCAGCTTTCTAGTAGAAGCCTGAAGGTTTTGTGCCAATATTGACTGGTATTTGGAACTATTCATAATCATTCCCTCTACCTTGACTAAGGCCCCTGTTCCAGCTTAAGAAAAACAGACCAAAACCATGATGCTGCTACCACCATGCTTCACAGTGGGTATGGTGTTCTTCTGGTGATGTGCAGTTTTGTTTTTGCACCAAACAAATCTTTTGGAATTCTGAACAAACAGTTCAACCTTGGTTTCATAGGACCATAACACATTTTCCCACATGCCTTTGGGAAAGTTCAGATGTGTTTTTGCAAAATTTAGCCGGGCTTGAATGTTTTTCTTGGTAAGAAAAGGCTTCTGTCTTGCCACTCTACCCCATAGCCCAGTCATATGATGAATACGGGAGATTGTCACATGTACCACTCAGCCAGTACTTGCCGGATATTCCTGCAGCCCCTTTAATGTTGCTGTAGGCCTCTTGGCAGCCTCCCTGACCAGTTTTCTTCTCGTATTTTCATCAATTTTGGAGGGACTTCCAGTTCTTGGTAATGTCACTGTTGTGCCATATTTTCTCCACTGGATGATGACTATCTTCACTGTGTTCCATGGTATATCTAATGCTTTTGTACCCTTCTTCTGACTGATACCTGACCCCTCTGATGCTTTGAAAGCTCTCTGCAGACCATTGCCTTTGCTGTAGGATGTGACTAAGAAAATGTCAGGAAAGACCTACTAGAACAGCTGAACTTTATTTGGGGTTAATAAGAGGCACTTTAAATGATGGCAGGTGTGTACTGACTCCTATTTAACATGAGTTTGAATGTGATTGCTTATTTCTAAACACAGCTACATCCCCAGTTATAACAGGGTGTGCACACTTATGCAACCACATTATTTTAGTTTTTTATTTTTACTATTCCCTCCAAAAGATATAATTTTGTTTTTCAACTGAGTTGTACGGTTTATAGGTCACATTAAAGCTGCAAAAAGTTCTCAAATTATTTATCTTTGTTTCGTTTTTTTTACATCACAGAAACCTGACATTTTAACAAAGGAGTGTAGACTTCTTATATCCACTGTATATTCTGTATATATAAGCACTGAGATGTGTGAAACGCCTTAACAATTGCAGATCCGGTGTCACTTGTGTTGTCCCTGTGGTGTTATATGGATAAATAATATATAAATTTGGAGTATCTTCATTTAAGTGGTGTGCTCTTTTTATCCTATGACATGAACGTGGCGATCGGGGGCGAGCACCCACTACAGAGATCTCGGCCTATGAGGTCTCACCTGGAGCGGCGTTTTCTTCCTCTGGGGCATTTCAGGTGTTGTCGCAAGCTGGAACTTTTTTCAGCTCTCACTAGAAAGTGCCACCTCTGATACTGCTGTCAATCAGTGGAAAGAGGGGCAGGACAGGACCTGCGTTATGCTGCTGCAATAAGTGTGGCCCTCCACCTCCATTTGCAGTGACAATGATGAGCTAAAGTAGGCAGAGTGACGTCACTCACATACAGCAGCAAGTATGTTCCTCTACTGTGTATGCTGCAGTGTTGGCAGCAAAACCCCTGCTGGGAGCTGCTGCCAGTTAACACAGCAGGGCTAGGTGGGGGACATGGCAGATAAAAGGACTAAGAGAAATATAGGCACACTGTGCGTCACCACAACATCCTGTATTTCCAAAGAGGAAGCACATAGATGCAATCTGACCATACCAGCACAGATCAGCGTCTGATAAAGGGAAACTGGCAGGGTCACCAGGTATTTTTTGAATAGCTGAAATGCTAAAATCTGAACAGATAGCAAAAAAATAAAAAAGAACATGCATGTAAAATATTTTTTTGAGGTTACATTCACTTTGAACTGAAGCTGATCTAGTGAGGAGCAATTTCTGTCCAACACACAGCTCTTCTCCTGCCCAGCTGTTATTTAGTCTTACATAGCTGTGCCAAACCCCACAATTCCCCTGTGATTGAAGGCTGGTTATCTGTTGCTGATGAAAAAAAAAAAAATCTTTGTCTGACCTTCAGCCTGCCGTCCTCCAGCGCTGCGCCTACCCTGTCATTATCGGAGACGGTGTGTGGTGAAGTGATAAGTGCTTGAATAGTACAGTGTATGACCTGGCCCTCTCCTCCACTTTGATGAAAACATAAGACATACTGTAATATTCCCAGACCATTCATTATTCCAGAGATTGTCTGCAATTATCTCATGACTCACTCACTGTCTACAGAGGAAGGGCATCTGGCTTCTGTGGGCAGATGGGAATTAACCAACTCTAGCCCAGACTATTAGGCCTTGAGCAGCACAAATTATTTTATAGTAATGGTTCAAAGGTGGCCACAGGATTGGAATGGATGATAGTCGGATGTCTGGCCAGTGTCATGCATAAGCATGCTTGCTCAGTTCCATGAATGTTTAGTTTTATTCTGTGCAATGAATAGGTGAAGCACAGGTTCGCTTTAACATGCACTTTAAAGTGTTGGTAAACATAAGAGACTTAAGCCGTCCATAGATAGTTTGACTCTCGGCTGGTTCAGCAGGGATCGATTGACTTGGGTACAACCAGCATGTTAAATTTTTACTTTCAAAGATTTTATTGGATTTTACAGTAGTACAACACTAGTACATAATATCAAAATCAAGATACAGCTAGGTATGGTATAAGGAACAAATATGCAAAATAGAGAGAAAAGCTTATGGGGTATCATACCCTAATTACAGCGGAGTTTATCTTATAATGTATATTGGGTGCATTGCATAGGTGATCT
>BLSH010086106.1:259867-270253 GCA_018402905.1 Glandirana rugosa
TGGGTTTTGGGTTAGGTCTCCTGTTTTTGTGCGAATTTTTGGGAGGAACTGGGTGCGATGTTTGGGTGTCAGGGTTCTGGCCAGTCCTGAGCCTATTTTGTCCTTCTGCATATAGAACTTGGCCCCTGTCCAACGTAGATGTTTTTCGGCGCTGGTTGTAAGTGCGAGGTTAAGCGATGTTTTAGAGGCATCTAGCTGTGCTAAGTTTCCTGGGGTTTGGTGTAGTTTGTGGGCTCTGCTTGCCTGTTGAAATTTACCAATTAGAGAGCGAATGTGTGCATCATGCTCTTTTTTCAGTTTAGAGGCAAATTGAATGAAGTGTCCTCTCATGACAGCCTTGAAGGCTGCCCAGAGGGAAGTGGGGGAAATGGAATCACTGTCATTTTGCTGAAAATATTCAGTTATTAGTTTAGAGAAGTGTTCACAGTGAGCTGGGTTGTTTAGGAGCGCTTCGTTCAGCCGCCATCTGAAAGGTCCTGATCGTTTTTGTGTGGTGAGCAGAGTCATCGAGACCATAGAATGGTCCGAGAGAGGTGTGTCTATTATTTTGGAGGTCGTTACTCTATTGGCTGATTTGGCCTGGATGAGAATGTGGTCAATTCTGGTGTAGAGCTGGTGGGGAGAGGAGTAGTGGGTGAAGTCCTTGGTGTGGGGGTTAAATTCTCTCCAAACGTCCACGAGGCCCGCAGCGTGTAGTTGCTGGGCGATATGCAGACTTTGCCTAGAGGGTCTTCTCTGTGTGGGTTTCATGGCGTTAGATTTGTCAAGTGCTAAGTCAAAAGGAGTGTTGGTGTCCCCTCCCATAATCACCGTGCCCTTATAAGGAGTTAGGTGAGTCAGCATGCGGTTGAAGAATTTACCTTGTCTTACATTGGGAGTATAGTAGGAAATCAATGTGTAAATTTCCCCACATAGAAGGCCACTGACTAGGATATATCTGCCTTCAGTGTCTTTAATTATCTCGGAAGGGGAAAAAGTGACACTTTTGGAGAGACAAATCGCCACTCCTTTCGTTTTATTACGAGCGTTAGATAGGAAGATGTGTGGATATGCTTTATGAATGAATTTTGGGGTATATGTGGAGGGGAAGTGGGTTTCTTGTAGGAACAAGACATCTGTCTTAGATTTATGGTAATCTTGGAATAATTTCCTCCGCTTGATGGGGGGAGTTGATTCCCTGCACATTATGAGATTTAAAGTCTAGGGTTATGGGTTTGTGAGGATTGTTAGACATGACTACAGGTGGTGAGGTGACTGAGAAGAGAAGAGGACTTACCCCATCTGACGATTGAGTACTCCATTTGGGGCCTCCTAGCAGCCAGGAGTAGGTTCAGAGGCGTGGTTAAGATGGTATGAGACATCCGAGGAATCACTAAAGGGCAATACAAGGTGAAGAGAAGGATATTAGAGGGAGAGAAAGGACAGAAGGTGGTTAGGGAGAGGAGCCAGGGTAGGAATAAGAGAGAGTCAACATTACATAACATTAACTTCAAGGGTCTGGAACCCTTTCTGGAGGTGGACTTGCCCCCCTCCAGGAAGGGAATAACAGTCCTTGTGAGACTGAAAAAGGTAATCACTTCTGAGAGAAATCAAAAATGTCCCTCAGAGGTACAGGGAGGTGCATGGGTGCCGCCGCCGACACTTCGTCTTGTAATGACCAACAGTTAAGAAGGTCATATGCTCAAATTAAATGTGATGAGTTACAGAGGCCCTCAAGGGGCTAGTACAAGTTAAGCAATATGGGGGAGACCAATGTGAACATGCTGGGAGTTAAGCTACCCCCGCATTACTAGTGGGTGATGAATTCTTAAGGTTTGAAGAGGAGTATGGAGTCCACCGAAAATGGTCAGTACAAAGGTAAAACGGGAGACAAAAAACCAGAGAAACAACCGAAGCAAAAAAGGAAAAAAACCATAGTCTGGAGAGTGACAAGGACTAAACGTATTGCACTCCAATGTGCTTGTATCCATGTTGGGGTGAAAAAAGTATAAACAAGAACAGGCCGCATTAAGCTGCAAATGGACCACCAAACAGGATAAGAAAGTGCATCAAACAATCAAAAAGTCAAAAATCAAAAAACCAAAATCCCGCCGGGATAAGGAGTTCCAAAGTGAACCGGTTGGAAATGTTGAATGAACAGAGGCCAAAAGGCTGAGGTCAGGGGTATTTCATGGAGGTTGAGTTTCCTTAGACCTCTTTGATTGCTGCTTCTGCCAAGCCAGTGTGAGTGGGCTAGGAGGTGATGGCCTTTTTGTCGAAGAGTGACTTTTCCCAGCAGTCCCCGGGTGAGGGTCTTGTGAGATCAAGCCCAGATTGAGCATCAGCTTCTCGCCTTCAAGGATAGAAGAGAACCCATAAGGTTTATTCTTGAATGAGAAATTGAGTCTGAGAGGGAATGACCAGCGGTAGGTGATGTCATTCTGGGACAAGATTTGGGTTAGTGGCTTCAGGGCCCTACGTTTTTGAATTGTAAAGGGGGAGATGTCAGAAAAGAGCTGAACACTGTGGCCTTGTATCTGTATATTCGTCTTGTTCCGAGCCATCTTCATTACCTCTTCCTTTACAGAGTAATAGTGGGGTTTTACTATCACATCTCGCGGAAGACCGTCAGTCCTGGGTGGCTGTAGGGCTCTGTGTGCTCTGTCAAGCTCCAAACGGTGAGCTGGGACCTCTGGAATCAGATCTTTTATTAGGGAGGTAACCGCCGGCCTGATATCCTTGATTGACTCTGGTAGGCCCCTGATGCGGAAATTTAATCGTCCTGAGCGATTTTCCAGGTCATCAAGCTTTGATAGGGCTGCATCCAGCTGGTCCTGGAGATCCTGAATCCTGTCTGAATTTTGGTTAATCCTGGCTACAGCTTGATCATTCTTCTTTTCTATGATCTCAATTCTGCTGCCTATGAGTTGCAAGTCAGCCTGTATGGCTGCCGTAATTTGGGCAGCATTTTGAGCGAGGCCTTTTGCCAGCATCTCAGAGAAGGCAGACATTAATGCAGAAAGCTCTGAAGTTGGTGGGGAAGCAGGGTGCTGTGAATTTAGGTGAATGATCGGAGTGGCTAGAATATCACTCTGGGGTGAAAACGTGTACAGTCCCATAGGGCTCTTAAGGAGTGATTCGGAAGGGGCTGGAGAGAGCTCTCCTAGTGCTGCTTGTAGTCTCCTACCTTCCAGGGAATTGCTTCTGGTGTGGCTAGCTGATTTGTGTTCAGCAGCGGTGGGATCAGCCGTAATGGTCTCCATCTCCTCTCCCCCCTCTTCCCGCACGCCGCATGGTGGAGTAGGAGCGGCCGCCATCTTGGATGGCTCCGGCGGAGCCGCGGCCTCGCTAAGGTAGCGGGAAAGGTCTCTCCGCACAGACCCGGCGGACATCAATCAGTCGCACTGATGTTCCCGTTGTTGATTTGCCGGTCTGTGGCGCGCTGGAGGGCTCCGGTCAGCCTCTATGCGGCGAAGTGTTCGGCGGCGGAGCGGAGCTTCAGTGCCAAGCGACCATCTTGGCGGAGCCCGCGCATGCGCCTCCCATGTTAAATTTTTATATGCGATTATTGCCAAAGGCTATAGCTGCTAGCAATAATCACTGTACACTCCCAGCAGGGATGGCTTCCCATGCTAACACCCCCGGCCAGGAGGGACACATTAGTGAGGGATTCCCCATCAACCCTGACTGTGTTGATGGGGGAATAAAGCAATTTTCTTTTTTGCAACTCGTGGTTGCAGGAAAGAATATTGCATCATCTATGGCCTGCTTGTAAGCGGAACTTCACCCTAAGGCCCCATTCACACGGGCTTGTCCGTTTTGACGGACTCCGCTTGCTCAGCAGGGTTCGATCCGTTGGCTCACTGTGCAGAGATGGACCTGTCAGAGCCCCACTGTCCTCTATGGGAGATCGGATGAAACCTATCCACCTGTTTGTTTTCTTCCGATCCACCAGAAATAGGGTTTCCATCGGTCTGAATTTATCGGATCGGATAGAGGCAGATGTCAGCGGACATGTCACTGCTGACATCCGTCCCTCCTAAGAGGTGAATGGAGCTTCCGATTAGGTTCACCTGAAAAACTGACAGACGGACCTGATCGGTCCGCAGGTGTGAAAGGGGCCTAAAGGGGAAGTTCTGCTTTATGTCCTCCTCCCCCTCTCCTCTAACACTTTTGGCTCATTATATTTTTAAAGGGGGGGAGCAGGTGCCTAGTTTTGGTTAGGCCAAACTTGGAATCGGCTAGGCCATTCTACTGGAAGTTCTCCACCCCTAGGCCCCCCACGCCCCCAACTACTTGGGGCATGTCACAGGAGACTGCGGGACTATTGACAAAGCGTGACTTGGTCATGTACAGTGGCAAGTTGCCTGCAAAGCAGCGATGAGTCACAGCTGGCTTGCCACAGTAAATATTCCAGTACTGGGGACCCAAAAAACTGACCCAAGTGAGGACGACGCTGGGTCCTTGGACTGGTAAGTGTCCTTTTATTAAGAGTCAGCAGCTACAGTATTTGTAGCTACTGACTTCTTTATTTTTTTGTAAACGGACTGAAGATCCTTTTTAACATAAAATATAGTAGCCACACTTCTCTTATATGCTCAGTTTTGTTCTTCAGTCTTATCTGTTCAGACAAAATTGAAGGATTTTAGCATCGGACTTCCAATTTTTAGGTGGCTACAGTGCCTTGGGAGGAAGGGGGTATAGCTATCCTGGCAGAGTACTAGAGAGGTGCAGGAAACCACTCTGTTCACTGACATGCACCGGTGGCACAGACCAGCAATGCAGTTTAGCTGGCCATAGATGGTTCTGTATTCTAACAGTGGGACACTCTACTGTCAAAGTACACTAATCAGTGGCTGCAGCCACTGATCGACAAGAGTTTTTTCCAGCTTGTCCATTAGACAGAAGGTGATCTAATCATCGGATTCAGTCAACCTGGGACTGCAATGCACAGATTGAAATTTGGTTCGTCCCTGCTGAACTCAGGGCCCATCACATGACCAAATATTTGCACACTGGTCATCTGATCTCAGAAGACATTCATTCGCTGCTCCTCCTTGAAAAATCCTCTCTTCTCCCTCTTCCTGTGGGGCTTCTGAGACGGATCAGATCAATCACGTATCAGGGCTGACCAGTTGGAATCGAACTCCTAGCAGTTCTACTGCTACAGGGTGGTGTGTGTGTGTGTGTGTGTGTGTGTGTGTGTGTGTGTGTGTGTGTGTGTGTGTGTGTGTGTGTGTGTGTGTGTGTGTGTGTGTGTGTGTGTGTGTGTTCCGGCTCTTCCGGGTAGGGCGTGGCGGATGCTGCGAACTTGATGTCTGTCGGCACCTGCCAAAGATTTAGCAGAGAGGCAGAACGGCGGTCTGCCTATGTAAGTAAGGCAAATCGACATTCTGTCAGTAGGGAAGGCATGCATCCTCTGGTCCTGCAAAGCTAGGACAAGGTTCCATGTCTTCCCCTAGTAAAAAGCACCTCCTTCACTACGCTAAAACACTGGCTAGGCACACACACGTAACCCTTTGATCACCCCTGATGTTAACTCCTTCCCCAGTCATTAGTACGGTGACAGTGCATATGTTTTAGCACTGATCACTGTATTTCTGTCACTGGTCTCCGAAAAGTGTCAGTTATTGTCCAAATTGTCCCCTGCAATATCACAGCCCTGCTTATAAGTCACTGATCGCCGCCATTACTAGTAAAAAACAAATATATAAAACTATCCCATAGTGTGTAGACGCTATAACTTTTGCGCAAACCAATCAATATACGCTTATTGGGATTTTTTTTTTACTGAAAATATGTAGCAGAATACATATTGGCCTAAATTGATGAAGAAATTTATTTTTTTACATTTTTTTTTTTTTTTTGGGTATGTTTTATAACAGAAAGTTTTTAGCGCAAAAATTTAAAAGCGCAGAGGTGATAAAATACCACCAAAAGAAAGCTCTATTTGTGGGAAAAAGGGTTTTATTTGGGTACAACATCGTATGACCGCGCAATTGTCAGTTAAAGTAACGCAGTGCCGTATAGCAAAAAATGGCCTGGTCATGAAGGTGAGTCTTCCAGAGCTAAAGTGCTTAATGTAAGGACTATCCAGGAAACCAGCGCTGTCTGCACCCAAGCCAATTCTTCAATCTGTTTCAGGTCCAGACGCCGGCATCTTAACTAAGGGAAACTGCCAGTGCAGCCTTGCAGCTTCACGGCCGGCTTCCCACTGCGCATGCTCAAGCCGCGCTGCGCGTTGTGAATGGTCCCGCAGTCTTCTGGGACCTGTGATGTGTCCCAGAAGGCTGCGGGGGGAGGAGGAAGGGGGGGCAGTGAACTTTCACTCGGAAGTGGAAGCGGATACCTGTCAAGACCAGGTACATGACCCCCCCCCCCCCAAAAAAAAAGTGCAGATTGTTAAAAAGGGGGAGCAAAATAAGCGAAACTTCCCCTTTTGGGTGAATTTCCACTTTAATGATGACAGACTTGGGACAGACTCACCCTAACATTGTTTAAAATAAAAACCTTGAAGTCAGCCAATGATACCTTCTAAAAAAAAACCTCCTAAAAGGTAACAAATATTACAAAAAGAAAAAATAGGCATGATGTGTTAATGGGAACACATAACAAACATATAGTGGGGTTTTTTCAAATTTGACTGCAATGGTGGAAATATGCTTTAATACAATTCCCATGACCACTTCAACTAGACTTTTGATTCTTCTTTTGTTTTTCCCCTCTAGCTGAGCCAACATATGAAGCTGAAGCTGCAGTTCACAGCCAGTGTGTCCCAGGCTCCTCCGGACGCTCGTCCTGTTTCAAGAAGGAGTAGTCCCAGCAGTCCGGCCCTTAGAGATCTGGAGAGACAGCAGGCAGGGGGTGCTCTTGGGAGATCCCAGTCATTCTCTCACCAGCAACCTCCTCGTGGTCAGCTGATCCGGTGAGAAATCTAACTGCTTTATGGTTCGGCGTTACTCTGTAAAGTGTGGCTGTCAGGGCCTAGGAAGTATCCAAGCAAACCATTCTGTGGGAGTGCAGACCTCTTGTGTTGCCCAGAGTTTATCTGCTTGAATCGTCAAACCAACTTTTGTGTCCTTGTGGAGCTTCAGCCCAAACTGTACACAGAAGTTAGATCAAATTAACATTAGGTACCACCCCTGCAATTTTACAGTAAAATGCCAGAGCCTCTGTTGGCCACCAGCATCTTGATACTGGACTGTTAAAAGGCAATGGGTGGGGCTTAGTGCTTAAAAGTGTAGGGCTTAGGGTTGGCATAGGTAGGCATCATGGACCTACAGGATGGGCCTAGGATACACAGATGTTGGTTTGAAGATTTAAGTGCATCTTTGGATAGAGTGAGGAATGCTTAAAGGGTTATTTCACCTTTTCAGAAAAATGAGGTGGTTTACACAATAGACCCGCCCCACCCCCTCCGGGACTGCACTATGCTTTACCTCTGTAGGTGATGAGGTGTTAGTGCCCACACAGCCAGTGCAGCGGTTTGGGGATTTAACATCCCTGCTGTTCTTCCCCTTCTAGCTGTAAAGTTTTCCGGATAAATCAGGTTGATTCTGATTAGTCAAATCGGTCAGGTGGCAGCACTGACCAATCAGAATCGCTCTGCTCTCTCCCAAAAGCCCTACAGGAAGAAGAGAGTGGATATCAAATCCCCAGACCGCTGCATGGCACTGACAGTCTATCACCCACTGAGGTAAGTACAGCGGAGATCAGAGGTGGGGAGGGTGTATGGTGTTCACCGTTTTCATTTATTTTTTTCATCTGAAGAGGTGAACTTACCTTTAAAATCTCTATCAGGGTTATTGTTGTCTTTTTCCCTTTAGGTACAATCTTTTATTTTCTGTCTGAAACACCATAGGAAGTGAGAGGTAGTCTCTCTCACGCTCAACACAAAAGTTGCAATTTGATTGTACTGTCTCCATTAGATCACCCAAGTATGTAGTGCAAGGGCCTAATTGGCTGTATGGTTTAACGTGGTTGTCAACTCATGACAACCACTTTAACTTACAGGTAAGCCTATAATAAGGCTTACCTGTAGGTTCCCTGCATATCTCCCAAACCTGCACGGTTTAGGAGATATGCAGTGCATTGTGATGTGCCCACATCATCGGGCACATGTGAGTCCGCTGCCCTGGAAGGAAGAGGGGTGAAGGTGAATGCTTCCTACTGCGGGGACTGCGCGGGCTTCCAATGCACGTGTCACATAATAGGCTAGTATGCCATGCATACTAGCCTATTATGCTTTTACATTGCAGGGTAATTGTAAGCAACGAAGAGGAAGTAAAACCCCTCAGGGTTTAACTCCTATTTAAGTAGGTCCTCCTATTACTTAGTTTTGGTGATCCAAGGTCGAATGTATAGAGATGATCTGGTCAGATTGTAACGTGTATGGCGAGTCTTATGTCACCAGGACAAGTGTCCCCATTGGAAGATTTCCCATCAACTTAGTCCTGGGGACAGTGATCACCAAGACAGATAGAGGCTGAATCTCCCTAGCGGTAACACAGACTGTAAACAAAATTGTATCCAACTCTTCCACAGTCAAAAACAGAAATAAAAAGAATTGATTAGGCACATAGAGAATTAAAAGAGAAGTATGGTAATAGCAAAAAAGATATATCACATATGCCTAGATGGCTGCAGCACAGATCCCAGCTGCAGCTGTGCCCTGCCAGCTCTACACAAAGAGCTGAGCAATCAAAGACTGCTGATCACTCAGTTCTCCCCTCCGTTCTGAGCAGAGAGTGGGGACTGTCAGTCAGCGGCTCTGTGCTCTGCACTCACTGGAGCGCTGGGCTGTGGGAGGGGCTGGCTCAAGCTCTGCGTGGCATGCGAATAAGCTGAGCCAGTTGCCGGTCCATATATCTGGGGGGTCGGGATCTTTCCCAAGCCTGGACTGGCTCTGTGACATCAGCCGACAGCGAGCTTTAGCTGAAGACAGGTCACAGGAGTGCAGAACAAACTGCAGTACAACCAAAATAGCTTTGGCTAAACTTCTCCTTTCAAAGCAATTGTATCCCCCCAATGTTATTTTTACCTACAGGTAAGCCTATAATAAGGCTTACCTGTAGGTAAAATGATTATCTCCTAAACCTGTACAGTTTAGGAGAGGTTTACCTTGCATGCAGCTGCTGACGTCAGTGGCACATGTGCAGTGAAGTTCCGGTGTATCCTGCCGGACCTTGCCGGAACAGAGAGCTCCCGCTTGCATGCGTGGAGTGGCCGCTCACAGCGCCATAGCCGTGAACCCAGAAGGAACCCCCGAGGGAACATGGCAGCTCCATTAGAGTGGACCGAGTGGCCCTGTCGGATCTTCGTTCTGAGGTATTTCATAATGAGCTAGTATGCATTGCATACTTGCTCCTTATGCCTTTGCCTTACAGATGGTTCTTTTTTGTTCCATGGGTGTGCAAACCGCTTTAAGTGTGTACCTGACTGGGGTTCCACAAGATGTCTACTCGTCAGCAGCTTTATTGTGAAAACACAAAAACCTTGTGATCCTATCCATATTAGGACAGCTATACATGGGTGCACATTAAAGCTTTAGCAAACATCATTAGGCTGCTATTTTGTATGTCTTCAACATGTCCAGGACAGTTATAGGACTGAGTACTCCCATAAACAACTAATCGTTTTATGTATAAATGCTTAACGCGGTATTAAACCCAAAAACAAAAATGTATTATATTGCATTTTACAAATCATTAGATGTGGTGACTGCATTAGTTTCCTTTTCTTTGGCTTTTTTCCCTATGTTTCACCTAGTGATCTGGCCAGCAGCACACCTCCTGTATTAGTGATACACAACTCTGGATGGAGGAGCACATAGAAGACATGAGCATTGTCAGTCTGGAGGGTGGGGAGTGTTAAATGTATTAGCATATTTAAATACACTAAGAAACTGAAGCTCACACTCCAGCTCACACTTTATAAGCAGTTACAGCAAACCGTTTTCATTTTAGGATTAACCACTTCAGCCCCGGAAGGATTTGCTGCTTTAGGACCGGAGCCCTTTTTGCAATTTGGCACTTCGCCGCTTCAAATGGTAATTACGCGGTCATGCAATGCAGTATCGTCGTTTAGGAAGGCCCCGACTTCACCAATTAGGATTTTACTTTTGCCAAACGACATTGACGAATATTTCACACTCGACCTCACACTCGAAGTCAAAGAATCACATAAATTTATACGATTATGTAAATTGTGAGGGGTGGGAGGTCTGACTGTTACGAGTACAGAAGATACACGAGGAGGTAGGTCTCAACACATAGTGATTATGTCCTCCACACGACGACCGGTCTAGTGATCCACTTTGTATCCCTTTTTTCGGTTTCTTTTCCTTTGATTACGTCAGTGGTGTAGATTACTAAACATTTTACGTTATATTATGTAAAAACAAAAACC
>BLSH010086106.1:274943-294190 GCA_018402905.1 Glandirana rugosa
GATGTCACGGTCCGGTTACTAAAAACCGGACCGAGACATCTAGCGGGGACGGTTACTTTACAAGGGGACGGAGACATTTACATTTGTCTCCGTCCCCTTCAAGGAAGGAGAAGGAGGGACTACAGGAAAAGCTGTAGTCTCTCCTTCTTCTTCGTCGATTTTTGCACTCACGTGGTTGTGATGTGACTGTGGTCCAGTGTATACGTGTAAATTGGGGAACTAGCGGGGGACTAGCGGGGGATCAATTGTCACAAGGTCACATGTACAGCGATCGCTAAAAATCAGATCGCTGCACTATGTGATATTGTGACAGGGGGGTGACAGGTAGTGAAAGGGTTAACTAGGGGGCGATCAGGGGGCGATCAAGGGGTTAAATGTGCATATGTGACCTGGTGTCAGTGTAGTGTTGGTGCACTCACGTTTTTAGCTGCTTCTTCTTCCTCTCTGATGTCGAAAAGGACATCAGGGAGGAAGAGGAAGGAACTTCCCCTGCCTCTGTTTACATTTACAGAGGCAGGGGAACATTTCATTGGCAGGGGCGATCTACAGAGCCAGGCCAAAAATCATTGGCCTGGCACTGTAGACTGAAAGGCCCTCTGCCGAATGCGCTTGCATCGGCCGCGCCTAGGGGGCGCGCGCGCGCACACGGCTTGTGATCGCGGCCGCCGTCATATGACGGCGATTTGCGCTCACGAGCCACCTTGCCGCCGTCAAATGCCGATCGGCGGTCGGCAAGGGGTTAAAGGAGAAGTCCAGCCAAAGCTTGTCTGGCTGTATTTCTCCTGTGGATCACAGGAGGTGTAGTTCATGCTGCACTCCTCTGACCCGTTTTCAGCAGACAGCAGGCTGATGTCCTGGCTGAGGAAAGATTACGACCATATGACCATATCGTGAGCCGCTGATAACCTGAGTCAGTCACTCACGCCCCCTCCACAGCCCAGCACTCAACTGGCGGGGGGGGGGGGAGCAGAGAGCCGGTGACTGACAGTCCTGGCTTTCTGCTCAGAGAGGAGGGGAGAACTAAAGTGTTTGTTAACCCCAAAAAAAAAAATAATAATGATCCTGTTCCCTTAAAGCATGTTATACAGCACAGTGCCTGTTCTGTGTCATTTGGCCCCCTGTAATACCTGGCTGATCCTGTCAACTTCTGCCCTCCCCTCTCTGCGCTGACTCCGAAAAAACATGGCTATCATGCTATGATATCGAAGTCTGTGTGTCTCCGTCATACGCAGCCTGTTCTGTGTCCCTGTCTGCTCTCTCCCCCCTCTTCTCTCTGCCTCAGAGCTGCATGTCTGCACCGTCCCCTCATGTCCCGCTGCTCAAATATTATTTTTTTTTGTACAATCCGCTCTCTTTATTAATGTATTGTCCCCCTGTGATTGTAAATAACACTGTATATACCTTGATTGAGCTGCCGCCTCTCTCCTCTCTCTGCCTGACATATGCAGTTTGCGGGGCCGCCTCTCTCCTCCTGACTGATATCCGAGGGGAATCCCCAGCTCCACCCACTGCATATGTCGGGCAGAGAGAGGAGACAAGCGGCCGGTCAATCAGCGCTGATGAGTGCTCTATATAGAAGGTGTATATACACACTGTTATTTCTATAAAGGACAGTCACAGGGGGACATTACAGTAATAAACAGAGCAGATTATATAAAGATGTAGTGGTGGGTTAGCAACCACTGTAAAGCGGAGTTCCACCATTTTCTATGTTCATTAAAAGTCGGCAGAACCTCAAAAAGCGTAGCTGCTGACTTTTAATAAACAGATACTCGCTGTCTCCCGGTCCAGTGATGGGGCCGCACGGAGCCTCGGATCTCTCCCCCTCCACTCCACGGCGCCGTCATTCCTACTCTGGGCACCCGGCCGTGACAGCTAGTGGCTTCACGGCCGGGCATGCACATGCGCGAGCGGAGTGGTGCCGTGTGATTGGTCTCAAAGTCTTCTAGGACCTGTCCTGTGTCCCAGAAGACTTCAGGAGGGAGAGGGAAGGAGACCTTCCACTTCTGAACGCTTAAGGCGATTGGAGCGAAAGTACTCGTTAAAATTGGGTTTCTGCACCCTCCTCCCCAAAGCTCAAAGTTTCAGTATCAGGAGCTGGGGAGGAGGTCTTAAAGCGGAAGTTCCACTTTTGGGTGGAATTCCGGTTTAAATCCTCTGTCCTTGTTGTTTTAACTTTGGATAGTAAAACATTTTTTTCTGCCAGTAAATACCTTATACAGCCCACTTCCTGTTTCTTGTCTGGTCATAGGCTAGGCTTATAACATCATGCACAGCTCTCACTCTCATGAGAGTTTACCAGGAAGGAAGGGGGGATGAGTCATAAGAGGGCCAATGAGAGATGGAGGTGTGTCTCTGTAAATCCAGGAAGTGAACAAGCAGCAACTTCAGCTGCCCACAGTTAAAATGGCTGCAGCCAGACTCAGTGGAGGGAGATTTCTGCTGCATATTTGGCAAGTACAGAATAACAGTATATATAAAATAATATGCAAAGTGGTTGGAGGGAAGCTTCAGAATGGCAAACATGTTTTTATTATAAAATTATGTGAGCAGACTGCAGTTCCTCTTGTATGTTCAGCAGTGTTTGATCACTGAGTTCCCACCCTTAGAGACGGTGGGGGACAGATGCAACATAGTATCAATGCTGCATCGTTACATAGTTAGTCTGGTTGAAAAAAGACACAAGCCCATCCAGTTTAACCAATAGAAGGAAAAAAAATCATTCTATACAATCCTATATGCACAGTTGATCCAGAGAAGGGCAAAAAAAATCCCAAATAAATCATTCACCTAGGTAAGTATGATTATAAACCCATACTTCTCTTTTAAGTTTGACATAAAAGCTGATCATTTCAATTGCCAGTGGTAAATGGTTTGTCTACTCCATGTAAACTGATATATTCTGCTGGAGAATAGAAGAAAGCAAGCCTAAAAATAAAAACGAATGCAGCCATCACATCTAAGAATTGGTAATATGCTGCAATATAATACACGTTTGCTTTTAGGTTTAATATCACTTTAATAAGCGTGTGAAATACTGCTTCCCTGGAATCCCTAGGCAGTATTTAGGCAGTGGGTCACATGACCTGTGCTAAAGGGGAGGGTCAAATATCTGATTGGCTGATCCCTTGTTAAGGATATCTAGCCATCTTGTCTTATGAGCAGCCATGGTGGGAACTCAGAAGAACAGATTCTCTAAGAAAGAAGTCATTTAGCGTATTCTATTTTGGTTTAGGCTGGAGTGTAGTTAACCTGTAGGTCCGCTTTCATTAAATAACAGGCCTTTAGATTAGGCGCCTGCAACATTAAAGTGTATTTAACCTTCTCGCTTTGTATTGTAGGTCCGCTTTCATTAAATAACAGGCCTTTAGATTAGGCGCCTGCAACATTAAAGTGTATTTAACCTTCTCTCTTTGTATAGAACCGGCAGCGTTATGGAGCGTCGCGCAATCACTCCACCTGTAGGATCTCCCTTGGGCCGCCCCCTGTACCTGCCACCCGAGCGGGCCACCCTATCGTTGGATAAAATAGCCAAGCGCCAGTGCAAAGTTCTGGTGGTCAACCCAGTGCAGTGACCTCCGGCAAAGCTGCCAAGCAGAAGTGGAACCTCCTAAACTCGCGCGGCGGATGGGGGAACCAAACAACGCTTGGGATGGACGAAGGACATACACCAAA
The DNA here is from genome assembly GCA_018402905.1 of Glandirana rugosa. Lineage (NCBI taxonomy): Eukaryota > Metazoa > Chordata > Amphibia > Anura > Ranidae > Glandirana > Glandirana rugosa. Next base: position 278,619 of record BLSH010086106.1, read on the forward strand.
CAAGCCTGTACTGGACGGGAGATTGGAGCCACACAGAGCCTCTCCTGGATGGGAAATTAAGGGGCCAAACACAATCTCGGCCTAGCAAGATATATGGGCCAAATAGAGCTTTGGTTGGATGGGGGCCACCAGTGGCCTGAGCAAACCGGGGGGTCTTGGGGCCAAACGCAGGCTGTGTGCGCAGGGGAAAAAAAGCGACCAGACATAGCCTTTGGGGTGGGAGGGATCAGGGGAAAAAAAAAACGCAGCCTGTCGGGGGTGGGTAACTGGAGCCAAACACTGGTAGTACAGACGGAGCTTTGGGAAGCTTGTGTGGGTGGGACACTGGGACCAAAGAACGGGATGGGAGGAGCTTAACGTACAAATGGGGTCAGTGACTCACCCCATGTGATATAGGAAACGAGATGGGAGAATGGACTGTATCCCTTTCTCTTTGCCACCATCTCTCTTGTACATTCAGGGTTTTTTTATGTTTACATTTTTTGCTATTTTTTTTTTTTTTTGAACCAGGCATTTCAGACACAGATCGCAAATGTTTTCTCGGTTGCGCCAATTACCGTTCATCGTCTTGCACTTAGAGACTAGCCAATTTTAACTGTAATGGTTTCTTCAAGAAAGCAGGAAAAAAATGCCTTGGCCAAAGAGGCATGTAACAAAAAAGAAAATCCTACGTGTTTAAAGGGCCATCAAAAAGTTCTGCAAAAATAGAAAGGCAGCTGGTTGTGGGAAATGTTTGTAGACCACAAGTACTGTAATCTGGGTTGTAACCCAAACTGCATGACAGCGTGTACTAACATTTGCACATGGTACATTTTATGTTTTTTTTTTCTCACTTTGTTTTTTAAAACCATAATTGCTAAAGGTGTGCGCAAAAAGTTGATTGGGGCATTAGCTAGGTACCTCTGTTTGCCTCTTGCTTTCTTACTTACACACAGCCTCCAACGCTGATCACAGTGGGTTGCTCACAATGCTGCTGCTCCATTCAGAAAACAGCCTTTCTTCAATATTTTTATTGGTTATGGTTATGTAACAAGAGGAACATGTTGGTACACAATTCGGAAGCAAATGTATAGTTATAACAAGCAAAGGCCATTATGCCCATTATAACAAACCATAACACAACTTCGCTTGGCAACAGTACTTTCAGACCGAGGACAGCATCGCCACTCTAGAGGGCACCCCAATGGCAGCAAACTGTGACCTGGAGGGCGGGTTGGTGTCACTGGCCGTTGAGTGTTAATCCTTATGAAAAAGATGTATCTGCACCGTACTAGAATTTAACTTTGGTTTGAACAATGGGACTGTCTGTCTCTGAATTATAGGAGGCACGTGAGATGCAGATATCATAAGGGGGGGTTCAAACTTGGTAGAGAGGAATGATTATATCAGTTAGTGAGAATGTGACCAGTGTTCCTCAATTTTCACCGAGTTCAGTGACCAATGTAGATCATTGGTTGTACAGTAACTGTAGCTAATAACAGAGAAATAGTGAAAGAAAAAGGAGGAGAAGAGGGGATATTAGGGGGGGAGAGAGGATAGTAGAAGGGAGTGGTTCTCCTGGGTTGGTGGCGCAGAGCAGGCTTGCAACAGAAAACAGGCTTTTCAAGATGCAAGACGTCCTGTAATTGGGCAAAGGGCATACGAACATCACAATCTCCCCTTGTCCAATCACAGAATTCCTTCAGAAAGACCTTTTCTGAATGGAGGAGCCACACTGCAAGCGACCCGACCCACTGTGATCACTGTGCTTCAGCCCTGACTGTTAGTTTCATGGCTGGAATGTTAGAGGTTGCATGTACGTAAAAGCAGCAGCCACCAGTGGGGCCCACGCATTATAAGAGGCAACGTTTACCTACATAGCTAAGACCCTAATATAGTTTGTGCCCACTTTTCAGGTTTAGGATCAGCAAATATTTCTTGGAAAAGTAACTTTGTCACAATCCAAACAAGGCATATGCCCACGTGAGGGCAGTGTTTACCCTGTCTGCGCTTGGAGCCGTGCACCTGCATAGACATTGGGAGCAGCAGCTGTGTCTGTGCAGCCGCTGCATCCCAATTAACATGAATGGGACTGCCTGCACAGGGATGCATGGAACCCCTGTGCATCCCATGTGGGTAAACACGGCCCTCGCACAGGTGTACACTGTAGCATGCCCCATGAGAATGAGGCCCTAGGCTTCGTTCACAATGTACGGACCTCAGTGCCTGTGATAACCGGCCATTTGTTTATTCATCCCAAACTAGGCAGCCCATGCACCCACACACCTGTCACCCCGCGGCACCTCAAACCCCTCCATTCCCCCATTCCCCCCCGGGCACTTGCCCTATCTAGGCGGCGGGGATCAGGGCACCAGGGAGCGGCTCCTTTCCTCATATCCGCTGTGCATCTCCTCCCTCCTAGGCATCCAGTAGGATCGCCTGTCCTTTAAGCCAATCGGGTGATGGGTATCAGACCCGCTTCCCGATTGGCTGGGAGGAGGATCTGTGTTGCAACAGCGAATATTTATTCGCTGTTGCAACACACCTGGGTGGGCTCCAGACGCAATGCTCTGCGCCTCGAGCCCACCCTATTTTGAAGCCTATTAGAGCCTCTGGCTATAATCAGTGCTTCAAAAAAAAACATCCTCCCAGCCATATGAATTCATGCTCCCGGTGTCCTGAAAGGGGCCGGGTGCATGGATAGGTTGGGCGGCGGGGCATGGATGGGGGGGCAGCGCCCCTGCGCCCACAATGGATGGGCCGCCTCTTCCTGTCCCATTTAAGACGAGTGGCTGTGTCCTTACAACCACTGCATTCTCATAGACTTGAATGGGCTGCCTGCATGCAGCATCTGCCAACTAGGGACACATAAACAAACTGCCTGTACACTGTGTACAGGTCTCAGTGCCCATGTGAACACGGCCTTAATATTTACCTCTCTGGAGGGTGGCATGTCCTTTGTGCTCTTCAAGAAACGTCAGCATTTGACACATCCATGTATACGGAGTGCCTGATGCCCCCTCCCCCACGCTCTGTGGTACTTCTAGTCCTTACGCTCTTTAACTTCTCAAGGAAGAGAAGTTAGGATTGCTGCCCACCAGAGAGGTATTTGTTTTCTTTTGCCGTAAAATTTGGACATTACAGCAACATGCGGTTGCTTGGGTTGGCTGAAGTGCCATGCATTTTAAATTGCAGCTCAACTCCACAATGCAGCGTGGCAAACCACAACCCACAATGTGCACTGCAGTGTAAAAAAAAAAATGTGTTGTGACTACCTAACGCGTAGAGTGCCTCTGTGCATGAAAATACACGCAGTGACGTGTGAATGGCCCCAGGAGTTTTCATTTGCAGGGAAAGTTCTACAGTTTTTTTTTTTTTTTGATGGTCACAAAGTCACTGTGAAGTTTGTTCCCTGACAAAGGTTGTTCCTCTCATCATTGCACATGATTGGTACCATTGCATGACTGACAAGTCATCTGAGAGTAGACCTAAAGGGAGAGATTTGGACTCTATTCACATTTGTGCGACTTGGCTTACGACTTTAGACATCAAGGTTGCACGACCCACCTTTTCAGTGGCACCCATTTAAATCAGGGCAACTTAAAAAACAAAGGTGCCTGTGCTACTTTTGATGCGACTTTGGTCCAGAGAATGTAAAGTCAGATCAAAGTTGCCCTCCAAATTCACACTGGAAATCATGCAACTTTGGAGACGCGCTTAAGTGAATGCAGTCTTACAAAAATTGGAGCACTCAGAATCTGGTGCAGCTGTGCATGGTAGCCAATCAGCTTCTAACTTCAGCTTCTTCATTTAAGCTTTACCTATAAAACCTGAAAAGCTGATTGGTTTCTATGCAGACAGATTGCACGCCCCCAGTTTTAAGGTTGGGATCACATATATGGGAATAATGCGTTTTTCAACCGCATTCCAATTTGCAGAATACGGAATGGGACCGGCTCTCAAAGAAGTCGGTTCACACATGTCTGGGTGGTTTTGAAAAGGGTCCTGTGTGTTTTCGGGTCCGGTTCAGGTGCAAATTCAGAGGAAAATTTGACCTAAATCGCAGCTGAACCAGAGAACAGAAACGCACCAGGTGCAGCGGCAGCATGTGTGAACCCAGCCTTAGTAGATCCCCCCCCACGTCTGCCACGCAAGTACATGACTGTCAGTCTACTCCTGCTCATTAGGTACTGCAGGACCCAGCATGCCCTGGCAACTGAACCTGCCTTGGATCTTGCGAAATGGAGCCACTAAAATGAATACATATGAATGTATAATAATACACAGGCAGTCGTTTTCACTGGAAGTTTACTTAGGGATTACAAGTAATAAATGATCCCTCTAATAAAGGGATAGTCATGAGGCATCTGTGTTCTGCTCTGTGACAGAATCCCCTTCAAATACTGGAATACGTTAGACAGAGGGATTATTGTGCCACCTTCAGGATTATTTTAGGTACTGCAGCTTAATTACACAAATATCCAAAGCAAGGAATTTGGGTTGCATATTTTGTATGTTTAAATGAAACGAGCTGAGAAAAAAATGTAGGCTGCCATGGCTGACCTCTGCTTCCAAAAAATACTAGCTGACTGGCTATTACATCTAGTTAAAAGGTATGTAAACCCTACCAGCAAATTTCTCCTATTAGGTCCCTTTTGCCCTGTTTAAATATACCATTGGAAGTATTTTTTAATTATCTGTTCAATAAGTGCAAGAAATATCTGTCTTGTCAGCTGATAACTTCCTGTGCTTTTATCAGCCGCATTGTTCCCAGCTACCTTGAGGACTATAGAACTCCTCCCTTCAATGTTATGGAAGAGAGGAGGGTGTTATTGTAGTCCTGTCGTAGGTTATCTCTGTTTCTCCATAGATCCAGTATGGTAAGTGAGCATTGTCACCCTAGGACAGATAGCGTGTTACTGGCAGGATCACCAAGCCATTCAGACTTCATTTGCTGCATGCTTGCAGTTGCAAAAGTATTAAAGTTAGTGGATCAGAATGACTTCCAGGCAACTAGGATTTTATGAGGTCTGTAATGGCAGCTTCCATATATTTCACTGGCAATAATGAAAGCAGATCGCTTAGGTGGCCAAAAAGGACAACCTTTCTTTTGTGAATACTTGATTCTTAGTTCAATCTGCTGGCAGAATATAGTCGAGCCACCAGGTGGCACTGTGCCATTAGACAAGAGAAAAATGTTTTTCTTTTCTGCGAATGTGATTAGAATAGTATATTTATTAAATCCCAATGCCTTCAGGCAAGTTTGATATTTAAAGTTTTTGCCTGTAGGGGAGATGGATGACACAGCCGGGGAAAGTCATCTGCAGGCACAACACTGGATAAAACTGGGGGATCAAAACTAGTAATAAATGCTGTTTGCTATATGTTGTTGCCATGTGTTATTATAGGGTTGTTGATGATCTAAAGGTGTCCTGAGAACCAGTCCTCCATGTACTAATCCTAAGAGCAGACAGAATGTGTCCTATGTACTCTGGTGCAGTCCAATCCCCACTGGTAAACTCACTCCATGAGAGAGATATTAGTATAGAGAATTATCTGCCATATGTGTACAAAAAAGCCAGTGGCAAAAAAGTTGGCTTCATTAGGGTTCTGGGATTTTAGAGCTGAATGCACTAGGCTCCCCTGCCAGTGATACGACCCCCCCACCAGAAGCAGTATCAACCAGCTCCCAGTCTAAATTGCATGGCATGACTAGGACTTTACCATGTCTCGTTCAGTCAATAGCAAAGACAGAGATTTGGCCACGTTAGCCACTGTGCGTTCTTAACATTAGTACGCTGAAGACTGGTTCTCTTTAAAGAGACTGTCGCCTTCCCATTGAGGACAATGTGACAGTGTCTTGGTAATGGCCCTCCTGACCCAGCTGTACTCGCCCTGCCAGCTTCCCTCGCCACTTCTGCCTCTGCTTCTTGCTGCTGGCAACAATACCATGTGTTGTCTGGTATGGGGGATGTGCGCTTGTCACATGAGTGAAGTCACCCCTCCTCTAAGCTGGCAATGCCCTGATCAAAATTCACCAGGTGCAGCAGGGACCACCCGAATTTTGATCAGCATGCGGATGTCCCTGCTCAACAGAAATCAATTGTTTGATCCACTTCTGTAAAGGGACATGCTACTAAATGTTTGTCGATCATTGGTTGCAGCAGCTGATCAGTGAATTCTGACAGAGGCGGGTACCGCTGTCAGAATAAAGTATCCCAGTGCGGGGGGGGGGGGGGGATTTCTCCAACCACTTCATAGACTTAGCATCTGTGACCAGCTTTATGGCTGCGAGGGAACAATGGCAAGGGAAGTATAACTGGGGTTGGGAGGCCCCCTTACAAAAACACTGTCACTTGGCCCTGAATGTTCACTGTGACAGCGTCTTTTTGGACTTGATGATTCATGATGGCTTTATGACCGATACTGTCTGAATGAACCATTTGTACTGCCCTGTCAAATAACCTCTTCACCAGTGGCGGCTGGTGCTCTATTTTGTGGGGGGGCAGCAAACAACCCCTCCAGCCCGCTAGCCCCGCACTTACCCCATCAAGGCTGTGGGCGCCTTCAGTGGCTTCTCCTCCTGGCCAATCCAGTAATGTCTCCTCCCGAGCCAATTCTGTCTTAGGACCCGCTCCCTGTCCCGATTGGCTGGGAGGAAAGGCAGGAAGACCATAGCGAATGTTGATTCGCTAATGTCACAAGTGGGAAGCCAATTAGAGCCCTCAGGCTCTAATCATGTCCTTCCAAAAAAAAAAACTCATAGAAAATCTATGTGTTCGGTGCCCCACATGGAGATTATGGGGGTGGCGCTCCTTATGGACCGGTCGCCGCAGCTCTTCACACTGGCTGTAAGCATATATGCGGCTTCTTGGCGGCTGGGCCTTAACACAGAGAGGCCGCAATATATGCATACCAGTCCATGGATTGACTTGGGTACAGTCAGACTACCCATAGATGTTTCAAATCTTGGCCGGTCCCTGCTGAACCAGCCGGGATTTGAACCATCTATCGCCACCTTTAGTAATCTTAGGAGCTGTATAATGTATACACATTTTGCAGCAGCCAGACAATTCTAAAATGTGTCAGCACTGTATTGAATATTTTCTTAGTTGTCTGTTGAGGGACACGGCTGGATAATAATTAAGCAACCTAGGGTTGTGCTGTCACCTACAGGAGAAATTGACACTAGACACATAGAAAATTGAAGGCCAGCCCCTTGAGTCTTTAACATCTCCCACCCCTTCAATTTAGCTTGGTATCCTTGGGAGAATGGAGGTCTCTTTCCATTCTGCAAAAGTTTAAGTTAAATCGAAAGGACAAAAAAAACAAAAAACTTTGTTTTGAAGAAAGTATGGATTATATATATTATATAATTATACTATTACTATAAAAAATAGTATTTTCTGGCATGGTTTTATATCTTCTTTGTGTGTCCCCCCCTTGGGTGAAATGCTCTTACTTTCTTTCTGGTGCCAATTAAGCCATTGCTGTGTTCTTGTTTTTTTTCACTTTCTCCATATTCTGCTGAAGAATAAACTATAAAGATAGAGGGGTTGTTTTACTAAAGGCAAATCCACTCTGCACTACTAGTGCACTTGAAAGGGGAAGATCTGAAATCGGGGGAAGCTCTGCTGATTTTATCATCCAATCATGTACATGCAAAAATGCTGTTTTTTATTTTCCTTGCATGTCCCCCTCGGATCTAAAGCAACTGCACTTGTACTGCAAAGTGGTTTTGCCTTTAGTAAATAACCCCCCGTGACACTGCCACTAGAATCCTTAGAGGGTGCACCCGGTTTAGCCTATACTAGTTATTTCTAGTACAGGAAGTGAGAAAATCTCCCCAGCAGGGACACAGGCAGCGATAAAATCCCAAAGGGGGGGGGGCTAAGGCCTGGTTCACACTGAGGCAACAATCGCTCCGACTTTGGAGCACTTGTCGAATCAGAAGTTGAACCCCATTCTGTGCAATGGAAGCGACTCGAGATGATCTGACTTAGAAAAAGGTTCCTGCATGACTTTTGTATGACTTGCATTGACTCCTGTTAAAGAAGTCGCATGCAAGTCGTGCCGGGGTCCAACTTTCAAAGTCGCTCGGTTTTGAAATGGCGGGGATTGTGAACACGGGCTAACTCTACATTCCTCTAGTCTCTCCAGCTGTTGTAGAACTACATTTCCCATCATGCTTTTGGGAGTAATTGTATTTGTCAGCCTTGCAATGCCTCATGGGAAATGTAGTTCTACAACAGCTAGAGAGCCTTTGCCTGGAGTTCATTATTGTTAAACTTTAGAAGATCCAGACTTTTCCAGGACTTAAGAAAAAGTGTTGCATACTATCTTCAAGGTGATCGGTTAAAGTTAAAGTCAGACAGTTCCTCCTTCAGACACTGCCAGTCACAAAGCCGTGAATCAATTCCTGCTTGGATAACTTTGGGGTCTGTGTGTCCTTAGCACAGTTTGTTTTTCCTGGCTGTCACTGGATACAGGACACAGAGCATAGCTACACGTGTCGTCCTAACCGGCCGGTATGCGTTGGCACTCCGCCGCACACTGCACTTGTCACTCCGACATTCCTGCTGATACTTGAGCGCTTTCCGCGAATCCACTTACACTGGACATTTTTTTTTTTTTGTTGGTTTTACATTGTTTTTTTAAATGTATGTTTCTGACATGTTTTTCCCATGTTGCACTTTGTTTTATTCTATGCGTTTATAATTTATTTTGAACAATAAGGTGCAAAAATACACACTGAAGTTTAAAGGAAAATTGTGTGGCTGTCTTATTTCTGGAGATAATTGATACCAATATAAAATGTAATAACTTGGGTAAAATAAAGAAAAACACTGCAATTCTGGTAGTGTGTGTTGCAGGCCCTGGGGGCAGGGGAGGAGCCTTAGGCAACATAGGTAGAATGCTGCCAGGATATTTTTATTCTAGCTTGGCGCAGATCCCAAATAAATGCATTTTTTTGTGATTTGCACTACACAGCAACAAATATTTGCACTTCAAAAAAAGTACATTGCCAACATTTTCTGCTTATGTTCTTTATGATGACGTTCTTTAGTTACTTACAAGACCCTACCAAGAAAGGATGCATCCAGGGTGTGCGCTTCTGACGGTACTGCTTTGACAGATCATGCATGTGAAGGTATGTGCTTACAGCGTAGGCCAGGGGTGTCCATCATGGACTGTATCAGCAATATCAGTGTACCAATAATCCGTGCTAAGGATATATAGTGAAATTTGTGTATGCTTAAAACCTAAACTTTCCCACTAATAGTGACCAATAATAAATTTAGACAGGAGGCTGCTGATGCTCAGTTCCCTAAAGACTCTTACTAAAGCTGAAATACAAAACCAACTGCCCACCCCTCTTATTATAAATCATAGTAATCTATACATCATAATCATATATGATCCCATGATAATCTGTGAAAACAGTCCTTATTATAGTGATGATGTCCACAGTGAAATGAATCCAGTCATTTTCAATGATAGTCCATCACAATGCATATAATTTGCACATTGGTGATCAATAAAGTGGTTGTAGTGCTTTTAAAATAGATAACAGTGCTCAAAACCAATCCGCAGTGCTCAGCGCCGGCCCCCACATGTAGCCCCACTCACCAGAGATAATGGACCCCTAGCTTTTCAGTCTAGGGGTCAAACACACTGGGTACTGGTGGTGGCAGGATCGTGACCCACAGCGGAGATGGCTTTTCCAAACCGAAATGATAAGACACTTCCACTCCACAATTTCTCAGAGAAATAGAAAGAGCGTCCTAGTGAAGTACTGTAAAACTGTTTTATTTGCGCAAGTATAAAAAACGACTTACAGGAGATACAAGAAAACTCGCATAATCACAGGGATCTGTTGGCGTCTGAGAAATTACGTCGTTGAGTGCGGAGGACCGGAAATGACGTCAACGCGTTTCGCTCTCCACATAGAGCGTCATCACGGAACATCATGGTTGCCTTCAAAAGGCCAGTTGTATGTTTAAGACTTAGGCCCCTTTCACACTTGTGTGATGTGTTTTTGCCACGATTTTACCGCAATTTCGGATCAGTACGACTTTCGCGCAACTTTGGCACAATGACAACCTATTACAAAGTAATAGAGAAATACTACAGAAATCACATCTATATTATTCAGGTGTGATTTGCATGACGGTTTAACATTGAAGTCTATGGACCTCAAGTTGCATCAAAGTTGGGCAAAAATAATGCAGGGATTACTTTTAAGACGGCCCGACTTTAAGTTGCACAGATATGAATGCTACTCATTGGAAATCATGGGGAACGACTTGTTATGTGACTAATGGTTCCTCCCATAACAAGTAGCAAGCTCTTCTACTCAGTTGGTCCTTTATGGAGAAGACCTTGCTACTCCATATAGGAGGCACCATTAGTAGACTGCAGCTGGATTCACTGATTTGATTAAACCAGTGGTTCTCAACTCCGGTCCTCGGGACCCACCAACAGGCCAGATTTTCAGTATTACCTTGGGGAGATGCAGACTAGAATACTGCAATCACCGAGCAGCAAATGATATCACCTGTGATGTATTTCAGTTATCCTGCAAACCTGACCTGTTGGGGGGTCCCGAGGACCGGAGTTGAGAACCACTGGATTAAACCATCTGAAAATTTTACTAACGTGATGCCCACTACTTTTGGCATTACTATATAATAAAGGTCGCACAAGTGTGAAAGGGGCCTTAAGGTCCAGAGTACTCCACCTCGCCTTACATGAGATGTCCATATCTCCCAACTGTCCCTGATTGGGAACAAAGTCCCTCATTCCTCCTCATTTGTCCCTCATATTGGTCTGATCTATAGAATTGTATATAAAATGCACTTTTTATCTTTCAAAAAGTGTTTCCCAGTGCTAAACCTTCCATCTAATTTCTAAATTGCTGAATTTGTAAATTTCACAAGGCAATATAAAGGAATAATAGTGGTAAAAAAAAAACACTTAAGGGTTTAACTAATCATTTTTGTTTGTGTGTAATACTCCTTTAAGGGGGCGTGGCAGGGGGTGTGTCCTATTCCTACATACTTTGCTAATAGGTGTCCCTCATTCCCATTTCAAAAAGATGGGAGGAATGCAGATGTCTAGAGTCCCCCACTCTCTCTTGCATCACAGTGCACCCCCTTACCTTGTGCTGCTGCTGGGAAGAAGCTAGGGGAGGAGCTGGGAAGCAGAAAGTGCAGGGTCTGGAGGAGGGCTGAAATCAGCTGCTGGAGTCTGCTGAGACTAGAGGAGGCAGAGATGAGGGGTGCTGCAGCTGCACAGAGGGGCAAAAGGATCTGTAGGAGTTCTGTCATCCACTCTGCTGCCGACTGCTGAGACAGGAGAAAAGACAAGCCCTGCATGGAGACCAGCAGGACCTGGCGGACTTCTATCTTCTCTGCTGCCAATTGCTGAGACAAGGTGGGGATGAATGTCACAGCTGCAGGAGAGGTGTGTGGGCCACATGAAATGGCCTGGCGGGCCAGGTTCAGGCCTTGTGTTTGACAAACGTGATATACAGTGCCTTGAAAAAGTATTCATCTCTTGAATTTTTCCACATTTTGTCATGTTACAACCAAAAACGTAAATGTATTTTATGTGACAGACCAACACAAAGTGGCCATAATTGTGAAGTGGAAGGAAAATGATAAATGGTTAACATTTTTTACAAATAAATATCTGAAAAGTGTGCCGTGCATTTGTATTCAGCCCCCTTTACTCTGATACCCCAACTAAAATCTAGTGGAACCAATTGCCTTCAGAAGTCACCTAATTAGTAAATAGAGTCCACCTGTGTGTAATTTAATCTCAGTATAAATACAGCTGTTCTGTGAAGCCCTTAGAGGTTTGTTAGAGAACCTTCGTGAACAAACAGCATCATGAAGGCCAAGGAACACACCAGACAGGTCAGGGATAAAGTTGTGGAGAAGTTTAAAGCAGGGTTAGGTTATAAAAAAAATATCCCAAGCTTTGAACATCTCACAGAGAACTGTTCAATCCATCATCCGAAAATGGAAAGAGTATGGCACAACTGCAAACCTACCAAGACATGGCCGTCCACCTAAACTGACCGGCCGGGCAAGGAGAGCATTTATCAGAGAAGCAGCCAAGAGGCCCATGGAAATTATGGAGGAGCTGTAGAGATCCACAGCTCAGGTGGGAGAATCTGTCCGCAGGGCAACTATTAGTCGTGCACTCCACAAATCTGGACTTTATGGAAGAGTGGCAAGAAGAAAGCCATTGTTGAAAGAAAGCCATTATAAGTCCTCTTTGCAGTTTATGAAAAGCCATGTGGGGGACACAGCAAACATGTTGTGGGGATGCTTTTCTTCATCAGGGACAGGGAAGCTGGTCAGAGTTGATGGGAAGATGGATGGAGCCAAATACAGGGCAATCTTAGAAGAAAACCTGCAAGAGGCTGCAAAAGACTTAAGACTGGGACGGAGGTTCACCTTCCAGCAGGACAACGACCCTAAACATACAGCCAGAGAGCTACAATGGAATGGTTTAGATCAAAGCATATTCATGTGTTAGAATGGCCCAGTCACAGTCCAGACCTAAATCCAATTGAGAATCTGTGGCAAGACTTGAAAATTGCTGCTCACAGACGCTCTCCATCCAATCTGACAGAGCTTGAGATATTTTGCAAAGAAGAATGGGCAAAAATGTCCTCTCTAGATGTACAAAGCTGGTAGAGACTTCCCCAAAAAGACTTGCAGCTGTAATTGCAGAGAAAGGCGGTTCTACAAAGTATTGACTCAGGGGGGCTGAATACAAAAATTCTGAAAACCATTTATCATTTTCCTTCCACTTCACAATTATGTGCTACTTTGTGTTGGTCGATCACATAAAATCCCAATAAAATACATTTACACTTTTGGTTGTAACATGACAAAATGTGGAAATCTTCAAGGGGTATGAATACTTTTTCAAGGCACTGTAGGCTTTAAAAGGTAGTTTATAACTTTTCATTGCCACAGGTTTGATTTTAACCACTTCAGCCCTGGAAGGATTTGCCCCCTTCCTGACCGGAGCCCTTTTTGCGATTCGGCATTTCGTCGCTTTAACTGAAAATTGCGCGGTCGTGCAACGTTGTACCCAAACAAAATTTGCGTCCTTTTTTTCCCACAAATAGAGCTTTCTTTTGGTGGTATTTGATCTCCACTGCGTCATTTCTGATCGCCGCTATAAACAAAAGAAGAGCGACAATTTTGCAAAAAAACCCAAATTTCTTACTTTTTGCTAAAATACAAATCCAAAAATAAAAAAACATTTTTTTTTCATCGGTTTTGGCCGATTTATATTCTTCCTCATATTTGTGATAAGAAAAATCACAATCGGCGTTTATTGATTGGTTTGCGCAAAAGTGGCTGCGTTTACAGATGATGAGAATTAATTTCTGGGGTTTTTATTTTTTTTATTTTTTACTAGTAATGGCGGCGATCTGCGATTTTTAGCGGTACTGCGATATTGAGACGGACATGTCGGACCATTTTGACACTTTTTTGGGACCATTGGTATTTGTACAGCGATCAGTGCTATAAAAATGCACTGATTACTGTGTAAATGCCATTGGCAGTGAAGGGGTTCACCTGCAGGGGGCGCTCTAAGGGTTAACTGTGTTCCCTGGGCGTGTTCTAACTATGTGGGGGCTGCCCTAGCTGGGGAAGGGAAGTGATCACAGCTTCCATGTAGAGGAAGGCTGTGATCACAGCCCTTCCCCCTCTCACAGAACGGAGGTCCGTGTTCACTTACACGCACCTCCGTTCTTTCACTCCAGGGGGGGGGCATCGCGGGTAGCCGGCGGAGATCGAGTCCGCGGCACCCGCACCCTGGCCCTCCCCGGACACAGTGTGCGATCTGGCAGCCGCCGTCGTATGACGGCGGTTTGCCTGGGAGAGCCATCTTGTCGCCGTCAACCTGCGGTTGACGGTCGGCAAGTGGTTGAGAGGCTCGCTTTGCCCATTCTGTCCCTTGCTAGCCATCCCTCTTATATTGTACTCGCAGTATTTTCCTGCCACTTCTTCCATCGCAGCCTCTGCAATTAGGCAAAGCTTCTGGGTATATCAGAGTATCTGGCCTTCTCCAGGTATGCAGTGCTCAGGCTTGAGTAGCCGGTTTCCAGGCCTGCACACTGTGACATGATGGAACGGGGTGATATAATCAACCCTGTGTTAGCTCCAATGCTACCGTGTTTCCCCAAAAATAAGACCTACCCCGATTTTCGGGAAGGACCGCAATATAAGCCCTACCCTGAAAAGAGAGTTCAGGCAAGTCAAGGAAGAGCAGAGCAACGCTATAAGAAGGTATTTGACTCAATTATATTACAGAAACACACACCTTTTTACATTCTATACTACTGTAATAGAGAGGAGTCTAGCATTTTACAACCACTAGTACTATTATTTCTGACAGGCAGGGAGAGAAGACCACACATTACATCCAATGGGCGGCACAGTGGTGTAGTGGATAGCACTTTTGCCTGGCAGCAAAAGGGTCGCTGGTTCGAATCCCAAACCCGACACTACCTGCCTGGAGTTTGCATGTTCTCCCTGTGCCTGCGTGGGTTTCCTCCGGTTTCCTTCCACACTCGAAAGACATGCTGGTTGGTAAATTAGATTCTGTCTAAATTGGACCTAGTATAAGTATGAAAGTTAGGGACCTTAGATTGTAAGCTCCTTGAGGGTAGGGACTGATGTGAATGTACAATATATATGTAAAGCGCTGCGTAAATTGACAGCGCTAGTACCTGAAATAAATAAATAAAATAAAAATAAATACATTAAATGGCAAGCCCTACCCCAAAAATAAGCCCTAGTGTGTTTTTGGCTGCCAAAATGAATATAAGACCCAGGCTTATTTTTAGGGAAACACGGTATCCAACATGGATCAGAGCAGCAGGGACACACTAACTCTGTAGCAGTTGGGAGAGTAGGTGGAGATTTAGGCACCCAACACACTCAACAGAAATGTTATTTCTCATCGATTGAGATCCTTTTATCTTTGGGTTATACTGCCACCCATAAAAGGATTGCTTATTGGCCAACAAAAAAAATTGCAAGCTCAAGGTACCACCTCCTCCTATCAACATGATTCTTTTTTGCTAGTGTCCTAGCTGGATGGACATATTCTCTTCGGCTCTGGTGGGTGGAAGACTAACCTACCTGTTTTTGCTAGCTCTCTTTTCTCCTGACTTTTGGAGGACTGTGCCCAAAACCTAATTAGCCTGGATGTGGTGAGGATAGCCTGGAAATGACCTTTGGGCGCTGGGTTCCACATAGGGTGCTTTCCAGAAACCATTCTGTCAAGCTAGCCGCAAAGTACTTTCCAAGTTCAGAGCCGCTGCGGTTTCCCTGTCTGGAGACTCCTTTTGTGAGTAGGCTGGGAGCTACCTAAATTACATGGCTTGGTGGGCCAACAGTCACAGTGGTCACATGATCGGAAGCCGATGCGTCGGCTACCAATTTTTACCCCGGATCGGGAGTTGTCTTTGACAATTCAGTTTGTGGAGTTGATTTACTATAACTGGAGAGTGCAAAATCTGGTGTGGCTCTTCCAGGGCCGGGACCTGGTCATTC
>BLSH010086106.1:362523-403239 GCA_018402905.1 Glandirana rugosa
TAAAAAAAAAAAAAAAAAAAAAAAAAAAATATATATATATATATATATATATATATTACTATTATTAATAATAATAAAACATATAATTTCCTTCTAACATCATGCAAACACTTAAAGGACAAAACCTCAGTCCCATCTGTACTGTGTTGTACCTGAGATCCTTCTGGTCACAACTCCCAATCCATCCCCTGGCATTCATAACTAGGCAGCCAGCTGACACAGAGAGCCCATTCACAATCGTCCATCCCTGTGTGTTGCATTGACATGCATAGTGCCATGCTTTAACGTACCTTGTGTTAAGGAGACCTATCCATTTTTTTAATGGGTTGCCAATGCACAGAAACAGACCAAAAATTGGACATGCATAATTTTTTCCAATGCTTTACACCACAACACACGATAGCCGTTGCCATACATTGTGATGTCCTGCAATGCGTGCGCATCAAAGCTGCATTACTTGGTGCAGGGAGTCTCCAAACTACGGCCTGCGAGTCACATCCGGCCCGCTACAAGATTTTATCCTGCCCCCAGCTAGGGTCAGTGACGTAATTGAGGAATAAGATTAGCAAATGTTACCTATGTTCTCTACTTCTTATGTAACAGGCGGTGGGGGGGGGGGGGGGCTTAATGTACGGGAGATTCTTGTAAGGACCCTAATGGGGGCCCTAATGTAAGAGGGGAATATGATGGGGATTTATTTTTGGTCCACTAATATTTGAAAAATATACGATGTGGCCCTCTGACTGAAATGTTTGGAAACTCCTGCCTGATGAAAGAAGGGGCTCTGATGGGGACCCTGATGAAAGGGGGTACTCTAATGGGGAACCTGATGTCATGGAGGACTCTTATGGGGAGCCTGATTAAAGAGGAGACTCTGATTTGGACCCTGATGAAAGGGGGGACTCTGATGGGGACCCTGATTAAAGGGGGGACTCTGATGGGGACCCTGATTAAAGGGGGGCTCTGATGGGGATTTATTTTTTGTTCACAAATATTTGTAAAATATACAAAGTGGCCTTCATACTGAAAAGTTTGGAGACTCCTTCCTGATGTAAGAGGGGACTCTTATGGAGAGCCTGATGAAAAGGGGGACTCTGATGGGGACCCTGATGAAAGGGGGAACTCTGATGGGGACCCTGATGAAAGGGGTTCTCTGATGGGGACCCTGATGAAAGGGGGAACTCTGATGGGGACCCTGATGAAAGGGGGGACTCTGATGGGGTCCCTGATCAAGTAGGACCCAGATGGGGACCCTGATGTAAGGTGGGACTCTGATATAAGGGGCACTCTGATAGGGAACCTGATGTAAGGGGGACTGTGATGGGGAGCCTGATGTAGGGAGGAACTCTGACGGTGACCCTGATGTAAGGGGGGACTCTTATAGGGACAGTGATGTAAGGCGGGACTCTGAAGGGGGACCCTGATGTAAGGGTGACTCTAATGAGGAACCTGATATAAGAGGGGACTACAATGGGGATTTATTTTTTGCCCACAAATATTTGTAAAATATACAATGTGGCCTTCATACTGAAAAGTTTGGAGACTCCTTCCTGATGTAAGGGGGACTGTGATGGGGAGCCTGATGAAAGAGGGGGCTCTGATGGGGACCATAATGAAAGAGGGGACTCTGGCGTGGAGCCTGATGAAAAGGGGGACTCTGATGGGGACCATAATGAAAGAGGGGACTCTGGCATGGAGCCTGATGAAAAGGGGGACTCTGATGGGGACCCTGATGAAAGAGGGGACTCTAATGGGGAGCCTGATGTCATGGCAGACTCCTGATCTAAGGAAGACTCTGATATAATGGGCACTCTGATAGGGAACCTGATATAAAGAGGAACTCTGATGGGGAACTTGATGTAAAGGGGGAACTCTGATGGTGACCCTGATGTAAGGGGGACTCTGATAGGGACACTGATGTAAGGCGGTACTCTGATGGAGACCCTGATGTAAGGATGGACTCTAATGGGGATTTATTTTTCGTCCACAAATTACAATGTGGCCCTTTTACTGAAAAGTCCGGAGACCCCTGCCTGATATAAGGGGGCACTCTGATGGGGACCCTGATGTAAGGGGGCACTCTGATAGGGACCTTGATGTAAGGGAGGACTCTGATGGGGCCCTGATGTAAGACGGGACACTGATATAAGGGTCACTCTGATGGGAAACCTGATATAAGTGGTGACTCTGATGGGGAATTTTTATTTTTGGTCCACAAATATTTGAAAAATATCTAATGTGGCCCTCATACTGAAAAGTTGTCACCCTATTACAGAAAGTGGGAAAATAATGGATCTCCTTGCAGGATCCACATTTATGTTACAGTGCCTTGAAAAAGTATTCATACCCCTTGAAGTTTTCCACATTTTCTCATGTTACAACCAAAAACGTAAATGTATTTTATTGGGATTTTATGTAATAGACCAACACAAAGTGGCACAGAATTGTGAAGTGGAAGGAAAATGATAAATGGTTTTCAAAAATTTTTAACAGATAAATATGTGAAATGTTTTATTCAGCCCCCTTTACTCTGATACCCCTAACTAAAATCGAATGGAACCAATTGCCTTCAGAAATCACCAAAATAGTAAATAGAGTCCACCTGTGTGGAATTTAATCTTAGTATAAATACAGCTGTTCTGTGAAGCCCTCAGAGGTTTGTTAGAGAGCCTTAGTGAACAAACAGCATCATGAAGACCAAGGAACACACCAGCATTAATCAGAGAAGCAGCCAAAAGGCCCTTGGTAACTCTGGAGGAGCTGCAGAGGAGAATCTGTCTATGGGACAGCTATAAGCCCTCATACACACGGACGTTTTTTTGACGCCGACGTTTTCTGGCGTTTTTTTGCAACTCTCCATGTTAGTCAATGGCCCCATAAAAACACCAACGTTTTTGAGCTGTAGTGTCGGCGTTAGTGAGTTGAAAGTAGAACCCACGGCCAGCGCGTTCTGAGGCTGTAAAGTTTTGGCGTTTTTGATGCAGACTCTGCGAAACGCTCACTAACGCCTCACCGGCGTTAGTTGGTGTTTTTGACGCTGGCGTTTTTAGGTTGAAAAATAGCAGAGGATTTTTTTTTTTTTTTAAAAACGCCTATTGACACCGATGCTCAAAAACGCTTATTAACGCCAATGCAAAAGCCAAAAAAAACGCAGATTTTTTTCCCTGACGTCGGGCCCGATGTTTTGCTTATTTTTTAACATACGCCCGTGTGTATGAGGCCTTAGTCGCGCTCTCCACAAATCTGGCCTTTATGGGAGAATGGCAAGAAAGCCATTGTTGAAAGAAAGCCATAAGAAGTTTGCAGTTTGCGAGAAGCCATGTGGGGGACACAGCAAACATGGAAGAAGGGGCTCTGCTCAGATGAGACCAAAATTGAACTTTGTTGCCTAAAAGCAAAACGCTATGTGTGGCGGAAAACGAACACTGCACATCACCCTGAACACACCAGCGGTGGCCCGCCCATTAGGGGCACACGGACACCACCCCCCCCCATCCAAGTGTCTGATCCCCTGATCTTCATAGCAGGGCACCGGACTATGGATTCCAATGGGGGGGAGTGGATTTTTAAAGCACGTGATTAGAGCCAGAGGCTCTAATAGGTTTCAAAAAAAGGTGGGCTCGGGGCGCAGAGCATTGCGTCCCAATCCCACCCAGTTGTGTAGTGACAGCAAATGAATATTTGCTACCGCCACACTGATCCTCCTCCCAGCCAATCAGGAAGCGGGTCTGAGACACGTCACCTGATTGGCTGAAAAGACAGGCGATCCTATTGGATGCCTAGGAGAAGGAGGGAGGAGCCGCACGGCGAAAGCCATAGGAGCCTGTACGCCGCTCATAGAAGCCCGCAACCCCCCAGCTGGAAAATTTCTAGGGATATGAATACTTTTTCAAGGCACTGTAGTTAAGCTTTGTACACATGATGAAAATATCAGACGAATGATCATTCGTTTTTTTTTTTTTTTTGCATGCTAGTCTCATATCAAAAATGAGGAGGTTAGGAAAATTCCCGTATGACAGAATACAACTTGGGAAGTGATGTCATGTGTTATATTGTAATTTATTCTTTCGTTTTCCGAGCATGCGCGGTCTCGCACATTTTTTCTGGGCGAATACTGTACTGATTAAACGAAAATCGTTCACTCTGATATCATACGAGAAAATTATACGTTTGTCCCTTCGGGTAATTGGGCATGAATTGTCATGATCGGCTCTGGAAAGCTGTGTACCAACGATCAGATTCTCATACAATCGCTCCAAAAGCGGTATTTTTCATCTAATTTTCTCATCATGTGTACTCGGCATCAGAGAGTAGGCTTGTGCAATTCGTTTCGTTCCGAATTCAATTTTTAAAAAAATTTTTGAAATTCTGCAGTTCGGAGTTTCCAAATGTTTCCCGAATTTTCGTTTTTCCAATTTTGAAAATCCGGTAATCCGAAAACCGGCAAATCCGAAAATCCGAATTGCGGTAATTCTGAAATTCAGAAATCAAAAAATTTGAAAATAAGAAAGTTATTATTTCAAATGTTCTAACCAATAAATAACTATTAAATTATAGGTATTGGAATTTCCTTGAAAATATGGCTGTTAGTGATAAATTTCATATTTAAGTTCACGAACAGCCAAATTTTCAAGGACATTCCAATACCTATAATTTAATAGTTATTTATTAGTTAGTTATTATTTCAAATATTCTTTCTTATTTCCGAATTTCCGAAATTCGTAAATTATAAATTCGTAAATTCTAAAATAAGAAAGAAATAATAAATAATAAATAATTAAATTATAGGTATTGGAATTTCCTTGAAAATATGGCTGTTAGTGATAAATTTCATATTTAAGTTCACTAACAGCCAAATTTTCAAGGAAATTCCAATGCCTATAATTTAATTATTTATTAGTTATTATTTCAAATCTTCTTTCTCATTTTCGAATTTCGAATTTTTCTAGTTTTGGGATTTTTTTACTTCTGAATTTCTGAATATCGAATTTCGGCATTTTCGAATTACCAAATTCGTGAATTTCCGAATTTCAAATCTCGAAATTTCAAATGTCCGAATTTCCAAATTCCGAATATTTTGAATTCCCAAATTTCCGAATTCCCAAATTTTCGAAAAAATAAAAAAAAATGAACGGAAAGAAAACAAACAATTATTCAGCTGTGCACAAACCTATCAGAGAGTTCTATGTACTAGCAGATTTATCCCTGGTTCACACCAGTGCGCCTTTAAAATTGCGCTACTTCAGCGTGATTTTAAAGCTGCAGATCAGTGCGATTTGCACCTCCGATTTCGTTTAGCAGATGTCTATGCAAGTCGCAATAAAATCCCCAAAAAAGTAGTGCAGGAACCTTTTTCAAAGTCGCTGCGACTTGAGTCGCAATGATTTGAGCGGTTCCACTGCTGGCAACGGGGTGCAACTTGTCATGTGATTATGAGCTGTCAAATCGCATTACAAATCACACCAGCGTGAACCAGGGCTGAGATGAACTTGACTCAAAGATTAAGGGGGTTGTAAAGGCAGAAGGTTTTTTATCTTTATACATTCTAATCATAAAGATAAAACACCTTCTGTGTACAGCACCCCCCCCCCATACTTACCTGAGCCCCGTCTCGATCCAGCGATCTTGCACAAGAGTCTTGGCTGCTCTTCATTGGCTGAGACAGCAGCGAGGCACCATTGGATCCCACTGCTGTCAATCAAAGTGAGTGAGCCAATGAGGAGATAACAGGGGCGGAGTCGAGTCGCAGCTCCGTGTCTGAATGGACACACAGATCAGCAGCTCGGCTCGGATTCCACCATAGCAAGCTCCTTACTGTGTGGGCACTCAGCAAGAGGGAGGGGCCTGGATCGCTGAAGACGGACCCCAGAAGGGGAGGATCCGGGCTGCTCTGTGCAAAACCGCAGTTATTCTTAATGAAAAAAACTGAGACTTTAATATCACTTTTAGTGCCCATTCACACAGGGGCGACTTGCGATCCGACTTGAGTTGCCTCAAGTCGCTTGACATCTGAAATCCCATTGAAGTGAATGGGAGCCATCTTAATATACACTACTGAAGTCGCTCCGACTTCAGAAAAGGTTCCTGTACTACTTGGAGGCGACTTCTATCCGACTTGTACTCCAAGTCGGATCCCCATCTACATGGAAGCGACTTTACAGTATAAAGAATAGAATTTATTTTTAGGCAACCCCCTCCCTCCCTTCTCTGATTGGTCAAGGCAAAGTCACCTGGCAAAAGTCGTGTTGTAAAGTCGCCTCAAGTCCCTGAAGTCGCGCTGAAATCGCCTAGCAAAGTCACGCCGAAGTCGAGTCACCCCTGTGTGAATGCAGCCTCAGGCCTCATACACACAGGCAGAATAGCAAAACGTCGGGTCCGACGTCAGGCAAAAATCTGCGATTTCGTCGGCGTTTTGCATTGGCGTTAATGAGCGTTAGTGAGCGTCGGCGTCAATAGGTGTTTTTTTTTCAAAAAAACAATCCTCTGCTATTTTTTAACCTGAAAACGCCGGCGCTAAAAACGAAGTTTAACGCCACTATGGCGTCAATGCGCGTTAGTGAGCGTTTCGCCGGCTCAGCGTCAAAAACGTCAAAACGCTACAGCCTCGGAACGCATGGGTCACGCATTCGATTTACAGCTTAATAACGCCGACGCCCTCTACAGCTCAAAAACGTCAGCGTTTTTATGGGGCTATTGAATAACATGGAGAGCTGCAAAAAAACGCTAAAAAATGTCAAAAAACGTCCGTGTGTATGAGGCCTAAAGTGAAATAAATAAAAGCTGATCATTGTAAGCCCCCCTGCCAGTGGTAAATGGTTTCCTCAACCCCATAACTGCCACTTTTGCGGGACAGCTTCTTGTAAAGGAAGTTGACAGATACCAGACTTACTGGCAGGATCAACTTTTTTTAAAATGCCTTAGATCCCTTTTTTCAGACGTTATAGAATTCTGAAAATGATTCTGAAATCTACAAATAAGAGCAATGAAATATGAAGATTTTTTAAATACAACTATTTTTTTTTTTTTTTTTTTGCGCACTTGAGTGGTAAAGTCTGTTGTAAAGGATTGGGCAATGGAGACAGAGATCAGAGGTTAGAAGGATTGTTGGGGTTAATGACTCAGAGATAAGACATAAATCACACCTCTATGAGAGTCTTCCCAACTGCCACCATCCCAGGAGAGCCATCAAATACAACCAGCAACCCTTTCACTGCCAAAGCTCTTTCTGCATTTTTTGCACGCATTAAAAAAAAAATAATTTTAGGCCTGAACATTACATAAAGACATTACATACACTATATTACCAAAAGTATTGGGACGCCTACCTTTACACACACATGAACTTTAACCACTTGCCGACCGCAGTCTGGTGGCGCGTTATAGCAAACCGCCATCATATGACGGCGGCTGCGAGATCATGCACTGTGTTCTTGGGGGGGGCAGGGAGCGGGTAGGGAGGACTCGATCGCTGCTGGCTACCCGCGATGGCTCCCCAGAAAGAAAGAACGGAGGTCCGTGTAAGTAAACACTGATCTCCGTTCTAACAGAGGGGGAAGGGCTGGGATCACAGGCTCCCTGTATATGGAAGCCGTGATCACTCCACTCCCCCTGCCAGCCCAGCCCCCGTACAGTTAGAACACGCCCAGGGAACACAGTTAACCCTTACAGCGCCCCCTGCAGGTTAACCCCTTCCCTGCCAATGGCATTTACACAGTAATCAGTGCATTTTTATAGCACTGATCGCTGCATAAATGCCAATGGTCCCAAAAAAGTGTCAAAATGGTCCGACATGTCCGCTGCAATATCGCAGTACCGCTAAAAATCGCAGATCGCCGCCATTACTAGTAGAAAATAAAAAAAAAATAAAAACCCCAGAAATGAATTCTCATCATCCGTAAACGCGGCAACTTTTGCGCAAATCAATCAAAAACCGCCAATTGCAATTTTTTTTAATCACAAATATGAGGAAGAATATAAATCGGCCAAAACCGATGAAAAAATGTTTTTTTGTATTTTTTTTTTTTTTTGGATTTGTATTTTAGCAAAAAGTAAGAAATATTGTTTGTTTTGCAAAAATGTCGCTCTTTTTTTGTTTACAGCGGTGATCAGAAATGACGCAGAGGTGATCATATACCACCAAATGAAAGCTCCTAGTCTTAGACCCCATACACGCTATAAGGCCTCATACACACAGGCATATGAAAAAAATAAGCAAAACATTGTGCCCGTCGCTAGGGAAAAATCAGTGTTTTTTTTCTGCGTTTTGCATCGGCGTTAATGAGCGTTAGTGAGTGTCGGCGTCAATAGGCGTTTTTTTAAAAAAAACATTCCTCTGCTATTTTTTAACCTTAAAACACCGGCATCAAAAACGGCGGTTAACCTCGTCAAAAACGCCAGAATGTTACAGCCTTGGAACGCGCTGGCCGTGGGCTCTGCTTTCAGCTCACTAATGCCGACGCCATCTACAGCTCAAAATCATTGGCATTTTCATGGGGCCATTGAATAACATGGAGAGCTGTAAAAAAACGCTAAAAAACGTGGCTGTAAAAAACGCCCGTGTGTATGAGGCCTTAGATTTTCTGCAGATTTTTTCCTTCAGATTTACCAAAACCATGTAGTGCAAGGGCCTGCCTGATTGCACACAAATTGAAACTCTAAAGCCTCGTACACACGGTGCAACAGTCGTATGAAAACGGTCGTACGACCGCTTGTTGTACGATCATCCGATCGTTAGTACTCGCGATTAGAACAGCCGACGTATGACGGTTGTACAACAGAAGTTGGATGAGCAAACTAGAAAACTTTGGTTGTACCAACAAGCGGTCGTACGACCATTGTATCGTGTGTACAGAGAAGTTGGTCCAACAAGTTTTACTGTGCCAAACATGCATGCTCAGAAGTCTGGAACGCCCAGAAGTGTCTGTTCATTCCTAATTCACAAATCACATTCACCTGAGCTTCCTCTTTATACGTTCGTAACACATCACTACGTTCGGCTTGGTTGTGCAATCGCTTAGTGCATGTCAGTACGAGAGATACATCAGCCAACATACGATTTGGGCCATTCGGTCGTACGACCATCGCACCGTGTGTACGAGGCTTAAGGCCTTTTGCACGCTGCAGCTTAAAAATGCTCAGTACAGCTTATTTTTTTACTGACCTAAAATGCAGCCCATTCATTGTAATGTGCCTATGCACACAGGCGCGTAAACAAGCGCCATGCATTCTTCAGTAAAAAAAAAATAAAAAACAGAAAAATCTGCATTTTTGGTCAGTAATTTACACCTAATGCGCGCATATGGCAATAACATATTGCGAATGCGAGAATAAGTTTGCGTGCATTTGCGCGCAAATACACGCATATGCGCGTGAATATGCGCAAATACATACAAAAAAAAAACACCTGAGAAAGTAGATGCTTAACCACCCCATTACTGGGCACTTAAACCCCCCTCCTGCCCGGACCAATTTTCTGTTTTCAGTGCTGTCGCTCTTTGACTGACAATTGCGCGGTCCCAAACAAAATTGACGTCCTTTTTTCCCCACAAATAGAGCTTTCTTTCGGTGGTATTTGATCACCTCTGCGGTTTTTATTTTTTGCGCCATAAACAAAAAAGCGCCAATTTTGAAAAAAAGAACATTTTTTTTACTTTTTGCTATAATAAATATCCAAAAATAAAAAAAACACATTTATTCATCAGTTTAGGCCGATATGTATTCTTCTACATATTTTTGGTTAAAAAAAAGCAATAAGCATATTGATTGGTTTGCGCAAAAGTTATAGCGTCTACAAACTATGGACATTGGTTTATGGCGTTTTTATTATTTATTTATTTTTTTACTGGTAATGGCGGCGATCTGCGATTTTTATCGGGACTGTGATATTGCGGCCGACATGTCTGACGTTTTTGACACTTTTTTGGGATCAATGACATTTATACGGCGATCAGATCTAAATCACTGATTACTGTATAAATGTCAATTGCAGTGAAGGGGTTAACACTAAGGGGGCAGTGAAGGGGTTAAATGTGTTCCCTGTATATGTTCTAACTGTATAGGGGCGGGGCTAACAGGGACATAACAGATCTAACTGATCCCGATCACAGGGATCAGTAGATCTGTCATGCCGCCCCTCACAGAGCGGGGAACCGCCGTGTTTACATCGGCGGTTCCCCATTCTGGCTCTCTGTGAAGAGCTCGCGGGTTTCCAGTGGACATCGACCCGCGGGCGCGCTCACGCGGTGGCTGCGAGAGTGAGCCCTGGAGCGCGCAAAGGGATTCTCCTATTGAAAGCCTCCAGGCAATTCAAATCCGCGCTGTAGCCGTCAATTGGCTATAGCGCTGATCTGAAGTGATTAAACAGGAGTATCGTGTGCAAGGGGCCTAAGGCTTCATGCACCCAGGACGTTAAAAAAAACATCCTAAAAACGTCAGTAGCTTATCAGTGATTTTTTCAGCTTTTACCAGCATTATATTACTGGCATTTTTGTGTGTTTTTAAAGGGCCAGCGTTTTTTTTCTCAATTGATCTAAAACGTCCAAAAACATTAGGGATCGACGTTTAGCTGTGTTTTTAAGTATTTGAGCGTTTTTACAGCTAAAAAATCTCTCAGAACCCTCTGGTCTTGGGTTTTTTCTTTTTACAGCTCAAAACAGCTGATAACAGCCTATGTGTGCATGGACACATAGGATAAATTGATGGAGGGTTTATTGACTGTAGGAAAAAACGTCTGCAGCTAAAAACAGCCGCTGTAAAACAGTCAAACGTCCGGAGGCCTTAAAGTGGAGTTCCACCCAGAAAATGTTTTTGACATCCACTCTTTTAATACTAAATAGATGTAACCTTTTGTGTCCTTACTTTCAAACCGCCTAGTAATTCCATGTATTTTTTACTCACAATTTCCTTTCTCTCACTGCTGGACTTTGCCATTTTAGGTGAGGGCATCTGAAGCCCATCCTGGGTCTCCTGGCATCTCTTCCTGAAAGAAGTGCATGGTGGGTAACCATCATGCACTCCTCAATCTCGGTAACTGAGATATCTGGAAATAACATGATTTTACAGTACAGGGAAGCCCACTGACTCCTGGGAAATGATGAGTCACATCTCCCAGGAGGCCAGGCGAAGCAGGAAGTGAGGAAAAGAGCCTAGGACTTAATAGGGGCAGATTATAGAGACCACCTAGCAACAACCGACTTAGGGTGAGTATAACATTTTTTTTCCTTCAAAGGTAATAGGGCAATAGTCCTAGGGATATGCAATTAGCGGACCTCCAGATGTTGCAAAACTACAAGTCCCATCATGCCTCTGCCTCTGGGTGTCATGCTTGTGGCTGTCAGAGTATTGCTATGCCTCATGGGACTTGTAGTTCTGCAACAGCTGGAGGTCCGCTAATTGCATATCCCTGTAGGTCTATAGTCTAAGGCAAAGGACTTGAATGATGTAAAAAGATTTTTCTGGGTGGAACTCTGCTTTGGTTTGACCTTATATTATATGGTTTTGAAATGCATTATGAAATGTAATATGAAATGCATTATGAAATGTAATATGAAATGTATTATGTGTTGCATATTGCAAGAAAAAAGATTAATAAAAAGATAATTTGATTAAAAAAAATATATACTATATGGTTTTGGTAAATCTGCAGAAAATCTAATCGTGTGTATAGGGGTCTAAGGCCCCTTTCACACGGATGTTCCATTCATGTCCTCCTGTCCGTTTTTTCAGGTGGACCATAAGGGAGAGCGATCCCCACTGAGCAAAACGGAGCCCGCACATGGACACAGCCATGTGTATGGGCCCTTAGCCCATAGGGTTCAATATTGAGTTGGCCCACCCTTTGCAGCTATAACAGCTTCAACTCTTCTGGGAAGGCTGTCCACAAGGTTTAGGAGTCTATGGGAATGTTTGACCATTCTTCCAGAAGCGCATTTGTGAGGTCAGGCAGTGATGTGGACGAGAAGGCCTGGCTCACAGTCTCCGCTGTGCAAAAACATTGCACAGAGCAGGTAAGTATAACATGTTTGTTATTTAAAATAAAAACAAACCTTTACAATCACTTTAACCACTTCTGCCTCGTAAGGATTTACCCCCTTAATGACCAGGCCATATTTGCGATATGGCACTGCATCGCTTTAACTGACAATTGCGCGGTCACGCGACGTTGTACCCAAACAAAATTGACGTCCTTTTTTTCACATAAATAGAGTTTTCTTTTGGTGGTATTTGATCACCTCTGTGTTTTTTTTTTTTTGTGCTATAAACAAAAAAAGTGTGACAATTTTGGAAAAAAAAAACAATATTTTTTAATTTTTGCTATAGTAAATATCTCCAAAAAAATATTTAAAAAAAACAAATTTCTTCATCAGTTTAGGCCAATATGTATTCTTCCTTGTATTTTTGGTAAGAAAAATCGCAATAAGCGTATATTGATTGGTATCGCGTCTACAGACTACGGGATAGATTTATGGACTTTTATTTTTTTTATACTGGTAATATCGGCTATATGCGATTTTTTTAGCGGGACTGCAACATTGCAGCGGACAAATCTGACCATATGTGACACTTTTTGGAGACCAGTGGCATTATTACATTGATCAGTGCTATAAAAATGCAGTTATCAATGTATAAATGGCACTGGCAGGGAAGGGGTTAACACTAGGGGCCATCAAGGGGTTAACTGTGTTCCCTGGGTGTGTTCTAACTGTAGGGGGGTGGGCTTACTAGGACATGACAGAGATCACTGTTTCCGATCACTGGGAACAGAAGATCTCTGCCATGTCATCTGACAGAACGGGGATCTACTTTGTTTACATTTCTGCCTCAGTACACCGCAATTGCAGGTCGCCGGCGGACATCGAGTCCACGGGACCTGCGGGCGCGCGCCCACAGTAACTGCCATATATATATACAGTGGCTGGACGGCAACTGTTTAAAGTGATTTGAAGTCTGTTTTTTTTTTCAATAAAAATAACAAACATATTATACTTACCTCCTCTGTACAGTTGGTTTTGCACAAAGCAGCCCGGATCCTCCTCTTCTTGGGTCCCTCTTCTGTACACCTGGCCCCTTCCTCCTGTCGAGTGCCCCTACAGCAAGCAGCTCTCTATGAAGGCACCCGAGCTGAGTCCCAGCTCTGTGTGTTCATTCAGACACGGCCCACCCCCTTTCTTTCCCGATTGGCTGACTGACTCTGATTGACAGCAGCAGGAGCCAATGGCCAATCAGGAGGGAGAGTTTCGGACAGCTGAGACATTTGTGGACATCACTGGACATAGATGGGGCTCAGGTAAGTAATTAGGGGGTGCTGGGGCAGCTACTGCACACAGAAGGTTTTTTTATCTTAATGCATAGAATGCATTAAGACAAAAAAAAACTGGCTTTAACCACTTCCTTACTGGGCACTTAAACCCCCCTCCTGCCCGGACCAATTTTCAGTTTTCAGCGCTGTCGCTCTTTGAATGACAATTGCGCGGTCGTGCGACATTGTACCCAAACAAAATTGACGCCCTTTTTTCCCCCACAAATAGAGCTTTCTTTTGGTCGTATTTGATCCCCTCTGCGTCATTTCTGATCGCCACTATAAACAAAAAAAGAGCGACAATTTTGAAAAAAAAAAACAATACTTTTTACTTTTTGCTGTAATAAATATCCAAAAATAAAAAATAAAAAAACAAATTTATTCATCAGTTTTGGCCAATATATATTCTTCTACATATTTTTGGTTAAAAAATCGCAATCGGCGTTTATTGATTGGGTTGCGCAAAAGTTATAGCGCCCACAAACTATGGAAATTGATTTATGGCGTTTTTATTATTTTTTTTTTTTACTGGTAATGGTGGCAATCTGCGATTTTTATTGGTACTGCGATATCGGGGCGGACATGTCGGACGTTTTTGACACTTATTTGGGACCAATGACATTTATACAGCGATCAGAAATTTAAATATCCACTGATTACTGTATAAATGTCATTGGCAGTGAAGGGGTTAACCTGCAGGGGCAGTGAAGGGGTTAACTATGTTCCCTGGGTGTGTTCTAACTGTGGGGGGGGGGTTGACAGGGGCATGACAGATCTAACTGATCCCAGTGACAGGGATCAGTAGATCTGGCATGCCCCCCTTCACAGAACGGAGAACCGCCGTGTTTACTTTGGCGGTTCCCCGTTCCTCCTCTCTGTAAGGAGATCGCGGGACTCCGGCGGACATCGGGTCCGCCCAACCCGCGGGCACGCTCCCGCAGCGTGCGGCGGCGTGTGCACGTGCCGCTCGCTCCCGCGGGAACGCGCCCAGCGCGAGCCAAATGGGAGGACGTCTATTGACGTCCTCCCGGCATTTTAGAGCCGCGCTGTAGCCGTCATTCGGCTATAGCGCGGATGGCAGGAGGTTAAGACTTCTTTAAAGAAGAATTCCAAGTATGGATATTTTTACATAATTGCACTGGTCCAGCTTGCACCAATGTAACTATGTATATACCATACACGTGGGATTCCTCTAGAAGCTGGAAATCACTGTAGTAGGCACCACTACTCCAGTGATCTCCAGTAGCTCCTGGGTCCCAAGCTGAGTTGCTATCTTGCTGCATTGTAAACACCCCGCTTGGTGCAGGCACCATTCTGAGAATGCTTTGCATTTTCTCAATGAATGAAAAACATTTTCACTTCCTTTTCATTTGGATGGAGTGGGTCCTCGGGCCCACCCCGAAGTGAGGATGTGTGGCCATTAGGTTCCTTCCTCCCCTAAAACAGGGGGAGTCTCTCTTCGGGGGAGCCCCTCACTTAGTACTGCTTGGTTAGCTTTGGTTGACCATAAGGAGAGGGATCTGTCAGGCCTTTTGGTTAGGTAGACCAATTTTGAACCTTGACCCTGTCAGGAGCCTTGCGCCCCGGCGGGTCAGAGTAGAGTCCTACTTCTTTGGGAGGTGGATTAGAGACACGCCCTTAAGTGCACTTTTTTGTAAACTTCTGTGTTTTGTTTTTGCGCACCACCATGGGTAAGAAAAGGAAAGTGATTTCCAGCTTCCACAGGGATCCCACATGTACGGTATCAAGGTAACCATTGTGACTGTGGCTTTTGGAGGGGACTAGGGGCTAGCCTTCTACTCACAGATTATGTCCCATGGAAGAGACTGGGGATTTTGCCTGCTTCTTCTGGTCAGATCATGGTAAAGTGTCCAGTTCAGCCTCTGATCCCATGGAGAGAGCAGATCATCCTCTAATGATGGACAACAATGTGATGGACACTGAGAGCGAGGCTTGGATTGATTCTCTGAATAAACACAATAAGGCTTCCCTCCTTGAGTGGATGGAAAGGTGTAATATTAATCTTGTACAGGTTAATGGTCAGAGGAAATATGGTGGTCCTCCTGCAGACTGCTGTAGGGAAGCTCCTCCACTTGGGACAGAAATATTTATCAACAATCTCCCTCAAGAAATCTATGAAGATAAACTAATTCCACTTTTTCAGACTGCTGGAACATTGTATGAGTTTTGTCTTATGATGACTTTTCTAGTGGACAGATTACACAAGTGAAAGCAAAACACCTGAAAGACAACATGTGTAATGTACTTTATGTATCCAGGGCTGTGGACGTGTTGCCGGACTGTCTGGAGTGGGCTCCCTGACTAATCAAAACTTGTCTGGGTGCCTGGCTGTTGATTAGCTTACTGTTAATTATATCACTGTTTAATTAAGTTACTGTTAGCTGATAGCTGTTAATTAGATGAACTGATGATATTACTGTTTAAAGTTTGCATTGTTTAGGATAATGTAATCAAGCTCTTATCTGATTTTGTGTGGTATAAATTCTGTGGCAATTTACAATAAAGGGAGTTCCTGATTGCACCTAAGCTAGTGTCCTCTAGTTCTTGGGTGCAATTCTCAGCTATAATACTGTGTTCCTGGTTCCAGAGTGGATGAAGCTGTATCTTGGCGGAGGCACCCAGGCAGGGGTCCGTCACATATGGTATATGCATAGTTAGATTGGTTCAGGCTGTACCAATGTAACTATGTAAAAATATCCATACCTAGAATTCATCTTAGCCAATAAAGGGAAACTCAAGCTCCAGACTTTCTGCTTTAATCGATGGCTCACATGGTACAACACTCTACTACTGCAAAAAAATGAATAGGGATACTCACTTTTTTTCAACCTTCCTTTGACAGGTCCCACAAAGAAAGCCGAAAAAGCCATTTATCACCTGGATTAGACACAGAATGATCTGAATTGCACTTGCCACCATAATGGTGGAGAAAAGGATGGTGTTAAACTCCACCACACCTTCGGGCATGGTACAGCGACTCCAGACTTCCCTGTGGAAGAGGTAACTCCGTTCCAAACTGAAAGGAGACAAGGAAAAGCCGTGAATGGTCTAGAAGATGGAGTAACATTGTGTAGTGCTTAGACTTGATGTCATGACCTGAAATAAAAAGTTCCACCTCTGCATTGTACTACATAATAGTGCTTGGCGCTTAGTTCAACAATCAGATCTGGATGAGATCTCCAATTGCCTGACAATGTTCATCTCAGGTCTCAGGTCTCACTCTCAGATTCCATCCATCTCAGCAGGGACACTTTGTCGAAGTCCTTGGCACCTGCAAACTACGGAATTTCAATGGGTCATGATGGCATTTCTCCCATCACAAAGCCCCTCAACGGCAGGTCTTGGTCTAACAATGATAAAAGTAAAAACTCAGCAGTAAAAAGTCACTTCCAAATTTTAGAACTCCAGCAGCAGCTCTCCTCCAGACGCCTAATAAAATACTGAGCTAACATCATTTCTTTGTAGTAGGCAAACTGCCGCTTTGTGAATTCTATTTTAGTGTAATCCAAACAAATACCTTGATATGATATTAGATATTACTTTTATACATGGCTTTGAGTGGATACCTACATACTGTATGTTTTTATCCACTCTCCTATTACACGCACCAAGTGTCTGGAACCTTACATCAGCCAACAGAGAGATCATGCACCATAGGAACATGCACACAGTGTTGTGCATGTGGACCCATGGGCACGTCCAAGAAATATTCTGGTGCCTAGTGGACTATTTTAACCTGAGGGATCATTGCTGGATAGTCTTTAACCACTTCAGCCCCGGAAGGATTTCCCCCTTTAGGACCAGAGCCCTTTTTGCGATTCTGCACTGCGTCGCTTTAACTGACAATTGCGCGGGTGTGCAACGTTGTACCCAAACGAAATTTGCGTCCTTTTTTTCCCACAAATAGAGCTTTCTTTTGGTGGTATTTGATCACCGCTGCGTCATTTCTGATCACCGCTATAAACAAAAGAAGAGCGACAATTTTTCAAAGAAACCCAAATTTCTTACTTTTTGCTAAAATACAAATCCAAAAAAAAAAAATAAAAAAAACATTTTTTTTTCATCGGTTTTGGCCGATTTATATTCTTCCTCATATTTGTGATAAAAAAAATTTATTTGTGATAAAAAAAATTGCAATCGGCGTTTATTGATTGGTTTGCGCAAAAGTGGTCGCGTTTACGGATGATGAGAATTAATTTCTGGGGTTTTTATTTTTTTTTTATTAGTTACTAGTAATGGCGGTGATCTGCAATTTTTAGCGGTACTGCGATATTAGGGCGGACATATCGGAACATTTTGACACTTTTTTGGGACCATTGGCATTTATACAGCGATCAGTGCTATAAAAATGCACTGATTACTGTGTAAATGCCATTGGCAGTGAAGGGGTTAACCTGCAGGGGGCGCTCTAAGGGTTAACTGTGTTCCCTGGGCATGTTCTAACTGTGGGGGGACTGCCCTAGCTGGGGAAGGGAAGTGGTCACAGCCTCCATGTACAGGAAGGCTGTGATCACAGCCCTTCCCCCTTCACAGAACGGAGGTCCGTGTTTACTTACACGGACCTCCGTTCTTTCACTCCGGGGGGGGGGGGGGCATCGCGGGTGGCCGGAAGAGATCGAATTCGCCGCACCCGCTCCCGGGCCCTCCCCGGACACAGTGAGCGCGATCTCGCAGCCACCGTCAGATGACAGCGTTTTGCGCAGAGGAGCCACTCTGTCACCGTCAAATGCCGATCAGCGGTTGGCAAGCGGTTAAATTTGTTATCCTTGATTCTGAATCCTGCTTGATTCTGTTATTGACCTGACTTTCGTCTGAGCTACCACTGGACCACACCTGCCTGTTTATGTCTGCTTCTTACCTGTGTTACCGACCTTTGCCTGGACTCTGGACCAAGATTCTGCCTACTGTGTCAATTCTGTATCTCATTATCTGCACATTTGTAAGGGTAGGGAGGTGTGCTGGTTGTCACGGCCTCCATGTTTCCCTGCTCGCTGGGTGCCAAGCAAGGGTCACAGGAGAGGCCTACTCTGGGGTGGGCTATTCTGAGCTGTTCTAGGCACTTTGTACTGGGTCACTGGGGTGGGTTCTTCTGGGCTATGCTAGGCACTTTGTACAGGGAAACACATGGAGTACCTTAACTTGAGCCACATTCACGACCTGGACAGATGAGCAAACATGAACGAACTCTAATAAACTCTCTTGATGTATTCTTCATCACTACGGTCACTTGTGAATTTAGGAGGAACACACAGAGCCCTTGCCCTCTTCACCTGTCCAGCGTATTACTGCTACCTCACTCCCAGTAAGGGTATGGGGCCCCGCTGTGCATCTAGCGTGGACTCCATATGTGCAGCTCTTCCTCTTCCAGACCTGTGTACAGAATAAGGGCCTCAGAGGTGCAGTTCTGCTCCCGTTGCTAGGGGAAACAGATTGCTGTTGAAGGTGTACCGACAACATCTCCCTCGCTGCAAGAGGCTGTCTCATCTGCAACATGTACACGCTTATGACAGGCTTCTAGAGAAACTTTCATTACCCTTGGTAACCACTTATGTTTTTTTTTGCAAATATCATTTTTATTGAAAAAAGGGAGTCAAGGAGATTAACATGGTCCAGAATGTTCACACAAGATATACACGACATCCACATTTCACATTTCCAGGGGTCCAGTGCCTAGAGAGAGTAATAAAATACACATTCTTCTCCATATTCCTTGTTTCCCTCCAGGGGCTATAACCTTAAACGCCTCGTGTAATATAATGAAGGTTCGAACCACCCCCTTACTTCCCTTTTGTTGTAATAACCAAAAGCCTATCAGGCAAAAGAGAATAAAGATAAGTCACTATACGAGAGAAATTGAGAAAGAAAGAGAGTTGAATAGGGAGAGCAGAAAGAGGAGAGAGGAGGGGGGGGTGGTATAAGGGAATGTACAAGGCCCTGGTGGCTACCGACCAACGATCACCATCCCTCCCAGGCTGTCGCCAGCCCATCACGTCCCAAGTATGGTCAGTCCTTCGTTGGACAGCACAAACATGTTCCAAAGTCTCCAAGTTTTGAAGTACTTCTCATGTCTGCCCTGCGCTGAGAGGATCAAGTCTTCGAATTTGTTGATTTCTTCAACCTTACGCATCCAGCTACCAACACTGGGGGGCACCTGCCTCTTCCACATTGCGGGAATGCAGGATTTAGCTGCGTTCAACAGGTGGCGTATTATTGATTTATGCTATGATTTTGTTGGTATGTCATTAACGTGCAGAAGAAAGAACGCCGGGTCGTCTGGTATCGTATGTTCCATAAATTTTTGGGTGACTGTACGTATCGTTGTCCAGTAATGTGTTAACTTCGGGCAGGACCAAAAAATGTTCAATAACGTGCCTTTGTTGGCCTGGCATCTCCAGCAGCGATCTGAGGAGGCTGGGTAGAAGACGCTCAACCTTTGTGGTGTGTAGTACCATCTGGTCAAAATTTTGTAATTTGTTCCCTGAAGTTTAGTGCATTTAGCAGACTTCAGTGAGAATTGAAGTATGTTTTGCCGTTGGGCAGCTGTGAAAGTGCGGTGTAGATTTTCCTCCCAAGTTTGTAGAAATGGAAGTTGGGGTTGTTCTGTGGGAGTGTTAACTAAACCATAAGTCTTGGACAATACTTGTGTTAGTGGGTCCTCATCTGTACAAAGCTTTTCAAATGTCGTAAGATTACGCCTATATCGACTCGGTTTGGGCAGGGAGTGCAGGAAATGGTGCAATTGTAATGCGTTGCAGAAGGGGATCTGAAAGTGACCCGGGGATCTTGTTAGTGACGATATAGACGGCCAGGCGTCTGCAAAGTTTGAGGCTCGGGTACGTCCCTTGGTCACAAGATGTCGAAATGGGGTTATGTCCAGTCCAGCGGGAAACGCGGGATTACCCATGATGGGGAGGAGTGGAGACTCTCCTGTAAAAAGTGCCTCGAAAAGACTGTTAGGTAACTAGTTCGTAGTGTGTTTCCAATTGTAGGGTGTGTTTTCAGATACAACGGTAATGCATTGAAACACCACAATGCCCCTTGCAGAGGTATCTTGGATTGTGTTTGTTCTATTTGCTCCCATAATTCATTCTGAGCATGCCTCCCCCAGTCTATAATTCTGCCTAAGTGTACTGCCAGGTAATATTTCTGCATATCGGGTAAAGCTAAACCACCATATAGTTTGGGCAGCGTCAGGAATCGCCTGGCTAGCTGGGTTTAGAGTGTGCCCAGACAAAGTTTGTGAAGAGGGTGTGCACTTGTTTAAAAGAGCATATACAAAAATTTTGGGAGTATGCACATCTTTAGCAGGTTACACCAGCCAAACCACGAGTGCATCCCTCCCTGCCATTTGTCTAATAGCGCTCAAGTTGCGAAAAGCAAACGTGGGAAATTCAGCTCGAATGCACGGGTAACGTCACTCAGGATGTGGGTGCCAAGGTACTTAAGGGCGCTGTTTGACTATTTAAATTTAAAATGAGATTTCAGGGCTGCTATAGTGTTCGCATCCATATTGACTTCCATGGCCTCAGATTTATCAAAATTAATTTTTAGGTTAGACAGCCTGCCATAGAGCTCAAATTTGCAAAGTAAATTGGGGAGGGATATCACGGGGTTAGCGAGTGAGAACAGAAGATTGTCAGCAAATGCTGAAATTTTATGGTGCGTGTTCCCGGTCGCCAACTCCACAACATCCGGGTTTGATCGCAGTGTACACAGAAAATGCTCTAATGAGAGGGCAAACAAGAGAGGTGATAACGGACAGCCCTGTCGTGTGCTATTCGCAATATTGAAAGGATTGGATAAAAGGCCATTGACCTTTTCCTGGGCAGTCGGGTTGAGATAGAGCTTAGATATCCAACGCATCATGTTGTTTCCTAGTCCCACATGTTTAAGCACCGTTAACATGAACATCCAATTAACTCTATCAAATGCCGTTGGTACTTAAAAAAACGCAAGGTGTTACGGTTAAGTTGCTATGTGTAGTAGGTTGAGTGCTTTGGTGGTGTTGTCCCTTGCCTCTCTTGTAGGTATAAACCCGACCTGATCTAGGTGGACAATCCCCTGCTGGTGTGGCGCTAGTCGGAGCGTGATGATTTTTGAAAAAAGCTTAAGGTCAGTATTAAGCAGGGAGATTGGCCTGTAGCTTCCGCACGCAGACGGATCTTTGCCTTCTTTTGGTATTACTGATATGTGCGCTTTTAGTGTATATCTAGGCAGGCAAGTATCAACGCGTTAAATAGTCTCGCCATATATGGGCACAGTATCAGGAGAAAGGTTTTGAAATATTGCAGCATAAAGCCTTCCAGTCCCGGGGCTTTACCTGGCTTCATACTGCCTAGCACTCTCTCTATCTCTTCCTGTGTGATGGGGTCTTCTAGCTCCTCCCTCACCTCCAGCGGGAGCTGCGGGATAAGTGAAGAGGCTATATATTCCTCCATAGCTGCCCAAGTGGTATTCTGGTCAGGGAGGTCGTACAGTGAGGAGTAAAAATCCCAGGAATGTCCGCTCAATCTGGTTCGGTATTGTGGCCTTAATCCCGGAGGAGGAGATTATCTGTGGTATATAGGTGGTCTCTGATGGACCTAGCAAGCATTTTCCCGCATTTCTTCCCATGCTCATACCCCACTTTATGACCACGCTGTATCGCCGCTTTGGCCATATATTGCAGTATATCCACTATCTGTTGCTGGATCGAGAGTAATTCCCTCTCCAATGCAGGTAGGGGGGTCTGCTTGTGTAAGTTTTCTACCTGATACAGTTTGTCTACCAGCAATTTTAGTTGCTTGTCCCATTCTTTTTTATTCTGGCTCCGTGTTTTATGAGGACACTTCTAATCACTGCCTTGTGGGCCTCCCAAAGAATTCCTGGGTTGCTGTCTAACTGGTCATTTGAAATAGTTCTGTAGTTCCGCCGTAATATCCTTCACTACCTCTGGGGTCTGTAACAAACGTTTGTTTAGTTTCCAGAAACGAGACCTAGAAGACGATACAGTGGAGAGGTTATAGTGCATGGTTATGGGTGCGTGGTCTGACCACGTTATGTGGTCTATCGTGGTGTTAGTCACTGCTTGTAATTGGCTATGTGGGATTAGGAGGTAGTCAATTCTTGAATACACCTTATGTGGTGCCGAGTAAAACGTGAAATCCCTTTCAACTGCATGTTGTAGCCTCCAAATGTCAATTAATTGCTTTTTGTGTATGTATTGGATCAGCTTCTTGTGGGTATTGGTGCGGACTGAGGACTTCCCCGTCAATGTATCTACCGTTGGGGCTAAAGGAATGTTCCAGTCAC
Organism: Glandirana rugosa; assembly: GCA_018402905.1. Lineage (NCBI taxonomy): Eukaryota > Metazoa > Chordata > Amphibia > Anura > Ranidae > Glandirana > Glandirana rugosa. The sequence continues at coordinate 385,133 of BLSH010086106.1, forward strand.
GCCCCAGTATCAATTGTCCCTCTATAAATTCCTGTAAGATATCCATCATCTGCCGAAAAATGGCGCCTTGTCATTAATTCGTGGCGTATACTGTCGCCAAGGTCACTGTTACATTACCGATCACGCCCTTCACAAAAACATAGCGGCCGCTACTGTCTGCCAGCACTCCCCTACAAGACCATGGTACCCTACCGGATAGGAGGATTGAGACCCCTCTAGTCTTAGCCGCCGTATTTGTGGCATGGTACACAAGGGGGAAATGTCTAATTTTTAAGCTGGGCGTTTGTCTGTTCTCAAGTGTGTCTCTTGAATGAAGGCCACCTCCACATGAGTGCGCTTCAGGTCATGCAGAAGCATGCAACGTTTTTCGGGCATTTTCAGCCCTTTCGCGGTTTAAGGAGAGAATCATAAGACCGTCCATAGCCACCAGAACCCCGTTTGGGGGAGGGGGGGAGGGTGGAAAAAACAGGAAAGTGTTAGAAAAAGAGAGGTTCAGGAAGTATAGCAAGGAGAGAAGACTAAAAATTCAGGTAGATGAAGGTTTAGAAAAAGAAGAAAATATTCAAACGGCCTGTACCAGTGAAGTTCACTGGTTAACTGCGCCGTGTCCTAAGCGGGAGAGAGGTTGGGCCTGTCCAGGAGAGCAGGTCCCTCCTCACCCATCCACCCAAGCCTGTCTTGTTTTATTGCACCATAACAGGTAGTTACTCTGCAAAGATATGAACATTGTTAAGCAACATAAAGAAAACACTGATAATGAAGAGAACAGCCCCCCTCCCTGTAAAACAAGTGAGAAACAATGCCAACTTTGGGGATAGTCAACATATCCAAGAACCCTGCCCGTGTCCAAGTGGCAAAGCTCGAGAGCTGTCTTGGCATCGTCATTATCCCATGTCTCTAATGGCTTCACCTCCCTCCTCCCCCCCGGGTGCAGGTTGGAAACGCTGACTAGAATCCCCCATGGTGGACCTTCCAGTCCCGCCATCCGGCACACCCCTGAACCCCCTCCAACCTCACAACCCCAGCAGCCTGTGGGCAGCGGATCATACTTACTGGGCCGCACCCCACAAAATTAGCATCCCCAGTTTGCCGAAGAAATTATTTGCAGGGGCCTCGCCCATGCCCAGAGGCCGTCTGTCAGTGGGTCCGTTTCCTCTAGCTGTTTCAGTGGCCTACAGACCAAGTCCACTCTGGCAATGTTCTCTGGTATCCCAATTTCCGGGCCAGCAGGTCTCCACCAAACAGAAGCCGTCTCTGGGACTCTTGGAGTAGTGCCCGCCCAGGATCAAAAATCATTAACTTTCCCCAACATGGGTAACAGGGGCAACTGAATATGGGTACTTTTACAGGGAGCAGCTCAGGAACGGGATTCAGATCCCAACAGAGCCCAACAAACTGAGAAGGGAGAGGAACTCTAACAGGTAGTCCAGGCAGCCAGAGAGCTGAGGCATGAGGCATGCAGAGGCAGAGAGAGCCTGTCATGTAGAGCTCAAGCATCTACAAGCAGCAGGCATGACATTTCATTTTGGCTGGCAATGGCAAGGGCAGTTAGTTCGCTACAATTGAGGTCCACTCAGTCTGTGGTCTTGTAAGAGTGCAAAAGGAAAATGCTTACCCGTCACCTTTGCGTCGTTGCCACTGTCACATTCCCCCAAACATGGTTCAAATTCCTGCACTGGTAGTGCTGGTGTAGACATTCTGCCTCTCTTTGTCTCCCACGTGTCCCCAGGGGAGACCATGCGGGACCGATGCTGGCTTCTCTGTGGTCTTGGGAACACAGGTCGCTGATATCCAGTGGCTGCCTCTCGGTTCGGTCTACGGAAGGTTGGCCACGGAAGGAGTGGAACGCACGCCATCATTGCCATCCATTGCCATTTAGGAGTGGAACGCACGCCATCATTGCCATCCATTGCCATTTGACGGGATTTTATACGTTATATGCTGAAGACCTAGTGCCTTTCTGTAAGTAGGATTCTTTTTTGCGCAATAAACACCTGCTATACACAGTATACACTATGGTCTTTTTTATATTTATTCTTTGAGAGCCTCCGGATATTAAGCCAGTGGAAAGATCTACACACTTGGAATTTCAGTGACGTCCAGGATTTGGAGCCCCCACCAGAACCTTGCCTTTTTGACCCACTGACTGAAAAGCAGTGGGTCCACAATTTCTGGTGAGTGTGGGCACAAAGGGGGTCACCGATCAGTGTGTGTCACCTCACTGCACCTTGAAGTTTTCTGAGCACGGATTTGCACTTTATTTGAAGCACTAATCACTTTATACATGGACTACCTTTTTATTGCTATTATATGAAATCTCTGGGTTTGGCGCTTGAATTTTGTTAACCATATTACGGCAGGTTTGACCTGAGAGCAGCTGCCCCCAGTTGCTAGTTGTTTTGTGCTAGCTGATGCATGTTTTTTCTTTGTGCACGTGTTTGATTTATACACATTCTTAGAATTAGCGTTTACCATTACAACAAAAATTTATAGTTTTGATCAGCACTGAATTACGGATACTTTTATTTTTTTAGCATTTTTCTTAAGGGTTAGGCGCTGTTTCACATCTAACAGTTTCACAGCAGGAACCTCCTGAGCACAGCAGTCCCCTTGTTACACATTTGTTATGTTTAAAAATGTTGCACATATAACATTTTCTCACTCACATAGATATATATATATTTTGTTTTTCTATACTTTGTACAATCTGATAGCCAATCAGATTGGTTTAAGGGTAGGCGCTGATTTCTATACAATAGCTGGAGCCAGTCCGGGACTGGCACTGTGGGCACTTCAAGGAAGGTAAACAGCGCTGGGAGTTCATCTGGTGTCCGCAACATGAATGCTCTCTGCTCTGTAGCTCCCACCTGCTGTGCCGCTTCCAACACTGGCCACAACATGGTGCAATGCTGGAGGGTTGCTCGTGACAAGTCTGGCAGCATCTTTAAACATCAAAGTCTGTCTCGCTGGCATCCCGGGCCCTCCTCAATATAGTCTCCTTATGGGCATGGTGGTGGATCTTACAAATGACATCCCGCGGTTTCCCAGGGTCCATCGGCTGAGGCCCCAGGGCACGTTCTATGCGATCAAAAGTTAGGTTGGGAGGGAAGGCTTCCCCAGCCACACTGCAGAAAATAGCCATCACCGTCTCACTCATATATTCCTGGTCCGTTGCCTTTGGGAGGCCCCGGAGCCTCAGGTTATTTCTTCGGCTCCGGTCCTCCATTTCTTCCAGCTGCAACTGCAGATCCACTGCCGTGGATGCCATCTGCGTCTCCATCGCCATCATCCGGGTCTCCAGGGCCATGACCGAGGCTTCACCAGTCCCCAGCCGGGTAGTAAGTGCCTTAATGTCCTGTTTGACCTCTGTAATGTCCTTCTGATGGGCCGTTTCCAGACGGCCTATCAATGCTTCTATGTCGGCTCGGTCGGCAGTGCCTGCAGGAGCGCTCGCAGCTCAGCATAGGCTCGCAGCATGAGCGGAGGGCATGAGACTCCCTGAGTGTTAGTCTGAAACACCGCTGGAGTGTCCAAGCAGGGTTCCGATGCTGTGGAGGGAGCAGGGGATGCAGCCAGCTCTCTCTGGATGTCTGTGCCACGTGTGGGGAGCTAATGAGAACCGCAATCTTTACTGGGGACGGGGGTGCCTGCGAGTTCGTCCAGAATCTTGTTATCTCCCCTCCAGGAGAGCTCTTTGCGGGTTTTCTTGGTACTCTTTCCCTTCCTCCTCTCCGAAGAGTACATTCCGGTTAAAAGTCCGGTGCAGGGTTATCTGTTTCAGCTTGAGCAGATAGGCTAGGTCCAGGAGCTCCGCAAATGTGCTTCTTCACCTGGCCATGTCCAGACAACGCCCCCACCACTTGTGTTTTTACACTATATGATCTCTTGTACCATTATCTTATTACCTCAATGTGTCTAGTGAGCTGAGCTGTAGACTACATGTGCCGGTTACTTGCTTTTCACCCCTTTAGTAACTTCAGACCAGGCAAAGGCAATGTTTGAAAAGCTTTACTTGAATACATAAACATGGTGACATAAACAACAGTTCAATAGAAAGTGAAGCCTTTTCCTAACATTCCTAGCTTAGGCTTGTGGCTGCCCCATCATACCTGCAGAGGAAAGTGTCCATATTTGGCAAAGTCCATAGTTGGCACATTCAAGAGGGACTACAAGCCCTAGCGATCCTCCTGGGCAGGGGGAACTCTGACTTTGGCACATCACCGGATTTCCAGACTCCTGTAGAAAAGCATTATGGAAGCCCTAAGCTTTCCTTGGTAATCCAATCAGCAGCCCCCCCCCCCCCCGGGGCTCGAACTCCCTGTGCTTGTTATATAACACAGAACCAGTGAGATGGACCCAGAGAAGCCCGCCAAAAGAAAACCCGGAAACACAATTAACTCTCAACTTCTCGGCTGGGGCAGTGTTGACTTTTACCTGCCTACATATTGCCAACCTCTGCTCATCTCCGACCTTGATCCCGCTTGTGATTTCGTGCCTTCTGGTCCTACTGTTATAGAGATCACCTTGTGGCCAGTCTGTGATCTCTGCTGGTCTTGGTGAAGTCAGGATGCCTTCATCGCTGCTTACCTGACATCAGTGCACCAAAGTTCCCCTCACCTCCCCACAGCAAGTGTACAGCAGTGTGAAAAAAAAAGCATGAAGGATCACATGGCCCCTTTTTTAATTCCAGTTTCAAGGCAGTAAACCTCAAGTAAACAGAAAGCTGCACAGGTTGGAGTTAATTCTGCATACTGGAGTTCAGCAGTCCTTAGATGTGGTTGTGGTTGCATTAGTTTTCACTTTTAAGATATTTATATTTTCACTTGGTAATCTCGAGAATAACACTTTTCTTGTTCTAGGGTGACTACACTCTCTTCTTCACTGTATCTATGGAGGGTGCCATGGTTGTCACAGAGGCTGAACTTCAAAGGAGTCCTCCTCTCTTCACCTCCATTATCTGGGAGTTGATGGGATCAATAGTTTACAGACGAAAGGTAAGTTATTTGTGCTTTTTTTTTTTTTTTTTTAAGCATACCGATAGTGACAAGGACACTAAATGCCTGGCATATTAAATGTATTTTCTTTACTTGCTGAAAATGTTATCAACCTGAAAAAAAGAAAACTAATGGAAGCACCCTATGTAGGGACTGGTGAGCTTCAATATACATTTTTGTTGTGGGGCGTATTTATACTATAAAGACATAGCTTACAGTGAGTATGGTGTGCCCCTTGTGTTGACTCTCCTTGTTTTAGGGGAGATCTTCATTTCCTACCCCAGCTCTCCATCCCCCTGAGAGTCTTTCAGTGCTACAGGTGTAAGACAACTAAAGGGCTGTCAGGAGCTCTCATCAACAGAGCTAGACTATGCATGCCCTTTCCTGGAAGATCTGGCATTCATAGAAGCAGTTCTATAGCTCCTATAAATGACAAGTGATCTCTGAATGAGGGAATGAGGGATGGGCAGATGATTGATAGCCCCCCCCCATTTAAAGATCCTGTTTTCATGGAAGCTGTAGCACAGAAAGATGAATATTTCTCCTAAAACAAGAAGGATCAACACGAGGGACATATTGTACTAACTGCAAGTCCCTTGTGCTGATTTTTTGCTTGTGTTTTTGGCTAATCATAAGCTTTAAGATGCTGTGATCACACTCACTCGATGAATTCTCTGTCCAGTTTGAAGGGGGTGGTCCAGCGTTGTTCTCCAGAGATGAACTGGTAGTAGCACTTAGGTCCGTAGATCAGGCCCAGCATGGAAGTGACAAAGCCGTAGATGGAGCCTCCCACTGCCACCGCTGATAGGACCGCAGAGACCAACATCTAGGGAAGAGGGAGAGGAGATTGGTATCAAGGTAATTCTCTTCTACATTGTGTTTCCTAACATGGGGTCCAATGTGAAGGGAAATGGAACACTCTATTGGTACACTACATGGGGTCTGGTATGAAGGGAACTGGAACACTCCAATAGTACACTACATGGGGTCCTGTATGAAGGGAACTGGAACATTCCAATGGTACCCTACATGGGTCCAGTATGAAGGGAAATGGAACACGTCACTGGTACCCTACATGGTTCCAGTATGAAGGGAAATGAAACACTCCAATGGTACCCTACATGGAGTGCCATATTAAGGGAAAGGGAATCTTCTGATGGTACCCTGCATGGGTCCAGTGTGAAGGGAAAAGGAGCACTCTAATGGTACCATACTTGGAGTCCAATATGAAGGGAAATGGTGTACGCCAATGATACGCTACACGGGTCCTGTATGAAGGGAAAAGAGACACTCCAAGTATGAAGGGAAATGGTATACTCCAATGGTACTATACATGGGTTCAGTATGAAGGGAAAAGGAGCACTCCAATGGTACCCTATATGGGTCCAGTATGAAGGGAAAAGGAACACTCCAATGGTACCCAATATTGGTCCAATAGGAAGAGAAAGGAAACACTTTGATTGTACCCTGCATTGGTCCAGTATGAAGGGAAAGGAAACACTCTAATGGATACCCTACTTGGAGTCCAGTATGAAGGGGAATTGTACACTCTGATGGTACCCTACATGGAGTCCAGTGTGAAGGGAAATGGGACACTGCAATGGTACCCTACATAGGTCCAGTATGAAGGGAAAAGGAACACTCCAGTGGTACCCTACATGGGTCCAGTATGAAGGGAAAAAGAACACTGCAATGGTACCCTACATGGGTCCAGTATGAAGGGAGTATGAAGGGAAAGGAAGCACTCTGATGGCACACTGCATTGGTCCAGTATGAAGGGAAAGGAACACTCCAATGGTACCCAATATTGGTCCAATAGGAAGAGAAAGGAAACACTCTGATTGTACCCTGCATTGGTCCAGTATGAAGGGAAAGGAAACACTCTAATTGGTACCCTACTTGGAGTCCAGCATGAAGGGAAATTGTACACTCTGATGGTACCCTACATGGAGCCTAGTATGAAGGGAAATGGGACACTGCAATGGTACCCTACATGAGGTCCAGTATGAAGTGAAATGGAACACTCCAATGGCACTTTACTTGGAGTCCAGTATGAATGAAAATGGAACACTCCAATGGTGCCTTACATGAGGTCCGGTATTAAGGGTAAATGGAACACTCTAATGGTACCCTACTTGTAGTCCAGTAGGAAGGTGAATGCAGCACTCTAACGGTACCCTACATGGAGTCCAGTAGGAAGGGAAATGGAACACTTTAATGATACCCTAGAGAGGGTTCATTATGGAGGGAAAATGGAACACTGTAAGTGCCGGAATTCATTGGCTAATCTGGAGACATGAGTGCAAGGGTACATGGATTTCTTATGGAGATGTTCCGAGATAGAAGAAGCTAGTGAATAATTGAACGTTCCAACATCCACTCTAAAGTGAAACAGCAGTTTAGTATTGGTCAGTTTAATGTGAACCATTTCTAAAGACTAGCAATCTAATTGCTTTTTGTCGATGAACATGAATGGAGACAATAGCCTTAAAAGTTGGTGAAACAATCATAGTAAACATTCCTCTTGAAAAAATAGAGATATGAAATGGGCCCATTTAGATTATCCATGGTGTCTTCTCTTACCCCACATCGGTTGTTGCATGTTCCACGTTGGCCCACACATTGAATACAGATGGCTGGAATTAGTACCTACAAGACAAAGAATAGGAGTCAATGAATCGAATACAACCAAACCTATTACAGAGCTCCCCAATCTTCTCCAGCCTCTTACTCAAATTCTTACTTAAAGCTGAACTCCAGGATAAGCAAATATTGCCAAAATTCTTTCTATTTGAATCTCGGAGTGCTTTGTGTATTTCCTCCAGATCTGTGCAGTAAACCAGTGTGAGGCTTTCTGTAATAAAAACTGGTCAATGCTGCTCTCTCTCCTTGTGCAGGATGACTGGTCTTGTCTCCGCCCCCTCCTCTAATTTTTTGCAGGCAGCCTGTAGTGGGTGGGCCTACTGGGCTCCTCCCACAGCTCTAATCTCTGTACAAGTTATGCACAGCAGAGTGATGATGTCCCTGCTAGTTTTGCAAAGTAATAACTGAGTTTGCAATAGCATTAGGTATATTTATATCATATATCATAGTGGTTATAGTGAAATAAATTTCAATAAAAAAGGGTTTTTGCTTTAAAGTGGCAAAAAAGAAAAATATATATATGACAGAGTATGTCACTAGCATTAACACAGAATTTTTTGTTTTTCGGAGACCCCCCTGTAACATGTTATTTTTTGCCTACTGTACCTGTAAGTAGGTCCATTATTTTTCTACTTCCTGTAATAAACCAAGATGTGGGTGTTCTTCCTCACCACATATGACCAGAAGAGAAAATTACCTAAAACATTAGCCTAAGAACATTTGACCTGAATAGAAAAGAGTCTAAGAATATTCAATTTTGCCCCATTCTCACAACAGTCAAATAATTTACACAGAACTAATGTATATGCTGTTTTGTTGGATGAATAGCTATGCAAATTTTTAATAAATACACCCCTGTTTGTAAGGTTCAAAGTAGCTCCTGGACCTTTTTTATAAAACAAATAAAACATGAATGCAGCACTTTTGAATAAGACCCCATACACACTATTAGATTTTCTGCAGATTTTTGTCTTCAGATTTGCCAAAAACCATGTAGTGCAAGGGTCTGCCTGATTGCATACAAATTAAAACGTCTAAGGTTAGACCTTATATTATATGGTTTTGGTAAATCTGAAGACAAAAATCTGCAGAAAATCTAATAGTGTGTATGGGGTCTTAAGTCCATATCAATAGCAGATAAAAAGTTCAAAGATAGGGATCCAGTAGGTGAAGTTCCACACAAAAAGGTGCTATGAGATGTCCGCCATCAGTAGCAGGAGTACACACTGACCCTTACCCTATGTGATGGACCACTTAACCAAAAGCAATCAAAAGCGATTAGTTACAATCAACTTCAAATTTCTATTTCCACAAGACCTCCTGACATCTGTATTCCTCTGGCCATGGCATACTCCATCAAAGACAGTTCCTCAGATCATGCACGATATGGGGATAGGCAAGAAGACACTTCTATTATGATAACAAAATTTATTAAAAACCATCAAAGTGCTCACAAACAGTGTAGGTAAAATCCCATGTTAATCCATACAACGATGGGAAAGTTTCCAACTAGCAAGATGATCAACTACCATGTGCGGCGAAGTCACGTGACCAAGCTCCACCCAATGTGCTTTGTCATACACAGGCGTCATCAGGGGCATGAGGGTTTCGCTGGCAGTGAATCTTTTACTGTGATTTAAAACATGTGCACCAGGAACATCTGAACTTAATTTTTGGTCAATGTAAGACTCACTGCTTTATGAATATGTCCCAAAAAGTGTCTGAGCTTTCCTCATTGTGCACCAGGATTTTGTTGCTGTCTGTGTCCTCATGAGAGATTTCCCTCACTTTCTGTCCAGGTGATGGATGTTAGACAGAACAGGAAGAGAAGAAAAATCACCCCAAGTTTTAACCTTTCCCCAGTCTTGCCAAGCTTATAACAAAAAGTTTAGGCTCAAACTAGCATTTAAAGTGATACTAAAGTATCTTTTTTTCATTTAAAAATAAAACATGTTATACTTACCTGCTCTGGGCAATGGTTTTTCACAGAACAGCCCAGATCCTCCTCTTCTTGGGTTCCTTGCTGGTGCTCCTAGCCCCTCCCTCCTGCCAAGTGCCCCCATATGGCAAGCAGCTTTCTATGGGGGCACCCAAGCCGAGCTGCTGCTCTGTGTGTTCATTTACACACAGAACCGCAGCTCGGCCCTGCCCCTCTCTCTCCTCATTGGCTCACTGTCTTTGATTGACAGTAGAGAGAACCAGTGGTGCCCCACTGCTGTCTCAGCCAATGAGGAAGAAGAGTTTCAAACAACTGAGGGTTAGGTAAGTATTGGGGATGGGGGGGCTGAGGGGAGCTGCTGCACGCAGAAGGTTTTTTATCTTAATGCATTCTATAAAAACCTTTGACTTTACCACTTTAAGTTGGCTAACAAGCAGGGACAGTTAAAAAAAAATTCAAAAAATGGTTTTAACAGAAGGGAAGTTAATTCCCAGCTCTCGGCTCAACAGAGAACCCCCATTTGCCCCTACCCCCAAATCTTTATACTCACCTTTTCTTCAAGTGTCATCAGTCTGGGGCAGCGACATCACATGTTCACTTTCCCCTCTTCTGCTATCAGTGGTGGGTCGACCTAAATGCTTCAGAATTCTCCACTGAGCCCAGGGTAGAAGGTGGATCCTTGATACTCAGGGCTCATAGGAAGTGAGTTATACAACACTTGGTGTCATTGGACCTAGAGGAGGAGTGGTGTAGTATGACTTGATTGGTGAGTCTGGAAGAGACAGCGCCAGATATCGGGCGAATATAACAGTCGGAGGTGCTTTTTTTTTTTTTTTTTTTTTTTTTTTAAATCATGCTGAGGAGTAGGATTTGCCTAAGATGGAGCTGTGCCTTGAAGAGGAAGAACAACTACAACCACAAGTTTGCCAGAGATTATATAATGTGCAGATTAAATTCTTTGATCTGTACATAGGCTCTAACCACAATACAAGGTAACAACATTGTTATGATGTATTTATGAATGAAGCCTGCAAACACCGCAAGCTTTATTCATACAGGAGCCGCTGTTGGTATTCCTGACCTGGTGGTAAAACCAACGGACGAGCCTTGAAGATTAAACTGGTCAGAGGGGGTACAATGAAAAAGTAGGGGACATCTGGGTTTCTAGGTAGAGTACCCAAACGTAACACGTTTGATAGAAATTTAAGAATTCTACAGGAATAAAACCTGAACTGCTGCCATCATATATAGTCCTGTAACCATTCAACAACTTATCAGGCCTAGCACCAGACTCACCTAAATACTATACTTATAATTACATAGTTACATACCTGTAGATAGTAAGGTTGAAAAAGGACACCAATCCATTCAGATCAACCTGTGGTGTGTGAGTGTGCTTATGTCAATAGTACATTGTATATCCCTGTATGTTGCGATTGTCAAGGTGCCCATCTAATCGTTTTTTGAAACTATCAATGCTCCCTGCTAATACCACTGCTTGTGGAAGAGAATTCCACATCCCCACCGCTCTGACAGTAGATAACCCTCTTCGCAGTTTAAGGTTAAACCGCTTGTCTTCCAATTGCAGTGAATGGCCGCGTGTCTTTTTGAATTCCGTTTCTGTTAGGAAACACGCTCAGTCCGGATGTTTGGTGCTATCTGCCGTTTCCACGATGGGGCGTGCACCTGCGCACGTTCGCGCACATCCGTGCGCACGCCGGAAACGGTAGCCAAGCAGCTCTATTTAAATTCTCTGGTCCCAGCAGCAAGTGCTGTCCATTCTACAGCGTCTGTGACCTGTGAGCTCCAGCTCAAACCTCTGTTCCTGTGTTGCTATTGCTTCCTGTTGACCCGGCCTGACCTGACCTGCTGATACTCTGCCTGCACCGACCCCAGCTTTCACGACCATCCGATTGTCTGCTCCGTATTGTACTTCTGCTGCCTGCCTGATAACGAACTTTGCTTGGACTTGACCTTTCTTCTGCCTGACCCAACTGTACTGCACAGCCAGCCCGTTGCCGACCCAGCCTGCATGACCATCCCTCTGATCTGTACGACCATCTGGATCATCACATCATCACCAATGACCATCCAGCCCTCATGCCATCCCGCACTCTTGGACTTCCTGTCTGCTCTACCAGGGGTCCTTGAATCGGGTGCGCAAGAGCGGTTGTTCCCTGTACAAGACATACTCCACCACCAGGACCGTGACAGTAATGGACAGCCATGACTGAGTCTGCGGAGGGGACCCGCTCCGCCATGGACGATCTGTGTGCGCACCTTGCGGGCCTTACACAAGCAGTCAAGAACCTGCACGAGGGCTATACCCGGTTGGAAAAACAGGTACAGGAGCTCTCAACTCCACCAGCTGCTGGCCCCGCTGCAGGCTGAACCATTGTGGCCCTGCCCTCAGAGCCCATGGTTCCGTTACCAGATACATTTTCCGGGGACCGACGCAAGTTCCGGGTCTTCCGGAGTGCATGTGAACTTTATTTGGGGCTCCAGCAAAGCACTTTCTCTCTTGAAACCACCAAAGTGGACTTCATCATCTCCTTACTGCAGGGTGAACCCCAGTCATGGGCCCTTAGATTATGGGAGCAGAGTGCCCCGGAGGTCACCACAGCGGGCACGTTTTTTCAAGCCATGGCGCAACTCTATGAGGACCCCCACCAGGCTGCCACAGCGGAGGCCGCCCTGCATACACTCCACGTGTCACTACTGAAACCTGTTGTCCCCGACTCCTTCTCAGGACGGAGGACAGGTCCGCCGGATCCAATCTTGGTAAATGATGAGGAGGAGTTTGAGGTGGAAGGTATTTTGGACTGTCGGAGGAGGGCTGGTTCTACCCAGTACCTGATAAAGTGGAAAGGGTTTAGTCCTGAAGAAAATTATTGGGAACCTGAGGGGAACGTCAGCGCACCTGGATTAATTTGGGCCTTCAAAAGAAACCGCCAGGACGGCGGCATCTGGCAAGGCATCCGGAGGCTGCCGCTTGGGGGGGGGCAATGTTAGGAAAAGCACTCAGTCCAGGTGTTTGGTGCTTCCTGGCCGTTTCCCCCGTGCGCGCACACACGCCAGAAACGGCGCCAAACGGCTCTATTTGAATCCTCTGGTCCCAGCGGCAAGTGCTGTCCGTTCTACGGAGTCTGTGACCTGTAGTCCCAGCTCAAACCTCTGTTCCTGTATTGCTATTGCTTCCTGTTGACCCGGCCTGACCTGCTGATACACTGCCTGCACCGACCCCGGCTTTCACGCCCATCCGATTGTTTGCTTTCTTTGTACTTCTGCTGCCCACCTGATAACGAACTTTGCTTGGACTTGACCATTCTTCTGCCTGACCCATCTGTACTGCACAGCCAGCCCGTTGCCGACCCAGCCTGCACGACCATCCCTCTGATCTGTACGACCATCTGGATCATCACATCATCACCAATGACCATTCTTCTGCCTGACCCAGCCCGTTGCCGACCCAGCCTGCACAACCATCCCTCTGATCTGCACGACCATCTGGACCATTGCATCATCACCAGTGACCATCCAGCCCTCATGCCATTCTGCACTCTTGGACTTCCTGTCTCCTCTACCAGGGGTCCTTGAATCGGGTGCGCAAGAGCGTTACAGTTTCCCTGAAAAGTTTTTTCCCTATGCTAGGGTCACCAGTAAGATATTTGTACATTGCTATCATATCCCCTCTCAAGTGTCTCCTCTCCAAGTTCAATGCTTGTAATCTTTCCCCATAACCAAGATCTTCTAGTCCCTTTATTAGCTTTGTTGCCCTTTTCTGGACCCTCTCCAGTTCCAGCACATCCTTCTTAAAGACTGGTGCCCAGAACTTTAAGATGCAGTCGGACCAGAGTCTTGACGAGTGGAAGAATTATCATTTTTATTTCTGGAGTTAATACCCTTTTTAATGCATACTAATATTCTATTGGCTTTGCTTGCAGCAGCTTGGCATTGCCTGCCATTGCTGAGGCCATCATCTACTAGGACCCCCAGGTCCTTTTCCATCCTAGATTCCCCCAGAGGTTCTCCCCCTAGCGAGTAACTTGCTTTCGTATTTTTAGCACCCAAATGCATTACTTTACATTTTTCAACATGAAACCTCATCTGCCATATTGCCATAAGCCATATGGCTTCTTTCATGTGGCTCTACAACTTTGATCTTATGTGGAATACTTTTTAAAAATCTTAGATATTTGCCTCTCCCTGGGGGTCTTTTTGGAGTGCTAGAACCCATCAGATTCCTAAGGAAGCCAGCCAAGTGCAGCCATTAGAAAGTGCTCCCAGACCAAAGCACCTTTTTTAAAGGGATCCAGACCAAAGCACCTTTTTACAGGGATTCAAGAAAGCCAACTGATGAATTCTATTTGCTTTGCAAAGCCTACTGAATTTGGTGATCTCAAACTTTTTTAAAATAAACAAAATAAAGTGTAGTGCAATATACAAAGTGCCAAGCTTCCTTAATGATAATATAGAAGAAAAAAGCACAAATACTGTAAGTCCCACAGTGATCTTAATTGGTAAAAAGTGAAATCAGCAATCCAACGCCATAACACATGCTGATTCTTCTTATGGTATTGAGACGCCAACATTAAGTGAATTCAACACTCACCAAAAAACATGGCTACCATTACAGCAGCATACACACCTGTGATAAATAGGAGGTCCCTCGGGAGTCAATACAGCAGCCCACTTCCAATGGCACCTTCTGACATGCTCCGGCTAGGGCAAACAAAGCTCACCAAGAGCCAAAAATGATCTCTAATAGTGTAGTCGTTTTATTTAAATCCAAATAAAAACATAATAGTACATAGAATCAAATAAACTCACATAGAAAGTCGCTGCCAACCCAAGATCACACAGCCCCATGACATCAGCACCAGAAACTCCGGCCCTAGCCTTTTTTTAAGCCAAGGACAAAAATGACTTGTATCTTTACAGCAAGTTTGGGGAAGAGTTACCTATGTGGGATGTGAAAAATGTGGGACTTTTTGGCGCTTACAAGAATTCCTACCTATGGATTGGTCCAAGAAGTGCAAATACTAAAATACAGGAGGATACCATGAAAATGAAAAATGCGAAATGTGAACTAGATGGACGTCATGTTACTTGATTGTCAGTATTCCTGTGGTATTACAAAGAAAAACAGTGACTGATGCCACCCCTCCTCCCTTGCAATTTATGGACTATCAGACTATCACACCATCACTTTGAAGTTTGGCAAGCAGTTTGCGGACTGTCATACTGCCTCCCACCCTAAATAACAGTACTGTCCAGTCTAAGTGACAATGGAACCCCTACCACACCCACATCTAGTCTAAATGGGTCCCAGATAATATTAGGGCCATTGTGGCCCTTGTGCTGCTGCCCCTGCTGTCACCTTTATATGACAATGTTTGGCTCTGATGACAAGCCACCTAAGCACTGAGCATGTGGGTGAAGGAACGGGCAGGTGCCATGCCCAATGTCCTCATACTCCGTAAGTCAGAACCTTTCTGAACGGTGTGGTGATGCCTGCAAACATAAAGCTGTGGTGTGCAACTACCACTCCCATCTCTGGGGTCCTTACCCAAACACTCTTTTCTAGTGTAGCACACTCCCCCAAGGAGCTGCTGGTGATTTCTCTTTCCCCATTAGAGCACACTTACAGCCAGGCACACAGCATTTTCATCATTCCTCTTCTGGCTCAAAGAAACAGTCTAGGGGTTTTTAGGGTTTTTATTGGGTATGGGGAACTGGGATAGGGAGAGGGAGCATGTGGTACCTCAAAAACTGTAGAATTGGACAATTTGAGGACTCCTTCGTTTTCTGGCTGCGTAATACTAAGATAAAAGTCCCACTGGATTTCTATGCTGATGGTGACTAGTACTCTCTCTATCCAGAGTTTAAAGCTACACACAGTCTCTGACTCCTCAGCGATGGGGTTGCTTACTTACAGCCACAGGATCATGGGTTTCCTCCTGCCGATATCCAGCAGGCTTTTCCTAGTGAGGGCGAAATAGACTCACACCACCATAGGACAGCTGGACTCTTTCCCACCAACTTCCTCCTGGTTCTCTTCAGTGAGCTTCTCTAGATACATTCTATGCATTAAGGTGAAAAACCTTTTCTCAGTAGTGACCCCCCCCGAGCCCCCCCTTCTACTTACCTGAGCCTGTTCCTTCCATAGGCGGCTATGAGCAGTCCGCTCCAGCTGGCGTCACGGGTCCTCATTGGCTGGATTGATAGCAGGGGAGCCATTGGCTCCCGCTGCTGTCAATCAAGTCCAGTGACGTGGGGGCTGGGGGGCGGGGCCGAGTCCCGCTGTTTGTGTGAATACACGAAAACAGCAGGACACGGGAGCACGCCAGCACGGGTGACCCCAGGGATGCTTTCCCTGAGGGATCACTGGATGCAGAGGAGGTCCCAGGAGTACAGCTGGAAGACCCCAGAAGACGAGGTTCGGGGCCACTCTGTGTAAAACTACTGCACAGGGGAAGGTAAGTATGACATGTTTGTTATTTTAAAGAAAAAAATGAAGGTTTACAATCACTTTAAAGTGTTACTAAACCCACAACAGTAAAATCAGTCTGTATATGCAGCATAGCATGCTTGCTATACTTACTGTGGAACTTAAGTGGTTAATCATCAGCATTGTTTAAAAAAAAGGCTGTTTTATCCTGTAGGCATAGATTCTTCCCTTAGCAAGTCCATATAATACACAGTAGGGTGGTAAAGCTGCACATGCTCAGTTTGATCTCTTATGCTTATTTCCTGTTTCATTTGAACTGTTCAGGTTACATGATATTGACATCACACATGTGGGCATGTATAGTGGCTGTAGTGGAAATCTCCTTCTACTTGAACACACAGCTATGGATAAGCTGTGCAGGTTATCAGGAAACCATGGTATACATATCATCCCAATAGGTATATAGTGGCAGTATTTTAATGTAATGTAAAAAGAATATTTATAAGCTGTGGGCACTGTGGGGAGGGGGGGGGGGCAGATGAACTATTTTCATATTACTGGGTTTAGTAACACTTTAAGCTTGCGAACAGGCCCCCAGCTAAACCTAGAGAGTCTCCTCCAGCAGGTACTCTTAAATTGCTGTTCAGGCCTCAGCCCATTTATGGGCTCTCTCACCACCTTATGGGCACACCTCACCAGGGAATGGCTGGAGTTCCATAAATGTTCAGGCTGCTTGCTATGTTCTTCCTCCCACTATACTTCTAGAATCCTCTAGAAGAAAGGGAAAAGTAACAGAGTAGCAGCCTATGAAACACTGAGCAGCCCTAATGAATCAACCCCTGCTCCTCTGTTTACAGTGGAGGTAACTAAATTTACCTAGCAGTCCACTCTACACTAGGAGGGTGGTACACTAGTGTAATGATTTACTGTAATGCTGAACTGATATGGAAGGGCATCCAGTATAAGAATGACGTCCAGTGGTGTTCCAGCTAATGATCTCCTACATGCATTACAAGGCTACACAGATGACGTATCATGTAGGCCATTAATACCACACCCAAGATATCAGTCTTGTGCAATCTGTTTATATCAGTAATAAACTTAGTTGAGATTTAGGCACATACAGGTCAGAGTTTTTTGACAACATTGACTTAACAACATCAGAAGGAGCAATTAACACCATGACAGGAATATCTGAAATTACTTCCTGTTACCATTTCTGTTTTCTACGCTCTACCTAAGGTGCACAAAGGAATTATGGCCCTCCAGGTAGGCTTATCCTCTGCAGTAGAAGTTCTTCAACAGAGAAACTTAGTGTCTACTTTCATCAATTATATTCAAGAATAAATTCTTAAAGCCCAATTCTGCATTGCAAGGGTTAACTGCTTGTTTTGTCCAGAGGAGAGTAGAAAGCCCACACTCACCTGATCCTCCGCTCCACCGCCAAAATACGCTCCCCCACGATCCAGCAGTGGTCTGTTCCCGATGTCATCATGCCCAGAGCATGTCTATTGGTTTGATGACATCAGGAACAGCCCATCACACAAGACTCTTGACCCCGATGGCATAGGAGCCATAGGGACTGTTCTTGTGCAGGGAGGATCGGAGGATTCGAAAATGATATCCCCTCGACCAGGGGTCTCCAGACTTTCTAAACAAAGGGCCAGTTTACTGTCCTCCAGTCTTTATAGGGCTAGAATGTGGCCATTGGGAGTAGAAATAATCCTGGCATCAGTGTGAGTAAACAATGCATCTTTGGTATTGGGGGGGTAATAGTGCCTTATCGCTGTCAGTGTCAGTGGAAGGAATAGTGCCCCATCATTGGTGACAGTGGAAGGAATAGTGCCCCATCATTGGTGACAGTGGAAGGAATAGTGCCCCATCATTGGTGTCAGTGGAAGAAATAACGCCCCATCACTGATGTCAGTGGGAGGAATAGTGCCCCGTCATTGGTATCAGTGGGAGGAATAGTGTCCCATCATTGGTATCAGTGGGTAGAATAGTGCCCCATCATTGGTGTCAGTGGAAGGAATAGTGCTCCATCATTGGTATCAGTGGGGGGAATAGTGCCCCGTCATTG